>MQTX01000065.1:254123-446271 GCA_009735665.1 Angiostrongylus cantonensis | reverse complement strand
AACTTTTCACTCGAGTCATCTTAAACAAGATTGACAGAACACTGGGCGAAGGACAGCCATGTGAGCAGACAAGGTTTGGAAAAGTATTTAGTACGATGGGGGATCAGATCTGTAGCTCCGATCTGCTTCAATAACCGAGACTCAAGGATTCTGTTCTATAAGCTATAAGAAGACAAGGTGGGCCGGGCGTGTAATGCGTTTGAGCAACTGATAGACAACAGTTGTTAGTGATTGGATTCTTCGGGATGTCAAACGTACTGCAGGAAGACCACCGACCCGATGGTCACAGTTCTTCACCGAGAGCCTTGAAGAAAAATATGATCCTCGACGGGGCTCTAGAGCGAGCAGAACCCACTCTGCTACTCTTGCTCGCGACAGGGGATAATGGAAGACTTACAGGCGCCCGCTCGAATCACTCGACGATCAACGGCACAACAGGTGATAAAACATCGAATCCTGCTGTAGTGGATTCATTTTCGCAACTGTTTTAGAAGATTAAGGATGGGTCGAAAGAAACCTTCAGCAGCACCTCGTGTCCTTTTGTGACCGTCGTTACTGCGCTTGTCATAACTGGATAACCCACCATCAAGAACAAAGTTGATGTAATGGCTTGCTTTCCTCGATTTGGTGAATTACTCCATTTCCTTCCCATTTTTGATTAAAGTGAATTTCCGCACAAAGAAAGCAATGATCTTATAGGATACAAAAGGATGAGTGACGCATCCCTACAAGATATCATTTCCTGATGACAAATATGTAATCGACCTTTGCATCAGCCGTACTACTTGATTTTCAGATCCTAGAATACTTGACACCGTCTCTACTTTTGAAATAGCTTTAAAGGAGTAACGGTGACAGCCAGCACTAGTTCAGCAGATAGAGCTGTAACACCACACGTACAAATGAAGCTTTCGTTACCTGCGCCAAAAAAAAAATTCAGAATTTTATGTATGCAACATCCCAAAGCATACACAACTCCAACATAAGCATTGAAGAGAAACCGTAAAATTCTAGAGAGGAACAGATCACAACACTCCAAATATGAACTAGCAGAGGCTTCGGCCTTTAAGGCTATGTACATTCGACAATACAATTGATGTTCCCTGTACTAAAACCGTCTAGAAAGTGGAGAGCCCCATTTTTGGTTTCCGAACGACAGCGAATAAAAGGGCTGAACAGTGAAATTTGGTATTGGCTATCTCCAATGTTTAGCACGACCATTCAAAATACCATATTTCGACAAATAATGTACTGTTTAGGAAGTGTGGAGGAGGAAAAGTATCGGAGTGGTTAATGATACAGTGAAGCTTAGGGAAACAAAATGGTGGTTCAACTCCCTCGGCCATCTCCCGGATTGCAAGAATCCACTCGACCAGTATTCTACGATCTTCATGAAGAAGACGAAATGCTCAAGCAACAGCATAGACAATACCGAAATGTTCGAAGACCTCTGAAGCCGACGAATGCGACGAGAACAGATCGAATGCAAGGATTTCTGTGGTCTGCACAATAAACGTGGTGATGAGTCGTGTAGCAATAAATAAAATGCGCTCATAGCACAGAAACTGCAAAATTCTAATATTATGTTATCCGACAGCAAACACATTATTAAAAATTTTATTCGTGGCAGCAACACAGTATTCTTGTAAAACGATGGGTACGGTTGGGTTATTGTGAATTGGTTTTGGAGACGGATCCCGGACCGGCTAACCCTTTTGCAACTAAGGCGGTTTAGAGCATGACAATTCAGTGTAGCAAACCTGAACATAAAGACTTCATGATCGGAAATGATGTCATTCGTATAGGACCATTCAGGTTGAATACATCAACTAGAAACCGCCAACTGTGGCTGGCTGACAAAAAAGCTAAAAGGATACAAATATAGTAAACTAGCAAAGTTAACAACTGAGCCGATGTTGATAACGATTTCAGAAAAAAAACGTTGGCTCAGGAGATAGAATAAAAACTTCTGCTCTTAATGGAAATACGTGAATTACGACTGTTTTGCCGTGACGGAAAAAAACGTCTCTAGTAAAACATTTTTAAAAAAAACTACCGCTAACACTAGCGCACGGATGGACGCATTGAACGACAAGTTTTTAAACCGTGGGATACGAAAAATTAAGCAAAATGACCTAGAAAGCAAATTACATGACCCTTCCAAAAGGAACAACTGGGACAACTGAACAATAAAGCATAAAGCTCTTGGCGTTGATTGATGATCCCTGAGGCATGCAAAATGAATTCGACTTCATGAAGAATCGCTGGAGATGACTGAATGCATATCTGGCCTTTGCAATGACTCGCGGTAGCCTACCGATATATCGCCCCAGTGCTGTTTTCCTCCCAGACAAGTCTGGTACCAATTTCCGGACTCCGGAGGGACGGAAAGCTTGGTGGGTCATGGGCGCATGGATTGATCTCATTTGTATCACGGGGTGTCTCCGACCATTGCACCATACGGGCTCCCCACTGGGCAATAGATTTTTTAAAAAAAAAGACAAAAAATTGCAGAGTCATCCTCCCCATGTCCCCACTTAACCTTCAAAATGAAGGAAGAAAAGAAGGGAAAAGTAAGGTGTCTTTATACACATAATCTCACAGTGATTAAATAATTAGCATGAATGAACTGAAAAACAAACTACCTCATCGATAAGGTGCTGTGATTGCTCAGCAACACGATTGAATATCAAAAATTGCGCCCGATATTGCTGCGCATCATTGCCAGTAATTGTAACTAAACGTTCTCCGTCCTAAACAGGAAAATTTTACATTTTCATTGTGAACATTAAACAAAAAAAAAACTCTAAAATCCCACATCACTCCGCCGCTCTTCAAGAAGTGGTGCTTCAGAATGCGCTTTTTCTTCTTCACAATGAGATTCTGTATCTTTTGCAGGTTCTTCCTTCTTTTCTGCTTCCTCTTTTCGCTCAGCATCTTTGCGTTCGCCACCCCCTTCTATTCGCACATTAGCGCCAGAGGTCCGTATTATGTTACGGATATTGCTTCCCTACAAGCAGTAGCACTATGAACAAATTCAACGAACAAAATTCACTTCCATCTGATAAAATGCCTCACCTTGCTACCAATAATGGCTCCAACCATTGAATTGGGAACCCACATTCGGGTCGTTTTTGGAACGTCGGCACGACCTCCAACACCGCACATTGGCCCACCGATTGGACGCATCGTTGAAGCCGCTAGAGCTGTGTATGCGTCTCCAATAGGATGAATCATGCCAGGCATGGTTGGGATACCAGTAAACGACATCTAAGGAAAGAATTTGTTGCAGAAATTAAATACCATTTTAGTTCTTTTTGCCGAGTTCATATGCCGTGTACAACAACTAACTCTGTGTTGAAGATCAGTCTCGTAACTTTGCCGTAGTCTGGCGGAAATCCTTTGCTCCGCACCAGATACCTGAAAAATGGTCTTTCTATTTAAAACTTCTCTAAACAATCTGAAAGTAGACATTACAACTCACAACTTCAATGCTTGGTCCTTTCACAGTAATTGTGCGCTCCATTGAAAGCAGAGCGTCTGGGAAAGGCGGCATTAAACAGCCCACAGAGGTTAATTCAACAGCTCGAGAATTCTGTTCGCTAAATGAATAACAGATAGACTACTACATAAACTATAAGATGTTCAACAAACATATGTAACGCAAGAAATCCAGAATATTATGGAATTAACCTATTATTCCTATTCCTATGAAGGATCTCCCTAAGGCAATGGATCTGGTGCCAATTATTAGCGGAGGTATTTAGTAAAGGTACCCCACGTGATGGTGAAGAGTTATACTTGGACTAAAAATGATCATGTATCTGGCCTGAAATAGCAGACGTAATTGGGCACTACCTCTAATGCAACGAACTAATTTAAACACTCGTTATATACGCAATCACAGCTAAAAATGATATACAAAAAACAGGATAGGCAAAGAGAAAGAAATGTGCTGTTCTTTTCTTCTTTGAGCAAGTGGTGCTCATTGAGCAGTTGGCTGGGGATAGGGACGAATAGAATCTAAATTGCCCCTTTTTCCCAAATCATTCCGGGATTAACAGAATTGCGGGTCATATAGGCGGATACATTAGTGGAAATAAATTTAGTAAAAATAAAGAAATTCCGTGCTAAACAATACACACTTCGAAACATAAATAGTTGTGCCGGTATCCTGCATGATCTTCTTAATAGTGGCGCCTTGTTTTCCAATGAGACGGCCAACTAGCTGATTGTGAGCTCTAATTTTTAGCTCAACCTCGTTGCTGCTAAAATTAAACATATTACAATTGTATATACTGAGCTATAAAAATTGTCTCGAAGACTCTTAAGACATCGAATAACGTACTCTTTAGTTTCGTCTTTCTCATTTTCACGTTGAACAACCTCTAAAATCTTCACACATGCTTTTGAACAATTCTCCAAATGACCGAGGATTGATATTATCTATAATGGTTGTAATAAATGCACTACGACGCTCAAAAAAATAATAAATAAAGTCGAAATAAATAAAGCCAACTGAATTACTTTTTCGCTATGCCCTTGCTGATCCTTGACAGTGCGATGCACATCAACAACAACACGAGCTTTGGACTCCTTTGTTATTTCTCGCACATTATTCCCACCTGTTCCGATAATCGCTCCTACATGTTTTGAGTCGATTACAATACGAAGAGGCAATTCCTTAAATTAAAGCCATATCAGAAGAACTATAATTCTTTAAAAACTAATGGTCAAGAAGTACAAGGTGAAACTAACTTGTTGAGGAGACAGACGCATATGTGACGCATTTTGAATTGGTGTTGCTGAGTCGACAGGTGGAGGTCCACTGCGCTGCGAAACTCCACGTCGGGGTTGCACCGGTTGTCCCATCACAGCACCTTGCTGATGTTGACTATGATTATGCGACCCGGACATACCCGATTGTTGAGTGGCACCTTAAACTGGCATCAATCAACGTAAGCAACAATCACAACAACCCTGCACATGCCATAGAGTTTGAAAAACGGATTCCATTACTTCTTCCCAACTCACAATAAGCAGAAATTTCAACTCTACGATTATTTATCATTCTAGAAAGATATAACAGTTGCCCAGTAAATACTGCTGACTATGTCACCACCGACAAAAAAATTAAGCTACCGGTTCCACTATGGTACCGGGCTTCAATTGAAGAGTGAATGTAAGCAGTTATGGCGCTGTAAATAGTGAGGAATGTTCGAGAATCCAATCTTAGTTTTCGACAACAATGTCGTAGCCTAACATTAACAAAGCACTGATGATCATGAAAATAGTCCGAATTTTTCATCGGTTTATGTCAAAATTTGATATTAATAAATTAGTAATCAGTTGAAAACACTGGAAGCAAAACAGTGGAAAGGCAATGACTTAAGAAACACTTTCAACAAAAACAAACACAAACAAAAAATTAAGTGTCTTTATGCTTATTAAAACCTTTTGCAAAAATTTATTTAGCGTGCAAGTTTTCAAACGATGAGATCTACGACGTTGATCGAGTTCACGTAGACCCACTAACACATTTTATTCGTATATACCAGTTCGCTGATGAATGGACAGTTCGCAAACGCAAACTTTTCGTTATATTCAATATATAAGCCACTACTGTTAGCCTACCAGGGTTCCGTAAAAGGGCATAATTTTTCGTACAAAGCAGGCTTGGATAGAATATTCATCGCATGATCACGTGAGAGATAGTGGAATCCACTTTGTAATCACAACTGTATCGAATATCTAATTAGAAATATCCGTAACTATTTCAAATATTCGAAGGTTTTATTGCCCCACCTCCCCCTCCCCTCCCTCCCTGGCTGTTTCTGCCGTTATAAAATTTGCTACATATCATTCACATTATAGCCAATCAACAATTGAGGTTTGTCTGATGCTTAAGTACCCGCCTCATGATTTTTTTCCGATAATAAATTTACAACGGCAGCTTCATACTAACTGAAATGATGCTCCCAAAATAACAAATGCATAACGCTTTACTACAGTAGTTCAAACTTGAATGTGCTCCTGTAAAAGCAGCCGATTTCAAAGCATGGAACCGGGAAACTACTTATAAACGCCTAGTGAACAAAACTTTCGAAATTTTTAACCTAAAATATGAGTCGTGAAAAAGAAAAAAAAGAGTAGTGGGAACCATCAACAATTGACAATGATCGCCTGAAGAAAGTATTCGAATCGAAACCGACCCTCTAAAAACTATTCGAGAGATTTAGAAGTCAATATTAACCAACCAATAAACAATCGCTCGTTATTTGGAAAACAAAAAACTTCATAAATCTTCAAAAGAAGAAATTAAAGTCGAATTACTTTTTGAACGCGATAGGAACAATCATAGGAATCGTTGGAAATAATCATAGGGAACCACTGCCATATAACTGATGAAACGCACCAATAAATAGATCGCATGTATCTAGCTTCAGTGAATAAAAAAGATCAACACTATTGTAAAATATTCTTAATCAAATGTTGGACAGGCAACTCTGAGGACTCGTGCGAATTCTGTTACGAAACTCTGTTTAGCCCACCATGTTAAACAGAGATGGTTCAATCAGCTACGATTTTTTTCTTCGTACTACCTCCCTCAAAAATGAAAAAAACTTCAACGGTGAAGCCACTACTAGGAATGGTGTAATCATATTAATTCGTTGCTTCCATATCTACAGAATTCTTTAAGAGATGCATAGATTCCAGCATTTCTAGCATTGATTAATGAAGTTTAGCTGGAGTCGAGCTATGTATTTTCAAAGTTGTCCAAAATCAGTTTTTCGTTTCGTACAATCCCAACTTCCTGATAGCTGGCTGCTAATGTTTTCTCAAACATCGTCTTCTTCCATTAAAAAAAGTAGAAGAACAATTCCGAAATCTCAGTTACACCCCTAGAGATCACTTCAAAACGGCTCCATCTGTCAACTTGCTCACATGGGAAACTGATATAATGCGCAAAAAGAATTAGGTAATCACTAAATAACATGCTAATACCTAACTACATAGAAACGCAACTTTTTAACACTCTCACGACAACGTCTAATCTCGGGTTTGGTGAGGATTGGATGGCGCCCATCTTTTAGCCGTCTTTATGGACTAGCTAGTTTTTGAAACAATAGCTTCGTGGGCTGTGAATATGAATGAATTGCAGAAAAGAATTTGCTCTATCATTATATGGGTATGAATGATATTTATGGTGCCACTTACTCTATGGTATTATGGTCCGTCCTTAGAAAACATTAATAGAAAGCTATCTGACAGAAAGGCGAAATGAAGGACACGCATGGTGTGGTGATGAACGTGTTAGCTCCCAAAAAGGGCAATGGAGCGTTCGTTCCTCACCTTAGACACCTGCGATCCGGAGTTTTGCAAATGTCTCAGCACCGCTGTTGTTGTACCACACATAATACCCTGTCGTGAAATTGTAATAAGCAATTGCAATAAATGAAAAGTTAACAGATTTCGACAACAGCCTCAGCTTAACTGAGTTCATTATCCATTTGGGTTTCTTGATCAACTCCATTGACGGGTGATCGATCTTGGTACTGGTAGATAGAAAACACAATACTGTTAGCATTTGGATGTGTTTTGCAACCTATAGGTCTCTGTTTCAGTACTTTTCTGACCGCGCACTCTTCAGGACAACATCTATTCACTACGGTAATTAGAATTGAAATAGTAGTCGATTAGCAACCAAATTTCTGGCTAGTGAATTCGTTCGGAGGATGAATTTTCATTTATTTCTAAATGCAGAATAGAGCTCTTCCCGACCAACACCCTACACAACATCTGCGTTCTACAAGCTACTAACTGATAAAAAGTGTAAGAAAATAGTTTCATGTGTCAAAATAAACCATCGGAAAAAAAATTTTTAACCTAGGGTTTCTTATCGGCCAACCACGTAAAAACACTGTCACACCTGTACATGTAACAACTCATGGGCAGTGTTAAATTCAATTCTGAATGGCGTGTGGGATTGAGTAGCGCCGGGAAGATGGATGTCTCCTAGGTTAACTCCTAACTAGGTTGCTTGCGTAAACCTCTTTATTTTGTACCAGTTTAATAAATACGAATGGATAAGTGTAATTTAAAATGAAAATCACGCACCCAGGCTGTGGCTATAGTCCATATTTGCTGTTCCTGAAGCTGCTTGTATTGGAAACTGGTAACTTGGAGGTTGCTGAGGTTGGTGGCCAATTGGTTGCTGTTGATAATACATTTGTGATGAAGTAGCTCCTGCCTAGATTTACACAGGATTTGAAATTGATCGGTCACATTTATACTATATGTTTAAAAAAGCCTACCTAGGAAAAGCAAAAAGATAACACTCTCAAAGACGAAAACTACTGAATAATTTGAAAACTGAAGACATTGCCATAAATCTAAATGCGAAACTTGGGTAGACAAGAACGAGGATACGAAGACACGAATTAGTATTAAGAAAAGAAAAACTGAAAATCTGAGCAAGCGACCGATGGCAGTCATACTGAAATACGGATAGAAATTCCTTGTAAATTTTTCAATACCCTAGAAAGCTTTGCACAAATGAGTTTCCTGTAGGAAACAATGAACCTATGATCAGAGGGGAGAATAAACCTATCATTACAGAAAAAAAGAGTTAACATACAAACAAGAAAGAAAGACACAGGAAAAAACATGGGAAATAGGAGAACACTCACCTGTGCAGAATACTGGACGTACTGATGAGTGGGCTGCCCAGCGGAAGCTGGTGGTCGAGCCTGTTGGTAGTAATCCATGAGTAAAACGAACAGAAATTCCGTCAGCAGACCAAAACCACTTGATGCCTAAGAATCGTGGTCCGCCTAGAACAGAACGTAGACCACACATCTATGCTTTTGAAGACAATATGAGAAATAAAATAGAACTGTATACGTTCTAACGTTGCATTACTACTCGCAACGGTCTCACGCAGTTAAAGAGAAAAGATAATAAATGAAGACAAACGGTATCGGTGAGTTCGCCACCAATGAGTTCTTATCATGGCAACAGAAACCGATTGGTGAAAAGGTATACAAATACAAGCAAATAGGCATACATACAAAGGCGGTGGACGTGTACGCTCGTCACGCAGCCACGACAAAAACAGCATAACAATCAATACTTTCTTAGAGTCCAAGTAGACGAACAGGAGACAAAGTCTCCATAAAGACGAATTGGGAAAAAGTGCAGCTTCAAGGGCGAGAGGAGACCGACAATCAGACCATCACGCACAATAAGGAATGCTACTAGAGCAGGCTTTGAATAACAAGCTAGATGACCACTGGATACCCATGAAACGCTCAATGAGTCGCGTAATCTCGCTGGTACTTCACAACGCCCACATTCCTTAAGGACAGCCCAGAGCAGCAATCGCAGATGCCCACGACGGCCAGAACCACACGCCCCGGGTGTCCAGTAGTAGGGAAGGACCCGGCGCGATCGATAACTGGCAGCGACCCAGGGCGAGGAACGACCACGCCCACATCACAGCGAGGGTAACGCCAGGCGGCAGTGGTGTCAGGACGATGACATGCGTGCGGAAGATTTACGACCACACCCAGGGAGAGTCGTCTTACTGACCACCACGAGCCTACAAGCACTAGCTAGGCAGTACCGTCGTCAGTACTGTCGGACGCAAGCGAAACTACGCGGAATTATTGGAAGGGATTAAGTTTACAGTATCAACTGATCTAACATAAAAATGTAAAGAGTAGCAACATTTAAGCATCAGCTCTTTAAGCTTAGCAAATTTGAAAACGCTCTGAGTACACTGTAAGGCGCAATTTATGAAACGTAGATGCATAGGCTAAGAACAGATGGAGGTCCGTTTCTATTCATTGGGCCCATTAGACCTTCGAAAGTCGAACTTTCGTCTTGAAGCTAAAAAGTAGATTGTGGGCTATAAGGGGCGCGTGTGGCGCAGTGCTTGGAGGCACCACTGCGACGCGCACGTGAAATGCGCCCATGGCCCACCAAGCCTTCCATCCGTCCGGGGTCGGCAAATTGGTACCAGACTTGTCTGGGAGGATAGCAGCACTGGCTCGATACATCGGCAGGCCACCGCGAGTCATTGTAAAGGCCAGATATGCATTCAATCACCTCCAACGATACTTAATGAAGTCGAATGCATAGCGCATCCCTCAGGGATTGATCAACGCCGAGAGCTTTATCCTTTTTTATGGGCTATAAGACTTGACGAAGCAGTAGTAACAAACCTGTGATGACTAGTCTGCAAGATCAGGACGATACACACTTTTGAAGGCATGAGAAGTTTCGAATGAGCTCGACCATATTTAAGAGGTAACTAGACGTCCGTTAAGCTAACATCTCAGAAGTAACGTGATGGGAAGCGAAAATTGAGAACTCTTCCACAAACACGCAATTAGTAGTGGAATTAGCCTGTTCAAGTGCGGGGTAGCGCGCACGGTACGCAATGAAACAATCCGGCTGGTTCGACCCCTCCCAAGGATCGCTGTCAACCCAAGTGCGAACGTCCTAGCTTGGCTATCTTGAAGATTGAAAACAGAAGTAGCTCGACCAGCACTCTACGACATTCACAAAGATGACAAGAGCCTCATGCAGCAGATGAAACAACAAGTGAAATGTTCGAAGACCTTTGTGAAGGATGAACGCCAGGAAAACGAATCTCCCAACCACGATGGGCCAAGTGCTGGGATCAGCACAGCAGAGGAAAGAAAAGAGGCCGATGGGCTTCTCGCAGGATTCTACAACCCAGAAACGACTTAAATGAACCATGATATACACAACACACTTATTAATCCAGCCATTATTTTCAAAATTCCCAAAATCTAAGAAGGCAAATTTCAATCTGGTTAGCTCTCGTAGATATCCGGGGTAACCTATCAAGAAGCGCATATAGTAGCAAAATGGCTGGAAGCGCCCTGCAATACTCATGGGTGGTCTAGCCATTGTACTTCGCTGAAGTCCTAAGGTCAGCCAAGCTAAAGTCAGCCCCAGGTCGTCACTACCACAAGCAGTCGACGCCTTGGTAGATCGGATCAGAGGGAGAATTGCGAACATGCGACTAGTTTGATACCAAGACGGTGACGGATCTTTACATTAGTTTACCCTTAGCTGGGCTTCCTGATGGAAACGCCGGACTCCTTCTCAGCTTCGGAGACCCTGCCAGGAGGATGAAGCCCCCCGCTGTACATTGCATCTCGACACCCAGGAACTCCTCCCAGCCACGATGGGGCGATAAACCGCTGGGTTGACAATGTGGAAAAGTATAATGAAATAAACTGCGACACAGTAAATCGAAGCTTCTTGCCCTGAAGTTCTATAAAACATCAGATCACCTCTCCTTCTGGGCAAAAAAGTTCATCTTTCGCAGAAAAGGAAGGAAAGCTGTGAAATTCAGAGAACAAGATCACATACGACAAGAAAAAGTTGATTTGTTTACCTTATGTTGCACTTTTGAGAAGAAATCAATATCGACAAACAACATCGACGCTAAAAGAAACCCCAGGCCTTAATGTAACACGAACATTCCTATTTGCAGAGGCTGTAGATGGCTTTAACAGCGCCTTCCTCGCCAATAATCTGATGAAGACTATCATCTCTAAATGTTAAGACGAATAAGTACTGAATTTAGAGTAATGAAGAAGCTCAACGTCATCTAAACGTCATCTACAACATGTACTCGCTTGTCTCCCTAGCTTGCACATCAGCTATCCGAAATGTAAACGAACAAAATAGCGTTATTTTACAAAAGAAATGCCTCCAACTGACCCACACGACGGACGTCGTCCACAGGATTTCACGTGAAAGACTCCTTCAGCAATATTTAAAAACCACTAGACGAACCAGAAAGGCATTTTCAACCTCAAAAGGATTATATCAACATCTATTACATCGACTACAGAAGGCTTATGGTCATCAAAGTGAATCTAGTGTTTGATTAGTAGGCAAAGTAGTAATCTGTCAATGCTGTCGAAGTATTCAATAGCGCTCGCCCACGATATAAGGAAGCCAGAGTTCCAGCCGACATTGAAGCTCGAAGGAACGCTGCCATCTACGTGGGCTATGAAGTCGGAAACCAGGTGGATGACGATAACCAAGAGATGTCTGGGGCACAGCAGAAAAAGCACAAACCCAATGGGCAGACTCGTGAAAGCGCAATGCGTGTTTCTTCAGCAATCACAGCCCACTAAGAAACGCGGTCAAAGGATAGCAATAAGTCAAAGGTTAGAATAGTCGAATGCTCATTATGAATCTCACTATTAGCAGCAGCAGAACAACTTGTAAGATTGATTCTTCCCACTGTCGAGAAAAGGCACGAATACTTTCCAGACATTTTTTTTTTCACAGCAAATGTGTTTTGTGCTTCTACAGCTAAACGTCGCGCTATGAAGAGTACAGCTGAAACCAAGGCAATTCTATCAATAGCAATCAGATGGGCCCCATGAAACTGAGAGTCAACTCAGATGTCAGCAGATAACAGGAGAAATGAAGATAGCACATGAAAGCGACCAACAGTAGAAAAGGTACCGCCAACTCTACAGATACATGTGTATACATATATACATTCGTGTACATGTGTATACATAGATATATACACGTATATACGTATATATATATATATATATATATATGCACATGGGCATGAAATTCATAGAGATCCACAGAGTATGATAGTATGATGGCAATGCTCTAGCTCTAAGGCGATCACCTGTTTAAAGGTTCGCGTCTTGAATGGAGGGGGCGCACTGAGACCAGCGGTCTCGTCAAGGATCAGTCCCTTTAGCAACCATTGGTAGCAGTGCCGTTTTCTGTTCGGAATCCCGTTCGTTCGAGTAGAACAGTTATAGGACGTATCAAGTAGAAACTGCACTGCTGTTGTAGCTTCTCAGAACTCCTAGTCGTGTTTGTTTTCCTCTCTGAATTGTGAGACGAGCACTTCGAGTGCTGATGCTGGTCGGCTCCGTTCGGATCGCGAAATTGTCCATAATCTCGCCAGAATTTCTAGCGTTCGAACGAAAATGGGAGTGGAGACGGTGAGCGCAGAAGGAACGCGGTCGCCGGCCGACCGGACGGGAGCGGGCGCGGCCGCGCGAGAACGCTCATCTGCCAGACCGACCTTCGTCATCGATTGATCTGTTGCTGGATCCTTGTGATATTTGGCTCCGCAACACAGACCGGCCAGCGGGTGCAACTTCTGTGCGAGCCGACGACTACGTGGTCCCACTAAGGTCCCAATCGCACTTGGAGTATTTATTGAGCTCTTATAGCGCAATGGTTAGAGGAGCCCTGTAGTACACACATGGTCCTTAAATATATCCCGTGCTCCAGGATCACCTAGCCTTTTATCGCTCCAGGGTCCCTGCAGATTTGTTCTAGATTTTTCAGGGAGGATAGCAGCACTGACAGGATAGATTGGCTGGTCATCGCAAGTCATTGTAAAGGTCGGATATGCATTCATTCAATTCTAACGATGCTTGATGAAGTTGAATGCCTGGTGCATCGTTCAGAGATTGATCACTGCGGAGCGCTTTGTCCTTCATTCTTTTCCTTAGAACATCTGGAAAACTGCTTTAATCTCAACAGAAGTCTTCAAAGGGATCTTACGTCTTCGCTGACGTGTATGAGTGTTGTGAAGGGCTTCTTTTTTTCGTTTGACGACAAGGTAAATGATTATTCCTATAAATCCTGTCCGGCGGGAAGCCTTTGAATCTTGGATGACGTACGTCTTCGCATTCGCGGAACAGCAGCGTGGTCGTACTTTTCGTGTGGTCTTCGGCAAAAAAGCTTAGATTTCAAGTCTTTCACTCAGTTGTTTTTGAACACGAAAAATTACTTCGAAGCCTGAAAAGCTGAACAAGATGGGTGGATGGGTGCGTATTCACAATGCCGTTCATACATTGCTTACTCGGATACTTGGACGGTCCGTCTTCACTGATTATGCGGATCCTAGCATAATTTCCGTTTTTTTCGGAGTTTTACTGGTCTAGCGATTGTGGTTCCCCGGTGTCCAAGCATTCAGAGCATTACTGTAGCTGTACCCGATTCTACTGCGATACTGAGAAGGGATTTGATGAATCTTTCGTCTCTTCATTCCCTTTTGTCGCTGCGTTGGAACTTAAATTATTTTGGAGGGCGATGTGAGAACACCGTGCGATTCCAACCTGTTGAAGAGGATTCGAATACTCTTATCTCCAACAAGGAGTTATGACCGCTTTATGGGAAATAGGTGCCGAGCGGTACGGGCTCTTTCCCTGCTTTGTTCAGGCCTTTCCCCACAATATTTTTCTCGGAAGCAGTATATTCTATCTTAGAAGCCGTTATGAGTTTAGAACTCACTAGAAGAATTACTAGTAATGTAGGTGTGGACGTTTACTGGTTGTACGTATCATCAGTAAGTTCATAAGTACCATAGTTCGTAGATAAATATGAAATTCTGTTGAATCTAGCTGAAGGAGGTTTATGGTGTTCCCCAGTGCTAAATTCCTGAGAAGTCACTACTATAAGTCCATAGGTTGTGTCTACTCGTTCGTTTATGATATGGAAGCACTCACCACTTTGTATGGAATCTTCAAGGAAAACGTATTTTAGTTTGGCGTGGCATCGAAGCTCCCACCAAGTTTCTGCCTTCTTAATAGTTGTTACCCACAATCACAAAAGTTGTTGTGAGCCATTCATTTGATTTTGGCTAGAGATTTGGCCGTTTGCGCTTCTAATTCTAAAAAGACAATTTTACTAGCAGAATAAGTAATACATTTGTCACGGAATGAGTCGTATATGACTCATGTTTGAGTTAATTTTGGAGCTTTTCCCAACTGCTCAGAATTGCATGTAGTCACATGCGTGTTAAAATTCCATTGGCTTAACAGGGAAACTGTCAAAGTAGGCTCACGTAGGGTTCGAGATGATGCATTTGACTGGATGTCAATAAGACGTGTAGAGAAGAACCGTATGCAGTGCTTAGGTTTGGCGTGCACCTATTCGGCCGATACTGGACGCCACAGCGTTGAGAAATCCAGAATGTCCCTGTTAAGGAGTTAGGAATAGTGAGTTCGATCCTCACTGCAATTACCTGCGGTCTGGAGTTTTACAAATACCTCAGAATCACTGTAGTTATATTTCACATCATACCCTGTCATGAAAGAGCACAGACAATAAATAAAAGCGACTACATTGTCAAAGTGGAGTTCAGGAACAATATACTTCCTTCCCGTGGCGTGACTCTAGAGTCGCGACCCAGTTCTCACTCCAGTTTGGATTGCACTGGAAATGTAACTGTCATGAGGCATCACAACTTAGCGACTGGCGATAATAGGGCTGTGTTTTTGTCCGTACCTAGAGGCTTCCACCCACTAGTCGTTTAAGCAGGTTGTTACATTGACCAGCCAAGGCATTCCTTTTGGCTGGTCGTTCTTCCACGAGGATGTGCTGCTATGGATATGGAAGCGTTTGTGCGTTTATTAGGATGATTCGCAGTACTCGACATCGGTCTACGGCGCTTCTTCACCATGATTGTACAACTGCACAGAGATACACAGAGAAATAGGCGAAATTTTTGTAAACATGTTTTGCTTACGCGATTATCGAAATAAATACAAAACTCCCCTGCCAACGGTTCACAGCCTCATCGTGGCTGGAAGGTGTTCATGAGTGTCGAGCAGCGATGAGCAACGGAGGGATTTATCCCCCCAGGAGGGTCCCTAAGCACAGGAGTCCGGAGTTTCCATCAGTACGCCCAGCTAAGAATAAGCCAATGCCAGGATCCAGTGCCGCCCTGGTATCAAACTAGTCGCATGGTGGCAAATCTCCCTCTGATCCACAAGGGCGTCGACTTCCTGTGGTGGTGACTACTTGGGACAGACTTTGGTCAGGCTGTCCTCGGGTTTCCATGGAACCACAGTGGCTAAATCTCCGGAGAATGGAAATTGCGCTGGAACCCACACAACCGGTGAAGACAAGCCGTCCCAGTATCCGAGTAAGATCCAACTACGGTAAGTCGACACAACAACTCTAATACGCAAGTCCGCAAATGCGACCTCGATTTTGGACCGCTTGCTAAAATCGTAGCTGTAGGCATCACAGTGGGAATGAATTCATACAAAGATGTATTCCTCAAACATGTTTGTATTCGGTCTTGCCTCACATAAGTTATTTCCCTACTTCGAAGCATGACAATAACATTTTTGTCAATAAATTGCAAAACAATTTTTATGGTCCGTTTTTTCTTCAGCATTAATTGCTCGTGGTGGCACGTACTTTCATTGTTTTCGCAGTGATCTGATCCATTTCTTTGCCGTTGTACTGATCATATTGGTCTCAGGGCAGATGATCGTATTCGACAGTTCTCTGGAATCCAGAGTCAATTTGACACAGGGTTCTCAGCGGAACGAGGCTGATGGTGTTTCGTACGCGGCGTATTTCCTGGTTGGGTCATTCTGCTCTGACGGAGAGATCCATGTAGCTCATATGGCTCCGTGTCCTCTGCCAATGACTGCCACTGACTCGGTGAATAACTCACGAGAGTTTCTTTCTCTCTTTCTGAAGACGTCATTGCAAGGTAATCTCATAGCCATCTTTATTTTAGGCAGGTGATACGCTTAGTAAGACGATAGATGAGGAATGGATTGCTGACAACGCTGAGAAAGTGACGAGGATCTTACCTGGCGGTATTAATGTCGTTGGTTAGTAATTCATTCCACTACGCTATAATTATGCTTAGTTTTTCGCTAGTGTAGCGCAGTGGTCAGAGGCGGCCTGCAATACACATGGGATCGATCCCCGCACCCCAGACTCACCAAGCCCTCCTTCTCTCTGGTGGTCGGCAAATTGATACCGAAATTGTATGAGAGGATAGCAGCATTGGCTCGATACATCGGTAGGCCAGCGTAGGTAATGGCGCATCACCCAGGGATTGATCAACGCGTAGTGCTTTATCCTTTTATTTTTTTTTAAAGTTTTTTTTAATGAAAGAGGGCAAGTAACTCAGTGGAGGCGACGAATTCATCACGACCACGATTCTGTCTCGATCCCATCTTGCTATAACCAAGCCTCACATGCCTATAGTGTCAGAAAATGGGTACCAGACATGTCTGTGGAATGATCACAGTGCGAATCCAAGTGAGAACGCCGTGTTCCAACTAGCTGAGGACTCCAGGGAAAATCGATTTCCACAACATCAACGATATTCATGACGATAGGAGAACCCTCAAGCAGCAATGAACTCACAAACGGAATGTTCGGAAACGCTCGTTGATGGCAGGTGAAGGGAAACGAATCGAATGCAAGAATGTAAGAAGTGCTGGGATCCCCATAGCACATTTGAAAAATGGGTTGTTTGAAGAGAGTTCTGTTTATAATTTCAGGTCTGGCATTTTTTTCTGGACGAAGAATTTTTAACGACCAGAAGGCGATGCTTAAACGAGCATTGGCTCGCATTCAACATATCACAAATTTGCTAACAACGTTAGGCATTAGCTCATTATCTGATTATATGGTATATTTCTTCATTCTTTATCCACTTGTTCCATTTTCGTTCAGGCACTACCTTTCAGGCTCTAGTCTTCATTGAGTCTCCATTTGGCAAGCCGACGGGTTTGGTCACGGATGTGGTAAATAGGGGTCCAGACTCGCCAACGAAAGTGTCCTTTTCTGCTGTGCGTAAATGACTTGATGTAATTTCGTATTAGATGATTTACAAGTTTCTTCATGTGAACTCTGATTTGAAATTTCAAAAGAAAGTCGAATTCTCTATTCTGTAATTGTCAGTTACTGTGATTTCAGTTAGAATGGGTATCAGCTGTGTCGAGTGCTTCTGCTAGAATTTGTCTTAATGTACCGACGAAGACGAAACAGCCACATTTCTTCACAGAGTTCATAGCAGCGATTCGGCCTTTCACCGAGAACCTTTTCAACTGCTCTTTGGTAAATTTTCAAGTTATTTCAACGCAAATATGGTTTCTGGTTATTTATTAAAGGTGGTATCAATTGAAATTTCGTTAGATGTCAAATGACTGAAATGAACTTCGGTAATGTTCCTATCGTTTCTGTTAAACAATAGGACCTATATTGCGGGCTTGTTTTCTTAGAGGGCGTTGCGCTTGTCGTAAAAGGCGCACTATTTTTACTTTTTTTAGTCAAATTAAAGAACGCGATTACCAATTTATCGTGAATGCACGCTTGTCGTAAAAGGCGCACTATTTTTACTTTTTTTAGTCAAATTAACGCGATTACCAATTTATCGTGAATGCGAGCTGTTCCTGAGTGTCGGGCTGCGATCTCTCCCGGCAGGGGTTCTCAAGCTGAGGAGTCCGGCGTATCTATCAGGAGGCCCAGCTAAGAGTAAACTAATACCAGAATCCACCATCGTCCTGGCATCAAACTAGTCGCATGGTTGCAAATCTACCTTTGACTCACAAGGGCTGCGACTGCTTGTGGCGATGACGACCTGGGGCAGACTTTGGCCAAACTAACCTCGAGACTCCAGGGAACCACAGTGGGTAAACCAGCAAAACACAGAAAAAATCGACATTATGCTGGGGTCCGCACAACCAGGGAAGACGGGCCATCCAAATAAGTGAACGCGATTCTCGAAGAGCTATACCGGTGGAGCTAAATATATTAACAGCTAGTTGATCGAGATTTCCCGGACTACAGACCTTTCCTGTTGTTAAAAGTAGTCTTGCTTCATGCCGCAGTAGTATTTAGTTGCTTGAAGTTTCTACACGAACACAGCAAGTTTCCGCACTTTTGCATAATGATGTCTAATTACACATGGAACTACAATTCGTTACTGTACAAGAAAGGCACTGAGTCCTCCATATATCAACATGTGTCTCAGGGAGACGTTTAATTGCTTAAAGTACAATCTTTTCTTTATACAACCACAACGAAGCTGAGACATTTGCAAAACTGCAGACTGCAGCTGTCTGCGGTGGGGATCGAACACGCTATTACCCTTTCCCGGGGTTAACACGTTCACCACAACACCATGAGGGTCCTTCATTTCATCTTTCTTTCAGCTAGTTTTCTATCTACCAATGCCACCAGCAATCACCCGTCAACGAGATTGATCTGGGGATCCCAAATCGAGGACAGCAAAAAAAATATGTTTCATTGTGATTGTATTTCACGTAGTCCCTGCCGTGAAAAATTGTAGTGGGAAGTAAATAAAAAGAACGTTGTGATTTCTCTTGTTTGCTTTTTTGATTATTTCAGTTCTCTATCAGATCAAATTTCTCAAATTCTGTACAAAGGGATATTTCATAGTCCACTAGAGAGCAAGATGTCTTGTATAAGCATTCGAAGTTCCCCTCTCCTCAACGATTTCAGTACGCTAGAAATTACTGTCAGTTATCAGAAAGCCAAATCGGTCGTTATGTTTTAAGCCTGAGATCCTTCACATAAGGGACATATATGGTTTGAACTGATTTACCGACAACATCCATTCTTAGTTCAAAAATTTAGTTGCTAGCTATTCTACGAGCATCTGTTTTTCCATAATAATTCTGTTTTTTAGCGTGAAATTTAGACAAGGTGTTTTGTAGGCTTTGATCAATGGTGAGATGCGAGATGAATCTGAACAATTGTTTAAAGATGTGAAAAAGAAAAAGGTAGACGCAGTAGAGGTTGAGGTGTTCGTCGATGCGTGTGGTCAGTTCAGCATTGCATATTTGTCTTACCTAATTCGATTCTTCTCTTTCTCATATCCTCTTCGCATTGCAGAGAACAAGGGAAATATTTGTGAACCGCAAAGTGCGACAAATTTGCACGAAGTGTCTTTTGATATCGAGGTAACTTCGAATCCTATACAGCATTCAGTACTAGGACTATGAGATTCTATACGAACAGCTTTCGGAACATGTCGACCCGTCGCAGTAAAATGTAGCCTTTTGTCTGCTTGCTGTGTAATAGCGCCGCTTGGCATCACTGAACCAGCAATCGATATTATGATCAGTAAAGAACGTCTTTCCAAATAAGTTGGAACGTGCTACGCAATGCGTAGTGCGCTGAATTTTCGTCTAAAAATATTTTTCGTAGGGAAAGTTGATATACGTAGTTTTGTCCTTTACTCTGTAGTAGCATTCAGATTCGTGCGGCAGTTCCAGTGAAATCCAAGGTTAGTTTTGCTGTGGCGGCTGTTAAACAGCATCTGATAAGGAGCCTAACAGCTCGAGCAGGTGGTTTCAAATGTCATCGTTGTTTCTATCAGGTAGAGAATTAGACTATATTTCTTATCCTTAAGAATTGCAATACGAGTCAATGGATGTCGTGGAAGAAGCTGCAGCCGGGCCATGTTCCGTGCATCAAATGCCACGTCCAGCTACGACTGTGCTGGATACGCATCCAGCTATACTGTTTTCGGACTATTTATTTGAAGCTGATACTGTTGAGGATGCGCAAAGTAATTTTGACGAGTTGCTTGGACTGAAAGTAAATAAGGGTAAGTTATTTCACCTGGTTACGTACTATTCCATATTATATAAATTGCTGTTTCGATGTTTCAGAACATATTGATGAAGGATGGGAAAGATGCCTAGAAATAGATGAAATGGAGGTGGTGCCTGCCCCACTTGACGACACTCCAATAGTCAACCTTAAACCAAAGGATGGTGATATCGACTCAATATTCCCACTCTTGATAGCCCTTTCTTTTATTATCGCAGTGGTAAGCATCATAGTCTACTTCGTCATAGGAAGGTAACACTTGAGGGCCAAAGACATTTCTCCGTATTCAGGGGTCCACCTTCTGGAATTAACAGTACGCATTTGTTTGCATGAAAGATTTATATGGTATTGTTCCTTTTATCTTCATCTTACCATTGGGCTTTATCGAGCTTTCAACAATTGTACATGAATTTTGGAATCTTTTACCTTATTATGTGCTATCTTTTGGTTATGTAGCGAACAACACAGAAGACTGGTAGAAATCTTGCCATAGATTATTATACACCTGCCCCAAACATAAGTAACCACGGTGAAAACACAATGTGTGTAGGATTACTTCGAGAAATAGCGAACATAAGCAATTAGGATCGTCTCAAATTTCATCCCACTTTTCTTATTAAGTCATGATTAATAGCAAATGTGCTGTAACATGCATCCATCTCGAAAGAAGCGTTCATTATTCCTTTTCATATAGCGCAACGTGTAAGTAGGAAGTTTCATCCACTAAGATTTGTTCTTATAGGCACACAGGGTAACTTCGAATTCGAGTACAATGTTCAAGTTACAGCTGTGAAAGTCAGATGCAGGTCTATCTGTTTCCATAGACAGTATTCTTGCAAAGGAACACTTTAAGAATTTGAACATGATTACAGATATCCAGAAAATACAAATACCCGGAAAAGCCAGGTGAACACAGTAAATAGTAAAATCTATCAATGTAGTTATAGGAATACTTTAATGGAATGCAGATAGAGTAGTTTCGTACAGTTTTCAAACGAATACTAGCCACAAGACAAAAAAGACACCGAGATATAAGAACATGTTTGAAAGGAACTGCTCTTCTTGATACTGACGAGAACCTCGTTGAGGGGCAGCAGGGCGAGGATCTTGTCGTGCAGTAAACCAGGTTGTGAAGAATGACAGAGGGAAGACACCTCAATATACATGTTACGAAATACCAAACAATTTGTTGCAACGTACATAGCAAAATTCTGACATCAGATGAGAAACAGGCCCGCAAGAACCAATGCTTCACGTGCTTCACATCTAAGTGACGTAATTGATGCCAATCACACAGTTGTCAGAGGTATTCATGTTTTACCCAAAACTCCCAATCTTACATTTCAATTGGTGCTTAATTCTTCGTCGCAGTCGCCATGAGTTAATGGCAATTCACAAAGGAATACTCTGTCCTTTTCTAGCTTGTAACAATTTTATAAGAAAGCTTTTGTATGCAACAAAATGTAGGAATTAGCATTTCTCGACTAAAGTCGAATAATATATCAATGGTGTGGAAGCTGCCGAATGAATAGAAAAAATTGCATGAAAAACTCTACGTGGAAAAACAAATGGCTTAAAGAAAAAGAGCAGGCCGACTTGCTTAAAATTATGAGTGAAAATCCACTTACATCATTAATTTCAACATGTTTGACATATCCACGTGAGATTACTAAATCACACGAAGTATAAGGAACTCACCGATTCCAAGGGAAAATTGTACACCACCGCCTGGACCACCGTCTCCCCACTGGAAGCCAGGAAAACCTTGCTGAAAACAGGAAAGAAAATCTTCAGGATATTTATAGCTTTAGAGTATAACATAATTTGCGTTTAAATTTTTCAGCTTAAACGAGGTTGAAAACGAGATTTATTCCGCTAACGTTTCGATGTCTTCGTCCATTTGTCAATCTTATGTAAGCTTAGCAATTAGAACAAACGCTGATTACTTTGCCACCGAGGTTAAATGATGGTCGGTTTGAGAATTATAGAACAGATTCATAAACCGATTTTGTCACAATACTCAGCAGCACACTTCCTACAAATTATGCATGCCTTTATTCCTCAAAAAAAAACTAGCACAGTGTTTCGCTGCCTTGAGACGGGTCTCATATGTTACTGAAATAGTTCCGCCATCCAACTGCAATACATTTGCAACAACGTGACCACATATGAATTCATAAGAGGGGCGATTAATGGTCTCAGGAAGATGAGCACTTTCCTTTATTTCTATGTGTCGAAGCTCACAGTTCGAAGATGAATGCAGTTGAAAACGCGGTAATTCGTCTAGTGGCATATTATGACATTCCTAATGTATCGCTTAGTTTTTGCGTATATGGTGATGGGATTCGGGACTAGATTCTAAATTAAATTAGGATCTTTCAAAAATTTCAGTTACAGCTGACTTAAAATTAAGGAGGTTTCTTGATTTTGTTTCGGAAAAATTGAAATCCCACATCAGTTTTTAATAACTTTCGGTTCAAAATAGTTCTAGAATCGAATAAAAATATAGTAGAACCCTTAAAAAGTACTTATAATATTGTGATAGAGCAAACCCTTTTCTGTAAATGTACCAGGTTCTCAAACGTTCAAATGTACAAGTCATGGAAAAAAAAAATGGCCGAGAGCCAAGAAGACAGCGTTGTCACCAATTTTAATGGATCACTGTAGTTAGATGAGGATATCCTATCCTTCAATAACACTTACAAACAAAGCTTGTACATCTCGTTAGCACAGAACTGCACCCAGATTTTCACTAAAGCGATTGCATAGGTCTTAAAATATTTGAACAGTTAGAAATGAAGCGATTTGCAATCACATAGTGCACAATGTAGACAAACTTCAGTTGGCTCACCCAAAATGCCTGTATAGACGAATCAGCTACAGAGAACTCATTTCCATGTTGGAATTACTACACAAATTGACCGCTGTAGTTGAAACATAAGCGTTTTAGCGCAACAAAGAATAATAACCTCAATCATACCACTTACAGCCTATTAAGCTAGTCCAATAAACACTTAACCACTAAGAATCTAACCGAGCGTAGCAAAAGCTGTCGAGATAGAAAAAGTCACCTGAGGTGCCTCGGTCCGCTGACCACGTGGACGTGGAGGGAATTTTTCTCTTGGATCGGTGTTATCGCCACCCCGACCATACAGCGGTATTACCTGTGAACAGAATTCCACACATACCCATATATATGATAAAAGACACTAACGATTTCCTAATCCATTTTGACAACGATAAATCCTCGCGTGCTTTTGACAAGACGATTCTTTCACATATTTTCATCAAAAAGTGCATTTTCACGGTTTTCAACAAATACAGGGACTGACTTTCTCTTTACTTATGGCGGCCTTGCACACGGGACAAAGTTGTCGGTTCGGTCTTGTATCGAGCCACTGCACAAGACATGGCCAACAAAACAGATGACCGCACATAGAGACCACTGCATCCTTTGCAGTGTCCAAACAGATATTACATTCAAACCTGGAAAGGCTCATTTGAGAAAATAAAGAGAATCCTGCATTCTGGAAACGCAAAAGAACTTCACACATTGCGCAAGTTGTTCTTAAGCGGTTTACGAAAGTTTGGTGTTAAAGGCACGGGGCTCATCCGAATTTAAGGAATCATCCGTGAATTATTTTCCGCTACGAAACGAACCATTGATCGCTATTACGACATTCAGTCTAAATAGACAAGTCATTATATATTCTTTCATGCAGTCGCCGCTAAGTGAAAGGTAACCCAGAAACAAGAAAGGTCAATTTGCCTTTTCTAGAAATAGTGACTCAAACGCTCCTAACGGTTTACCGCTTCATTGTGGCTGGGAGGTGTTCCTGGGTGTCGGACTGCGATGTACAGCGGGGGCTTCGTCCTCCCGGCAGGGTCTCCCAACCTGAGAAGGAGTCCGGTGTTTCCATCAGGAATCCTAGCTAAGAGTAAACCTATACCAGGATCCACCGCCATCTTGGTATCAAAGTCGCATGGTGGTAAATATCTCCCTCTGATCCACAAGGACTGCAATTGCCTGCCGTGGTGACGACCTGGGGCAGACTTTTACTAGGCTGTCCTCGGGATTTCGGGAGCCACAATGGCTTGACCAGCAAGTCTCTGAAAAATGGTGATTATTCTGGGACCTGCACAACTAGTGAGGACAGGCTGTTCAAGTATCAAGCAAGTGACTCAAACACAAAAAACCACCCACAGAAGTTCGTTCCACAGGGTGCCGTTTATTTAGCGCTTTAACCACGCTTACGAATATTTCTTAAAAAGTTATTTTCTGAAGAGCAAAGAAAATCAAACTCAAGTGACCTAACGATGCAGTAACACACCTAGCACTGTCGTCCTCTTTCTTTGACGTTTCAGGTTTATCGGAAGATGGCAGCACGGGACTGCTTTGACTTGGCTTCACATTCTCATCCATGTCGAGAAATATCTGCTCACTTTGTGTATAAACAGATCCCTGCAAGAAAATGTCAAGATTTGCCTGCATCTAGAACCAGTAAACTTCTACTAACAGCGCAAATCAAAAGAAGAAGGGCAGAACGAACTGAGAGGGAAGACATACGGCACAACTAACGGAACAACCCGGAGGCAAAGAGTCCACAACCGGGAAGCATCGCATCGGCCACGACAATTCCGTCCGACGATCAGCTACACAACAATCGATCCCAAGCGGATTACTTGTTTCGCGGAGTTGCCTCGTAGAGTGATTTTCGTGCTGTCAGAACCAGTACACACATTGTCCATAGCGTTGCTCGGATGTTTTCCTTAAGTACTGAGAGTGTCTTTCTTTTTCAGAATGGAGAAGGGTGAGGAGAGCGTTGTCCGTGTGCATCATGACGTCGGAGGAGGAGTACGTTTGCAGAACGACATTCCACCGGAGGTATTTCATCTGTTCTCCAGCATATTTTCGACCTGTCTGATTGCACTGATGAGTACACACAAGATTGTTACATAAGGCTTTATTGTGGGCAACTTTTCGGCGCCTTCGCCTTTTTGAGATCCTCGCAAGCACGAGCAACTATGGACAATCGACTCGAATCGTTAGAGCTCTGAAGATGCGAAAAGGCCAAACATTAGCTTCAGTAAAGGCTTACGTAACAAACTCTTGTTAGCGTAGACGTCGAATGATTTAGGACATTGGATACTCGTGGAAAGACCAAGTCAAAATTGCTTTCTAGAAATCTTTCAAGTGTATTGGTTATGGTGCGAAAATATTAGCGTTTTAGATAAAAAGAGTGCTAAGTGAGCAGGAAGAGTGGCAGATTGAGCACGCTAAATTACACGAGAAGCATCGTGGTCATGAACAGATGCACCTCGAAATGATGCTCATCCTCGTGGTTACTTTGGTGGTCGCCCAGGTATTTCTCGTTCAGTGGAAGAAACGACATTTCAAGTCTTATCAGGTGCGGAGTGAAGCGGCCTTTAATGAGTCTTTATTCATCCACCGGATGATTATCTGGTTTAATTAACTCTATCTGTTCCAGTTGTGCACGCTTTTGGGTATGTGGCTGATACCTGTGTATGTCTGCATTACCCGCAGTTGGTACAGGTTTCTGGTGACTTGGTTGGTGTACACGATTTGCTCTACATGGATATGGCGAAAATCCACAGAGGACCACATACATGGGTCTACTCCTAGGTGAGTCGTCAGTGATTACTTATATTGTTGTATGCAAATGGTTTTTTTTTTTGGTGTTTCGGCTACATTATTATTATTGATCTCTCAGAGTGCAGTACAATTTATTAATTGAGATACAAGCAGTCATGGAAGCCCTTGATAGTCAGGGAGTCTATACTCGGTATATAGAGATTCTTCGTGAGCTGTACAAAAATTTAACAGCCAAGAAACCACCATTATACAACGGTATTATCATTGATGTCAAAAGAGGAGTTAGGCAAGGCGATACCATCGGCCCGAAATTATTTTCCGCCACCCTCGAGAACGTCATGCGAACATTGGAATGGGATAACGTGGGAGTGAAAATCGATGGTCGGCAGTTACATCACCTTCGCTTTGCTGATGATATCGTTCTTATAACACCAAACATTAGCCAAGCGAAACGAACGTATACTTGCTGACTTTGATAAAGCATGTGGAAAGATTGGTCTTTCACTAAATCTCTCAAAAACGTTCATGAAGAACGGATTGGTTTCGTATGCCCCATTCACGCTCAGCGGAAATATCTCCAAATGCTCCAGTTATGTCTATCTAGGTCGGGAAATCAATATGATGAACAACTTAGCTCGAGCTGAGCAGAAGGAAACGAGCGGCTTGGAGAGCTTTCAAGACCATCGAGGGTGTAGTGAAGAGAACAAAGAACACCCGACTCCGTGCCCACGTTTTCGACTCAACGGTTCTTCCTGCCCTAACGTTTGCGTCAGAAACCTGGTCGCTGCGTAAGCAGGATGAAAGATCATTCAGCGTTATCGAACGAGCAGTCGAAAGGACGGTGCTAGGAGTATCCCGTTTCACACAAGTAAGGGATGGGATCCGAAGCTCCGACCTGCGTCAACGATCAAAATTCAAAGGTGCCGTTCTATACGCCAAACAGTCGAAGATAAGGTGGGCCAGACACGTAATGAGTATGAATGATAACTGATGGACAAGAGCCGTTAGTGCCTGGATTCCTCGGGATGTTAAACGTACTGCAGGAAGACCACCAACCCGATGGTCAGAGTTCTTCACGAAGAGCCTTGAAGAAAAATATGATGCTCAACGAGTCTCTAGAGCAAGTAGAACCCGCTGGGCTACTCTCCCATGCGACAGGGAGAAATGTTAGATTTACTGGCGCTCGCTGCAGTCACTCGACGATCAGTGGGACTACAGGTGATACAAGTTTCGGCTACATTGTCCGCTAGTGGAGACTCATCATAGAAATGCATTATATAGTAAGATATTACCGGCTTCATACAGCCGGTACACAATAATATGAAACATATTAGCGGCGATATGAGCGCGTGTAGCGCGGTGGTCAGAGGCGCTCTGCATTACCTGACATTGTTTCCCGCGCCCGAGGCTCACCAAGCCTTCCATCCATCCGGGGTCCGCAAACTGGTACCATATCTGTCTGGGAACAGCAGTGGCTCGATACATCGGTAGGCCACCGCGAATCATTGTAAAGGTTAGGTATGCATTCATTAACTTCCAACGATGCTTAATAAAGGGATCCATGGCTCATAACTCGTCGGTAAATCAGCGCGAAGAGCTTTATCCTTTTATCCTTTTTTATTAGCGGCAGTTGGGTCATGTCTAATCTTGAGACTTGAACGGCCTGTCCTCACTGCTTGTGCGAGCTTTAGCATAATCTACATTTTTCAGAGATTTGCTAGAAAAGCCATTGTTCCTTCTAATCCCGAAGTCATCCTGGCCATAGTCTGACCAGGTCTTCACCACCATAGGCAGTCGCAGCTCTTATGGATCAGAGGGAGATTTGCCGCGATGCGACTTTGATGCCAGGAGCGTGGTGGATCCTGGTTTGGTTTACTCTTAGCTGAGCTTCCTAATGGAAACGTCGGACTTCTCAGCTTGAGAGACCCTGCCAGGGGAATGAATCCCTCCGCTGTACATCGCAGCCCGACACTCAGGAACACCTTCGAGCCACGATGAGGCGGTGAACCATTGGGAGGCATGTACAATCATGGGATGTACTCTCTCAGAGTGTAGTTCACTTTATTAAATTGGATGAAAGTTGTTGAATCTGCCCATCCTTGTTAGCAAAGTGGAGTTTTACTAGTTTTCTCCTTCTATAGTGGAATACTGGTATTTTGCAACGCTAGAGCCTTCTTGTTGATTTTTCACAGTCGATGCTTATCTTTCACGTTGCGAAACTGTAGAACAAGATGATTCATTAAGGAAGGTATGGAGGTGTTCTCAAGTGCGTCGATGATGTTAATAGCTAGTGAAATCGATTTTTAGAAGTATTTTAGCAACATTTTCCCGGTTCGAATTGTGGCGAGGAATATTGTTTGAGATTCCCAATTTTTCAAATCCTTAATTATTCCACTTATCGAAAATTGCCAACGGTTATCAAAAAATGCGCGATGTTCAGTGTTATTTCTGTTAATTACTCCGGATGTCTACTTTGTAAAGATCTCTTCATGTTTTCGTTTTGCCAGGAAGCGTTTTAATAACCGCATTCAAACCATCCTGACTGAGTCACTGAACGACAGTGTACGGTGAAGTGATCAGGAGATTGGGTAAAATTCTAGAATATTTTTAGGGTACAGGTAAGTTGGGATCCCAGAACCGTTTTCGTAAGGAGCTATACTTACAACGTGCTCGAATTAGAATTGGATGTTTTCATTGAGAAACTGATTATGCAAGAGGATAGAAGTGTTCGAAGTGATTGAAATGAAAAAGCGTTGCCTATTCTACGATAGCAGGAAACCTACAAGTGTGGCAAAGATTTTCCATGAAAGTGGCCCTACTTAGTAGGAAATGTTACTGTCAAGATTTTGTCATTATAGAAGAACATAGTCGTCTTAAAGGGTTCTCCCATGGGGATACGCCAAATTGCATATGTACTCACCAGTATTAAAAGATTGACTCAGTAAGGCGATTTCATCTCGTCACTACCCTTTATTCGCTCTATTATTGGATGCTATAAGGTCAAAAATTATCCAAGAGAATCGAATACTAACCTATTTCGGCGGAAGATGTGGAAGGATTAATCTGTTTTCGAAAGAAAACTACTGATTATAAGTGGATTTTTGGTGTTTTCTCTCAACGTCGAGTAGAAAGTACATCTCCAAGTTTTTTTGTTTATTTTTCCCATTTGCATAGTTTATGATGAGCGATGTGACCTAGACTTGAACAAGAAGTGAATAATGGGTTCAGAAACCTTAAAAAGTGTATGTGAGCAAACAAAGAACACACCATCTTGCCCCTATTCTTTTGATTCTTTGGTTCCTTTTGCTTAGTCATGCGCTTCGGAAATCCTTCGCCATAACGTATGATAGAAATGCGGTTAACATAAACAAATGTGTTCCTAGGTTGACCTTAAAAGACCAGAGACGAGATGGACAGATTGAACTATACAAACGATTTTTTGGGCAAAAGCCTTCAGCGCTTAAGTCTCTCTTGTTATTGCAAGCAGAGCAAAAATATGATCACAGATCCGGTATTCAAGTTTATTCACGTGCCTCAGAGACAAAGAATATCATTGACTTGACATTCTTAGGACAAACGAGATTCACTGGACATTTTTGGCAAGAGACGGGGACTAGTGGAGAGCTGGCGCGCACCTGCCAGAACGCGATGATAAGTGAAAATATAGATAGAAAAGATATAGATGTTGGCGTTGATCAATCTCTTATTGATACGTCATGCATTCGACTTCATTAAGCATCGTTGGAGATGACTGAATAAATAGGTGGCCTTCGCAGTGACTTGCGGTAGCCTTCCGATGTGTCGAGCCAGTGCTGCTACCCTCCCAGATAAGTCTGGTACCAACTTACCGACCCCGGAGGGATGGAAGGCTTGGTGGGCCATTGGCGCATGGATCGATTCCACGTGCGTGTCTCAGTGGCGCCTCCAACCACTGCGCCACACGCGCCTATTAGGTAATAAAAAAAATGTAAATAATAAAAGTAAAACTTGAAAATTAAAAAGAGGAAGTAGAACAAAATATAGATAATACAAATTAATTGAAATTTCGGTGGCGCCTCCAACCACTGCGCCACACGCGCCTATTAGGTAATAAATAAAAGTAAAACTTGAAAACTAGAAAGAGGAAGTAGAACAAAATATAGATAATACAAATTAATTGAAATTTCGTACATTTGACTAGTCTTGATGAAGTTTATTTAATGTTCAACTTGTTGGAGGTTGTTCCTCAACTGCAATTCGTTTTGGCTCGGTTTTCGTTTAAGCCACCTTACCTGGATTCTTTATGTGTGCATATGGCTTAAGAAGTTCTGAACTGAATTTAATGCTACGACCAAGATGACTTGATTACATGATTGCAAAAGTCGTTTCCATGGAATAGATTTCCGTTTAAATCAATCTAGATGGGTGTGTCCACTTTTTTCAGGACTTCTAGTTCAGTTGTTTTTTATTGTCCGAGCTTTTCTCAATTATTGAAATTCGGAAATTTCCATGGAATAGATTTCCGTTTAAATCAATCTAGATGGGTGTGTCTTTTTTCAGGACTTCTAGTTCAGTTGTTTTTTATTCTCCGAGCTTTTCTCAATTATTGAAATTCGGAAATAAATGAAGTTTTTTTGAGTCAGGATTAAGATGTTAGGCAGCCATTGCTGTTTATTTCTGGTAGAATTTTATTGGAACGTGTTAAAGAAAACTCACATAACAACAGGTATTGTGAGTTAGTGCAATAATTCATATCCAGTTAGTCTCTATAATCGTATTTCAATTTCCATTTTTTTTTAAACCAATTGTTTTCTAAGGGCATGCAGTATTTGATGGTGACGCAGTCCGTAATAGAGCACTTACTTTACCCAGCGAAAACAGTCCTTTTCAAGCAAAACTTGTAGTAAAATTTATTTTGAGCCGATTTGCTGTAAAGCAACTACCTGTGTGGTTTTTTAGATTAGTCTATAAATGGTTTCTCTTTCTACACAAACTCAGCTATGTATTGGGTATCGCCGGATACATAGTTATGGTATTCACTCTGATGGGTCTAAACCACATATTTGGCTTGCACTCTACAAGCTGTATGGATGCAGGTGAGATGTTTTCCAGTGATTGTAGTTACCTTCTTAGCGTTTAATTAGAGTGTATTCTCACCCCTCTTAAATGCGACTTTTTATAGGAATATTACTTCTTTTCTACGGCTTGTATTATGGTGTCCTCGGACGAGATTTCGCTCATATTTGCACCGACCGGATGGCATGTAAGATTGGAGTACGTTTTCAGTAGTACCTACTACTTAGAACTTCTTCGGTTTTTCATCTCATGCCATCTTCCTTCATTCATTTTTGATATTATCATATTTCTCTTTTCTATAATTATGTAAAAGGCCAATGGCTTCCACCACACTACTTGATATTAGGTTCTTCGGACAATAATGTCCTATTTTTACTTGCGTTTTCAAATTTGCACATCTGAACTCAGAACGAAGTTTATTAATTGAAAAAAAAACTATTAGGATCTGCATATTTCTGCTAACGGCGCTGACAGGAAATTGTCGAAATGCTTGAAGAAGTGATACATGGTAGGCGAGAGGTCTGACGAGTATGGTAACCAGGGTTTTGTAACCGAGCTTGTGCAACGTTTGCAGCGCTGATTGTACCATGCGTCGCTGGTCACTGTGGTAGAGAAGAATTATTGTCTTTCTGTTGACATTATAATCTTTCTAGCTCAGCCGTTCAAGTTCCTGTTGCATTTCGTTGATTTCCTGGGCCTAATATTTTCACCCATATTTAGGAGGATGTAATGTATAGAACACAAAATGTTTAGTATGGCCTTCTTTTGGTGCAAATTTTCGCTTTGCGAAGTACTTCGGAGCTTCATCGTGATTTAATCACTGAGGCAATTATCGCCGGTTATCATACACAATGCGTTTCTTGTCATACATCAAAATATGGTCGAAAAATGAGTCCTTCCGGTTGCGTAGAAGCATCCACATCTCAAAACGAGGAATCTTTGATTGTTACTCAATTCGAGCGGCAAGCATTTATCCAGTTTCTTCGACTTACCGATTTTCTTGAAAATATTCCGAAGCACACGAGATGCTTACAGAGGTCTTGTGCCAGTTGTCGAACAATTGTGCACGTATTTTCTTCTCTACCAAACCTTTCAGTTCATCGTGGTTAATAGGGAAAGGACTGAGCCGTCTGTACTGCGTACGTCCGTTCATTTAAGTTCGTGTGATAAATAGATTTGTCGAAATTGCTGTTTTGACATCTGAAATTCCAACCTTTAAAATTTGCCAAACTTACAGTTTATGTTACAGTTCAATCCGATTCGAGCGTAAGTGTATAAAATGAGCTTTGCCGTGATGTGCAATAATGCGGCACTTAAAAACGAAAAGTATGGCAAGAAAATCGAAGAATGTACAGGAGAAAGGAAATTACAAATCGGACGAGCGACCGTTTTGGATATCTTGTACGGCAAGTACTAGTCTTTGTGTTTCAGTACTTCACTCATGATGGTCTCCCTAAAAAGCACTTGGACAGCGGCGTGTGTGCTATTTGTGATAATCGTCTGGTAGCGTCGAATTTTGATGATAAGGAGGAAGAGGAAGTTGAGGAGGAGAAGACATACAGGTCTTGCTTTTTTTTACCTTTTTCAATTTCAATCAATGGTCTTTTTTTCAATTACAGCTTTACAATCGTGCACTGCGAAACTTCCTTTTGCCAAAACACAGTGTCCTACGTTCTTACTCTGTTTAGCCTTTCTTGTGGACACGTTTTCCACGAATTTTGTATACGTGGATGGGTCGTTGTTGGGAAACTACAAACATGTCCTTACTGCAAGGAGAAGGTGGATTTGAAAAGGATGTTTAAGAATCCGTGAGTTTTTCCAATATTTCTGCATTTTTGGCCACTTTAAGATTGTAGCTTTATTAGATAGTGTGGGAAACAACGCTCGTGCTTATATAAGAAACCATGTGCATTCGCCCTTTATACATTTGTTACAAATTTCTCTCCGCTTCGGAACGGGAATTTCAAAGGTAATGGATGGGAGAAAGGCGCGCGCAGTGCAGTAGTTGGAGGTGGCCTGCAACAAATACGACCTATTCTTTCATCCTCTCGAGATCGGTGAATTTGTTCCAGAGTTGTCTAAGATGCTCGTAGCACTATCTCGACACATTGGCAGGCCTCCACGAGTCCTTCTAAACGCCAAATATGCATTTAGTCACTGCAACGATGCTTAATGAAGTCGAATGCACGGCGCATCTCTCAGGGATTTATCAACGCTAAAAGCTTTATCCTTTATCCTTTTACAGTTGGGAGAAGCCACATCTCTTTTATGGGCAGCTTCTGGATTGGATTCGATACCTCGTTTGTTGGCAACCGTTAATTGTTACTTTTGTTCAAGGTCTTAACCACCTTCTTGGACTAGAATGACAGATTTCTTAATTATATTCTTTACTTAGTTCTGAAATATTCTGAGGACTTAAATATTCATATGCAGTTTTTCTGGATTTGTATATCCAAGATGTATGTCTTTCCAGACACCCTAGGTTATTGGCACGTTTTTGTTTTGCATTATAGCATAATTTTTGATTCAGCTCTTGTTTTTTTGCATTACAAAGGATAGCTATCGGCTACTCTTTTGTACCACGTGGTTTGCGAGTCTAATGCGGTGAATGTTCCGCATTTATAGATGTTCTGATGTGTTTCTCACTCCTTATTTGTTTCAGTATGGCAGGTCTAGACCTACTCGTTTCTTATGCTTATCTATGACCCTAGCTTATTCGTGGTTATGAATTCATAGGGACTTGGCCATGGGCAATGTACATATCAGGGTGCTTTATTATTTTTTATCATAATGAGCACACTCATTGTGTATTTTCTATAGAAGCTGAATTCGTATTTATATTCTTGTAGCTGTAGTAGTAGTAGTGTTTGCGTCTCGCGAGTGTCGCTTTACTATTCTGTTGTTCTACGGATGCTTTTCTTGACAATGAATCCCATGTTGGTAGACTAGGCCCTAAGTATTCCTTGCTTTCAGCAGCATTTAGCAATCGTTGTTGCATCTCTCGGTGTTTTGTGGGCGGTTTTGCACAAGAATTTCCATGAAAGTGTGCAGAGCTTGTGATATATGTATGCGCTTTATCTATCTAACACTACACTTTTATTCTTATTTTTTTATATAACCCGTATTCACGTCAAGTATGGGGATCCCAGCACTTCTCACATTCGATTCGTTTCCTCGTATCCATTATCCACTGAGATCTTCCAACTTTAACGTTAAAACGTGTGGCTTCGGCTGCTGCTTGAGGATTTTAATTTCATCTTGAATGTCGTAGAATGCTGGTCGAGCAGTTCTTGCTGGAGTCCTGAGATAACCGGGCTAGAACGTTTCCAGTTGGATTGCAGTGTGATTTTTCCCGGACAAGTCCGCTACCAATTACCCGGAGGATGAGAGGCTTGGTCGGCCCGGAGTGGAATCGAACTAGTACCATGCTCGTGATTACCGACATCACTACCCCTGTCTCGACTCCCTGCACCACACTACATTTTAGCACTTTTAGGCATATCCTCTAGGTTTCTTAAATTATAATGTTTACCTTGCTCTTATCCTTTGTTGTAGACATGAGCTGCTTTTGGAAAGTCGCCATATCATTTCGACCATCCATTATTTAGAGAAAAACTTTAAATCTAAGCGGAGATTTGCCAGACGGAATAACACGGAAGCATACAGTACTGAAACCTGCCGTCCGTATTACCGGTTTTGTTGATCGTCGAGTGAGAGTGAGAGCCAGTAAACTTACCATTTCTTCTATTGCTTGCAAAAGTAGTTCAATAAGTTTTGATCGCTCAAGATGCTGGTTGTGCACCATATTTTTCTTCTGAGGCTATCGTGAAACATTCTGACCATCAGGTCGATGGTCTCTCTGCTGTGGGTTTCACATTCTGTAGCTTTAGGCATCTACGACTTTTGTTCATCAGTTCTCATGTAGTCACTATAGAGCGTCTACGACATGTCTGACCTCACAACAAAGCTCGGGACTTCGGGTTCACTCTCTCACTTGCGTCACACGGAACACTCCTAGTATAAGCTTCGCCACAGTACTTTTGGTAGTGCTGAGCGATCAGGATTCCAAGGCGAGCGGTTGAGGCAGTTAGAATCGTTCAATTAAAAGGCAGGTACGAATTTGCATGTTCCTAGTCCTATTCGCCGTATCCCGATCATCCCGGAAGCGGCCCAAGCCTCGCGCTTCCATTCAGTTCTGGTGCTGGGTCGTTCAGTATGGTGACTTCTCGACAGATACACATAGATGTAGCATTCGAAAGTTTTCCGTTGAGCAGTGCAGCAAAGATTCCAAAGTGAAGTTTTTTGAGATAATGAACAAGTAGGTTCACAATTCTCAATGTGTAACAGGTCCGTGACTGATTGAGTCACATGTAGTTCATTTTCTTTCGGCAGTTTTTCTTGCCGATTAGCGCTTTTATGTACTTTTTGTATTTAGTTGGATAAGTCTCTAATAAATTTTGAATAAGACATCACACTAAAAAACTATTTAATACACACTCTGATTTTAAAGAAAACCGTCCTTCTACCGAGATCGGTTTTCTCACGGAGTCGCGCGGCACGGAATAGGTGCTAAGATGTCCCTATTGTAGAGGGAAAGCACAAGTTCGATGGTTTCTTTTGTAGTGATAGATTTCATATGAGCTAGTTTCGCTTATGTGAGTCACGTAGGAAACTAGGCCTTCTCAGAAATCTATCAGATATTTTGTAGAATCTTATTCTGGAGAGTCGAGAAACTCGATGAATCTGCAGCAAACGGCTATTTTCGTCGTGAGGCTATTTTTTTTTGGAGACGGCAACTGAGCCCTTCACCCAAAGCCAAATCAGTATGGGTATTCTAGCCTATAACAAAGAGCTTATCTATACGGCACCTCACGACGTACGGTCGACACTAGATTATTGTTGAGGAACTTCCATGAAAATGTAAAATGATTTAGCACACTTACCGGGATGTATCACTAGGGTCTTATCTAGTTGCCTTTCGTTTCTTCCCTTATGGGTCACTATTTGGAGGACCAGATATTCAAGAATCAATGGGCCATGAACGACTATTGCGAGGGGAAGAAACAAATGGCAAATGTGCGGGGATCCGCACAACTCGTGAAGGCAGACCGTCTAAGTATCTAAGTAATATTCAAGTTTCTGTAGTTGTTTGAGGGCTTGGGTTCAGGGGCGTATTAGTGGTTAGAGGTCTCCTGTAATACACACGTGGTTTTTGGTTCTCTGATGCCCTGGGCTTACCAATACCTCCGGCATCGGCAGATTGGTAACAGTTTTCCGGGGAGGATAGCAGCACTGATTTGATATGTTGGTAGGCCACCGCAAGTCTTTGAATAGACCATACATAGATTCAATCAGCCTTCACAATGCTCGATGAAGTCAATGCATAGCGTTCACTGAGGGATTGACCAACGCCAGAGCTTTATGCTCTACTGTTTATAGTAGCATATGTTTAATGAAGTTTAACCAAGTTACGGGAGTCCAAATACCAGTTGTGAAGTCGACTACGACCTTCTGAATGCTGCTGATATCCACACTTGTTTAGTATATTGGTCAGATAAACGTCCTGTTGAATTATTAGCTAAGTCAGCTATTTCGTAGTATTTGTTAGAGATGTTTGTAGTACAAGTATTATTTATTTACGTCGATAGTGATGCTTACCGCCGCCCAATTACCGATATTTGATCTGGTGCTATTTTTGGTAGAAATAAATGGTATATCGTCTAATTTCAGAAAACACGTAGATCTTTAGGAAATGGCTACGGATCCTGTAAAAAAGAAGTAAGTGGTTATCTCAAACTCACTACCATTTAGTTCATTTCTAACATCCTTCATGAACTGCTTGTTTTTTTTTTTCCTTGCCAAAATTCCTTTTTAATGTGACACTTAGACAGTACGGACTGATTGTTCGAAAGAAAGCGGAGGAACCGAAAGTACGGCCCATTGCTAACGTTTTTGGCGATGATGACGAAGAGGAATCTGAAAAGGTAAGAACTGTTTTTTTTGTTATTCGCATGTAGGTCAATAACACGGCTGTGAGAAAGGCGAAACGAAGGACCTGCATGGTGTGATGGTGAACGCGTTAGCCCCCGGAAAAGGTAATAGCGTGTTCGGTCGCCATCGCAGACACTACTGTTCCGTGGTTTTGCAAATGTCTCAGCATCATTATGGTACAAACTGTGTTCACCACCATAACGACTGCAAAAACGTTTTCGATCTGCCGCTTCATAATATCCATTGTCCACTCTGTTAAGTGAGCTCGTAAGGCATTATTGGATATATTTATACATTTTTCATAAGACTGCATCTATAGTCGAGCTCATTACTTCAAGAAAAATGGTTGAATATTCATATCCCACGTGCCAAGTAGTCATTTTCTGCTTTAGGAGAACCCTCTGGAGAGCTCACTGAAGGTGAAGAAATGGGTTGTTTGCTAGTATTCTCTCCTGTCAATCACCTGTATCACCTGTAGTCCCGTTGATCGTCGAGTGACTCGAGCGGGCGCAAGTAAATCCTCCATTTTTCCCTATGGCGTGCAAGAGTAGCCCAGTGGGTTCTCCTCGCTTTACGGACTCGTCGAGCATCATATCTTTCTTCTAGGCTTTTCGTGAAGAACTCTGACCATCGGGTCGGTGGTCTTCCTGCAGTACGTTTGACATCCCGAGGAATTCAGTCACTACCAGCCCTTGTCCATCGGTTATCATTCATACGCATTACGTGTCCGGCCCACCTTATCTTCGACTGTTTGGCGTATAGAACGACATCTTTGATTTTCGATTGTTTACGTAAGTCGGAGCTTCGCATCCCATTCCTTACTTGTGTGAAACGGGATACTTCTGGCACCGTCCTTTCGACTGCGCGTTCGATAACGCTGAATGATCTTTCATCCTGCTTACGCAGCGACCAGGACGACATCTTTGATTTTCGATTGTTTACGTAAGTCGGAGCTTCGCATCCCATTCCTTACTTGTGTGAAACGGGATACTTCTGGCACCGTCCTTTCGACTGCGCGTTCGATAACGCTGAGTGATCATTCATCCTGCTTACGTAGCGACCAGATTTCTGACGCATACGTTAGGGCAGGAAGAACCGTTGAGTCGAAAAGGTGGGCACGGAGTCGGGTTTTCTTGGTTCTCTTCACTACATCCTCGATGTTCTTGAAATCTCTCCAAGCCGCTCGTTTCCTTCTGCTCAGCTCTGGAGCTAAGTCGTTCATCATATTGATTTTCCGATCTAGATAGATATAACTGGAGCATTCGGAGATATTCGTTCCGTTGAGCGTGAATGGGGCAAACAAAACCAATCCGTTCTTCATGAACATCGTTTTCTTGAGATTTAGTCGAAGTCCAATCTTTCCACACGCTTTATCAAAGTCCGCAAACATACGTTGCGCTTGGCTAATGTCTGGTGTTATAAGAACGACATCATCGGCAAAGCGAAGGTGATGTATCTGCCGACCATCGATTTTCACTCCCATATTATCCCATTCCAATGTTCGCATGACGTTTTGAAGGGTGGCGGTAAGCAGTTTTGGCGAGATTGTATCGCCTTGCCTAACTCCTCTTTTGACGTCAACGTTAATATCGTTTAACAATGATAATATCTTGGTATATGATTTTCTCCATTACCTTTCTGGACGCTGTTATTGTTCCGTCTGGGCGTCGGAGTGCAATCATCTTGGTCTTGTAACTGGCGAAGCTTCGGCGAGCTTTGCGAATGCTTTTCCCAGCCTCTGCAGTTTCGACCATTACTGCTGCTCTTCTCTCTTTAAGATCTTCTTTTATCGCGTGTCTGCATTGTTTCGCAAGTTCGGAGACTAGTTCGCGGTTGCCTGCAGCTTGTGCGAGTCCACGCTGGCATATTAGCTCGACAGTTTCTGGGGACAGACGTCTCTTGGTGACCTTCGAACTCTCAGCTTTCTTGGCGCTAACGTGAAGATGTTCAATGAGCCGATTGCATTCCTCGTCGATGTTGTCGACAACGGCATCTTCGCAACAGCCGACTAATAAGTTGGATAAGTCCCAGTTTGTGGTGGTTCTGGGACTTCGGTTTTTGAATTTAGCGGCTTTTTGGTACACATCGTCACCATAGTTCTTGATCCAGGCAGCTTCCATTGGCCTTGAGATTTTAGCAGCCTCTCCGTACTCGTCTACCCAACGCTGCGAAATGGGGGGCTCTTTCGGGGTCAGGGGAATGAGGCCCGTTTTTTTTTTACTGTGTTTAGCATATTTGATACCCACGTATAGCTTGCTGGGCTCTGAACGTGGGGGCTGGTTATACTCACGGGTAGCTTGCCAGGCTCTCCCAGAGTGGACATGGAGCTTATTTGTTGAAGGGAACTCCTATAATTTGCAGGTTTATGGTCGAATTGACTCGTAGAATACAATCTGCATAAGCGAGAACGCACCCACTCATGCATGCATGAATACGCCTAGCAAATATAGGAAGTATGTGCCAGATCGGCGCAGCAGAAACAGGGAGTCCGTTCCCTGAATCCACCTGCTTCTCAGGGAAGCAAAGGTCGCTTTTGGTCCGCGATTAACCCCCTATCCGCCACCTGGGGACGCGCCACGTAGCCTCGCGACTAACCGGTTCGAGATCCCTCATATGAGGGAGATCCGTGGTTTTAAAACATACCTTTTTGATTGCGCAATTTTGTTATTACCACTGTTGTCAGTTGAATACCTAATAATTGGTTACCCAATTGACTAATTATTACTGATTCGCCTTATTCTACAATTATTATCACGGGTCCGGAAAGAATAGTCATTAGGGATGCCGTGTAATACAGGCGTAATTAGTAGTTCTAGCTTGACTGCGCCATCAAAGCCTACCATTCCGTCCGACAAATGGGAAATCGTATGAGGAAGTTTTCTTCGATTAATAACCGCCAGGGCTCGTGAAGCGCAGTGCTTGCATGAGCCCTGTAATACACATAGGGTCGAACCCTGCGTCTCGGGTCCGCTTTAAGGATGTACCCATCCTTTCTGGGTCAGTAAATTGGTAGCAGACTTGTCTGGGAGGGTAACAGCATTAGCTGGATATATCGTCGGTACATCTTTAAGCCACCGCAAGTCACTTTAAAGGCCAGATATGCATTCAACCACTTCGAACGATGCTTGATGAAGTCGAATGCGTGCCGCATCCCTCAGGGATTGTTGAAAGATGAGAGATTTATCCTTTTAATAACGGCCGGCAACTGCCTGTGGTGAGGGACTGGAAACACGCTGTCAGAGCCATCCTAGTATTCCATGAAGAATCAACCCAATCAGAATTCGACAACGTCGATGGAAAAGACGAAGTCATCGAGTGACTACCGTACCCAATTCCGGAGACCTATGAGTAAGGGATGCAATATGATGAACGAAGTATAAGGTGATGATATTCTCGTTATATGCGAAGCCGGGTTATATAAATGAAAAAATACTACTGCCAGTGGTGTTAGATTATCCCACGGCAACGGACTTCCCTTACTAAGCGGTTCGAAGCCAGTAAATGGAAAGTCCTCATATGGGGCAGACGAGTTTAATCGCAGACCAGTAGCGAAACTGTGCTTTCCTGACATGGAGGTAAATTTAGAGTTTAGTTTCCTTCTTATACCATTCAGGGTTGACGTATAAATTCTGTTTGTACATAGAAAATCAGCGTTCATGCATATGTGTATGGGTGAGTTATCAAGCGCACTGTTGAGTGGGCGATGTTAGGGCATCTCGTTCACGAATGCTCAGGAACGCAGCCGTACACATCAAAACTTCGAAAATCAGGTGAGCTGAGTACGTGGTGCGTACTGACTACAACAGCTGGACCAAAGCTTTTAGAAGATAGAGTGCCGGGCTGCCTTCGCAGGTGAATAGACACTTCACTGGCATCCGTTCGAGACACTCGACAATTATTGTGAGAACTGTGGTGGAAGTAATTATTACTGTTGTTTTTACGATGCTACTGTGGTGACAATACTACTATTTATTGCCAATTGCTATTTAGTGTTATCATTGTCACTTTTACTATTAAATTATTGCCCTGCTTTAGCTTTTGCTGACCACAGCGTCGGTAACACTATCAATTTTAATATACTGTGGACAAGACACATAGAGCAGGAAAAATGGACAATATTAGAGACCGGACGAATCGTATAAATATAAAAGTGTAATTCTACAGGTTGACGTCTCGAACAGAATACAGTCGGCCTCTACAATTCGGGTACAAAAGCATGCTGAGCGGTTACAGGAGATGGCTATTGCGGAAGATCCTACAGTATTCGATTACGATGCCAGCTACGACCAAATACAAGCTGCCCGTGATGAGAAGGTACGTTGTCGTTTGGCCGAGGATAGGAAGCGTGTTTACAACATCTGTGATGGGTTTTGGGCCTACGGTTGTATGAGGCATAATTTATACGGTTCTATACAGTTTCGCAGTAAAAATAACAGAGTTTAATCAGCGTAGTACCATCGTTTTCACCACTTTCTTGAAGAATGTATCTTTAAAGATAGCCGAACGGAAAAAAGCGGATAAAGAGAGGAAATCGAAATACGCACTGGATATTATCAAAGCACACAAGAGGAGAGAGCTGGAACAACATAGTCGCGAGGAGCGTCAACAACAAAAAGAGAGATCGGAGGAAGGAGACCAATTCGCAGATAAGGAGGTATATAGGGCTCATAAGTCAAATTCCCTATTGCAAGCGGCGGTAAGCACAATAATACTTTTTTGAGGTGTTCGTGACAAATGAATACAGGAGGCAAATGGAGGAAGTGCAAAAATTCCGCGAAGAGGAAGCTTATGAAAAGAGATTTAACGGTAATTATAATACTTAATGTATTATTCAGGGCACGTGTGGCACAATGTCAGGAGGAGCCCTGCAACACACATGTGGAATTGATCCACTCGCCCATGGCCCACCAAGCCCTCCGTCCCTTCGGGTTCGGCAAATTGGTACCAGACTTATCTAGGAGGATAGTAGCACTGGCTCGATACATCGGTAGGCCACTGCGAGTCATTGTAAAGGCCAGATATGCATTCAATCACCTCCAAACGAGCCTTAATGAAGTCGAGTGCAAAGCGCATCTTTGGGGGATTGATCAACGCCGAGAGCTTTATCCTTTTTTCAGTGAATTATCACAGGATCGATAGCAAATATTTCAAACTCCGCAGAAGTTTCGATAGCTTTTGTTTTCTACTGTTTTGTGAAGTACTTTTTTTCTGCCATCACAGTAAAGGCCACAAAACGCTCATTAAGGTAGATATTAATTATTCATTTTTGGGTGGAAGAAATGTGAGCCTGTTAAAGTTGGAAGTTTAATATTAGATTATGGCGCGACTACACTAATCTTATGGAGTGCTTGATTCCGAGAAATCGGGTGTTAATCGAAAGCAGTTGTGGATTTCCATTAACTGGTGGTATTTATCCAGATATGGGAAGAGCGAACCATATGTATTGATTTGATTCCAGTTCATTTTATTTCTGCTGCTTATTTTGCGGTACATAGATCTTTCGCTGTGCTTTCTTACTCGATCAAGACCATATCTTAAAAACGCTTTAAACCGGCAATCCCAGTACTCCAGGGGGAGTCGACTCAACAGGCATTCAACGACATTCATAAAGATGACGACGATCTTTAAGCTGCAGCATAGCTTGCAAGCAAAAAGTCCGAATACTGTGGAAGATGGATGCGAGGAAACAAATCGAGTGCAGGAAGTCATGGTATCCGCACAGTAAACGTGAAGGATCGTGTAAAAAAATGGCATATCAATTAGAGCTATTGTTCTAGACGTGGACCGTGAGAAGCTACTGCCTACACTTGATAGTTTACAAGAGATTTTATCACGTGATTCTTCCTTATTGTATCGTTGTCGTATGAGTTCCTAGATTCTGTGACGAAGGTTAGGAATAGTTTCACGTGGCTGGGTTAATGAGATCGTGATTGCTGATAGCACTGGTAAAAAAAGAATAGGTGGAGAAGAACAGGCTAAAACATTCTGAGATCGTAGATACTTCTCAGTCTCTATTTCTTCCTGTAATTTTATGAAGCTGGAGTATTGCATCAACGTGCAGTTTTTCGTCTCAGTTATTGTCAGTTGAATTCAGTTCCATCTACTGATCTTATTAGCCTCTTGATGAGATTATTTTTGCTGGTCCAACCCCTATTTCTATGGTCTCTGTTCGATAAGTTGTTAACCGGGGAGGAAAATTAGAGACAAAAAGTTTTATATGAAAAAAAAGAGAAGCTGGAAGAAAACAAGTCGGTATCAATTCGCATCGGCCCATCGGCCACCCATGTGTGATGGATAAAGGACAAGGCTTTCTGCGTTGATCAATTCCTGACGGATGCCCCGTGTATTCAACCTCATCAAGTATTGTTAGAGGTGAATGAATGCATATCTGGCTTATACAATGATTCGCGGTGGTCTATCGATGTATAGAATCAGTGCTGCTATTATTCCAGATAGGTCTGGTACCAATTCGCCGATCTCGATGGGATGGAGAGCTTCGTGAACCTAGTGCCCGGGATCGATTCTGCCCGGGTTCAGTGCAGGGCACCTCTGACCACTGCGCAACACACGCCCATCTGCCACCCATGTATGATGTCGATAGAAAGGAGCTCACATCGGACATTAAGTATTTAGTGGTATCTGTGTTTCGTCGTCAAAGTGACATTATGTCTTTGTTTTTATGTATAGCCATGAGACGCTGCTAATGGAAATCCATCAGTTTCTGGACGGTGGAGAAATTGTGTGACTGCAAGTTGATAAAGTTTTGAAAACACTTGTTTTTTTCTAGAGCTAACATCAGTGGAGCATCAGAAGGCGTGGCAAGCTGGTTTTGGTCGTACGCTGTTAAGTGAGTTGGCAAGAGGTGAACAAAGCTTAATGCAGAAAGGTTCACTCCATGATGGTAGCAAGGAAACTCTAAATGAAACGACGAAAACAAAGATTCGCAATTTAAGACAGAGGTATCGGACATTTGTCTGCATGTTTACTAGTATTAGTATATCTGAGGTTCTTAGTCCAGTTCCATTCAAGGCAGTACAGCGATGCAAACTCCTCCGATGAGTTAGCGACCACAGAAAGTGCGAAAGTAAAAACTGTTCCAGCCAAAAAATCCATATATTCTGATGAAGAAGATGAAGCTGGATCTCATTTCGAGACACCACAAAAAAATTTCCCTGGAGAGCTCAAACCAGGACTTAATCGCGTTAGTTTCTTAGTATAACTCTCCATGTAGTGTTTATGGATAAAATATGGAAAATATACAGGGAAAATGTTTTTGAAAACTGACTTTTAGTCTTTGGATGAATAACTAACAATTTTTATATGTATTTTTTCCTTGATGAGCTTACACGAGGTTGATAATAATATTTATTATCGGCTAACGTTTCGACGTCTTCGTCTTCATCAGAGCCGTTGATCCGTTTATGTTTCGAAGCACTAACAATTTTGTTTAACTGATAAACTTGCTCTGAGTTTTTAAAACTCTTATTCGGTTTTGGAAACGTTATCTTGAATGGCTAATCAACCAGAAACTGTCATCTGTAGTAGGGTATTGCCGAGTGAAATTTTTTCACTTACGTGCTGTTCAGTTCCATTTGGTATGACTATCCTACTCACGCATAGGAAGGAACAACCAATGCCTGGACTCGGTTTGAATCGTTGCAGCTCATGCGCTTAGCAACTTAAAAATGTTGTCCACAATAACATTTCGTGTAAACTTATCAGTAAAACAACATTTAGCGATCGATTTATCTGGTCTAAAATCGTTGCTGTTTATTTATAGGTTGTTAAAGCGCAAACGAAATCGGAGAAGCTAAGGGAGCGTCAGTTCACTCCAACACCTCCGTCTTCGGACAGTGAAAGTGAATGTCAGAAAAGGAGAACTGGTAGAAATGAACATGTGATGGATAAAAAGTATGGAAGTAACCATGGAAATAGAAAGAAAATGGTAGGCGCCATTGCTTTTGTTACTTGCGTGTGTTAATTCCATTCATGGATGCACCGTTTTTTATGTAGTGAAGACGTGGGACTACGCTTCACGTATCTGCGCGCATAGTCTGCATTGAGATGAGCGCATATCGTCCGCTGTGACACCAAAGGTAACCGCGCGCCCTTGTTTTGTGTCGTTCGATCGAGTTCGGCTTCTTCATCTCCCATGTGGTATTCTCCTATATATTGTTCCCAACCATATTTGACCACAACGAACTTGAGAATCTTTAATGTTTCCAAAGATACACTCTGTAAAATCATATTGATCGCAGTTTGTACGTATGCCTTAGAACATCTTTGTACTGTTCTGAAAAGTGATAACTGGCGAACGAACTAAGACGAAGTTTCTGTTGATCATGAAGCTTGAGACGCAGATTTTCTCGAACAACATTTGCCTCAGCATTTTTAATGGGAAATCTGTCTATTCGGTACGGAAATATTGAAAAAAAGTCCCTACGGCCAAAAAACAATAAACAACCAAAAAGAATATGCATTGTAACAAATGCATGCGGTGCAGTCAGACTTTCGTACTTCAGTATTTTTTGAAATTAGTAGCTTATGTATGATGAGGGGTATGCATTTAAATGAGTATATTTTAGTCCCTGAAACAAAGGATTGAGCCGAAGAACAATGATAAGGAGATGCGTTTAATGAGACTAAAAGAGATACTGAAACAACGGAACGGACCGGAAGAAATTGAAGAATTCAGGAAACGATATTTGGAAAGGAAAGAGAATGGAGTCGTTGTACCACCTCTATAGCTGTTATGTACACAAATGAGGACTTTACAGTTTTTTCGTGTTCGGCCTGTGACATAGTCCTTGTACTAGGATTAACTGAGGTACAACTAAGTAACGATACCATCGACAACACTTATCATTTTTCACATTTCCTTCGTCTCTGTTGTTTATTGATTGTATAAAGCCCAGGAGTGTGTATGTTATATCAGAAGAATGGTATTGTGAATCAAGATTATCGATATTATCACATGGATATCAAAATATCGTATACCAAGACCATTTTCGTCTATCATAGTGGGATATTTTTCATGGACATGACTAGTAACAATCAGTTTTGATCCTTTTCGAACGAACTCTCGATTATACTTGCTGTTCATGTTTTTTGCTTTCTTTAGATTCATCATAGTTGCCAGTCCGGGATGAGTGTAGGGATATTATTATGAGTTCAGAATGTGTATAGGGATCCAATCACTTCTTTTCGTTCATCCATCTTGTGACTGTCATCTATGGACGCATGGTTTTGGGGGAAATTACGAGTTGTATTTTATTCAGTATGTGAGAATAGCCCATTAACAAGTTTATCGACTTCGTCAGCCCATTTTTTCTATGGCATCCGAGGTCATGTTAATTCTGTCGCTCCAATGTTCCCTTCTGTGGCGTTCTGTGCTCATGGTGTGGCAGGACCATCGATGCTTTTAGAAGTGGTCCGCTAGGTCTCGAAGACGGGTATTCTTAATTTGAATAATAAAAACCGCTACGCTGTAAACTATACCTATTACTTGTATCACCTGTAGTCCCGTTGATCGTCGAGTGGCTCGAGCGAGCGCCAGTAAATCCTCCATTTTTCCCTGTCGCGTGCAAGAGTAGCCCAGTGGGTTCTGCTCGCTTAGGGACTCGTCGAGTAAACTATACCTAACTTCTTTAATGTTGTCGAGGTATTTGTTCACTATTTAACTGCACAACATGGACCTGTTGCGTCAAGTAAGTGAGCACGTAAGATGGGATCAGTAAGCTGCCATTGTTAGAGCTCCGACGACGGCCCACATTGCCTATTGCATCTTAAAGAGTTGTTCTCTCATATCTTCATTATCCTAAGCATAGCAGGATATGACCTTAATTAAGTGATCTATCCGGGATAATCCGTTCTACTTCACAACAGGTGTTCTCCATTGATTGCAATTTCCTCTCCGACATATTAGATAGTTGACAAATTTCGCCAAAATCTGGTAATATTTTGGTTCTTCTACTTTCCCCTTCGCTGTCCTCCATGACCAACAATTCGAAACTATCGCTCAGTCTTCCTATTTCTCTGATTTAACATAGAACCGAGTTGAAGTGGATAGGACTGCGGAAGCATCAACGCATTCATATTGTTGCAAAATAGTTCTCAGTAATAACTTCGGAATAATTCTGCAGAGTAACACGAACGTTAATGAAAAAGCTCAATTTAAAATACCTTAAAATATCCACTATCCAGGATTCTGGGAGTATTCGAGTATTTCGAGTGTAGAGGTCCATCTAGCTACTCCAGCACATGGCAGAAGGGAATGGGTATCTTGCTGACAGATTTGTTTGAGTACTCAGTGATGTAGAGATTGCAGTTGTTGAAAGTTAGCTACCTGTCTATCCGTATAGATATAACAGTGTACGTAAGTGGTACGCTCATTACACAGTCGTTTGAGGTGCCTTACAGTACGGTCGGTCTCTAGTTCGATCACACGCCATCAAGCCTTCGGTACCTTCAAGGTCAGCAATTGCTACCATACTTGTCTGAGAGGATGGCAGCATTGACTCGGTGTATCGATAGACCGTCGCAAGGAACCTTATAGGCCACTTGAACATTTAATCACCTCTACGATGCTTGAAGTCTGATAGTCTGATAGTCTTGAAGTCTGAGGCTCAGGGATCGATCAACACCGAAAACCGAGTCTTGTCGTTCTAAAAACAGCAGTTACAACCCGTTTTGACATGATAAAGCTTTCCGAACTTCGAAACTTGTTTATATTCAAAATAATACGTTCAGTTGGCTCAAGATTCAGGTAAGATCTGTCTAGTTAACTAGATCTCTGTCTAGATCTTTTTATTAGCAACCAAGCAAGACCGCATGTTGCATTACCCAAGGAATGTCTCAGTTACAGTTAGCGGAAGGGCATTCATAACTTTAAAGCTCTGTCGTTTTACAATCCATAATGCAATCATCTGAGCTCTGACATATCTATCACCTTCCATAAGTTGCTTTCTCGTGGTGTGATTCTTTTTTTTTCAATCTAGATAAGAAGTACCGAAATTTACTTGCATAGAAGGTCATATTTTGAGAGGTGAACCACTGAAATACCGTACAGTCAAAATGGATACATTTTTGGAACCAGTTTTTCTTAGTCATCTTGAGAGTAAAGAATGGTAAAGTCCTAAATTCAGTACTTTATAACAATAAAGGACAAGGAAATAATGAATCGGTTGTGGTATTTTGGTGGACTTTAAGTTTTGACAAGTAACTACGCCACGACGTTTGTAGGTACTGACCCTTTTATATAATACACAAGCATGAAACAAAATGTTAGCACTGAAACACCTATTTCTCTGATTTAACATAGAACCGAGTTGAAGTGGATAGGACTGCGGAAGCATCAACGCATTCATATTGTTGCAAAATAGTTCTCAGTAATAACTTCGGAATAATTCTGCAGAGTAACACGAACGTTAATGAAAAAGCTCAATTTAAAATACCTTAAAATATCCACTATCCAGGATTCTGGGAGTATTCGAGTATTTCGAGTGTAGAGGTCCATCTAGCTACTCCAGCACATGGCAGAAGGGAATGGGTATCTTGCTGACAGATTTGTTTGAGTACTCAGTGATGTAGAGATTGCAGTTGTTGAAAGTTAGCTACCTGTCTATCCGTATAGATATAACAGTGTACGTAAGTGGTACGCTCATTACACAGTCGTTTGAGGTGCCTTACAGTACGGTCGGTCTCTAGTTCGATCACACGCCATCAAGCCTTCGGTACCTTCAAGGTCAGCAATTGCTACCATACTTGTCTGAGAGGATGGCAGCATTGACTCGGTGTATCGATAGACCGTCGCAAGGAACCTTATAGGCCACTTGAACATTTAATCACCTCTACGATGCTTGAAGTCTGATAGTCTGATAGTCTTGAAGTCTGAGGCTCAGGGATCGATCAACACCGAAAACCGAGTCTTGTCGTTCTAAAAACAGCAGTTACAACCCGTTTTGACATGATAAAGCTTTCCGAACTTCGAAACTTGTTTATATTCAAAATAATACGTTCAGTTGGCTCAAGATTCAGGTAAGATCTGTCTAGTTAACTAGATCTCTGTCTAGATCTTTTTATTAGCAACCAAGCAAGACCGCATGTTGCATTACCCAAGGAATGTCTCAGTTACAGTTAGCGGAAGGGCATTCATAACTTTAAAGCTCTGTCGTTTTACAATCCATAATGCAATCATCTGACCTCTGAGATATCTATCACCTTCCATAAGTTGTTTTCTCGTGGTGTGATTCTTTTTTTTTTCAATCTTGATAAGAAGTACCGAAATTTACTTGCATAGAAGGTCATATTTTGAGAGGTGAACCACTGAAATACCGTACAGTCAAAATGGATACATTTTTGGAACCAGTTTTTCTTAGTCATCTTGAGAGTAAAGAATGGTAAAGTCCTAAATTCAGTACTTTATAACAATAAAGGACAAGGAAATAATGAATCGGTTGTGGTATTTTGGTGGACTTTAAGTTTTGACAAGTAACTACGCCACGACGTTTGTAGGTACTGACCCTTTTATATAATACACAAGCATGAAACAAAATGTTAGCACTGAAACACACAGACCTTACAAGTATTTCAGATTTTGTAACATAATAGTTAATAGAATAGTGGTATAATTAGGGAAGGGAGAAATCGAAGATTAACCGGCTCCGGGTTGTGGTATTTTGGTGGACTTTAAGTTTTGACAAGTAACTACGCCACGACGTTTGTAGGTACTGACCCTTTTATATAATACACAAGCATGAAACAAAATGTTAGCACTGAAACACACAGACCTTACAAGTATTTCAGATTTTGTAACATAATAGTTAATAAAATATAGAATAGGGGTATAATTAGGGAAGGGAGAAATCGAAGATTTACCGGCTCCGATTCAAGCCACTCGACGATCAACATGAGTACAGGCGATACAGGTGAATAGTTAAGAAAATAGAGAATAGTGGTATAATTACACTGTGGAGAAATATGAGAATTTAACATGGATGAATATAGTTTACAAGAACGACTATGCAATGAGAATACCAACGGCCCCGTGGGTCTCAGGAGCCGTTTCCATTGACCAGAGCGATGAGCCCATCCTTGTACGCGCCGGAGCAGTCACCCTTGATCATGCTCTCCAACGTCGTTTTGTACATTGCCTGAAAAGCGTTTGTGCATAGAGTTGATAACATGAAGACTCCAACCCATTCTTTTTTCCCAACGATCCAAGTTGTAAACCCCAAAAATCTTGCTGAAGAAACACTCTGAGACTAGAACTGCGATCAAACGGCATGTGGACAAGCACAGGGACTGCATAATATCACAGCAGACTTCATTCGAGCTCGAGGCCATAAAGTATTCCCGGCCACATAACAGCTAGTTTTGGAAAGAAAGAATTCATGACCAAAAAATGAACCCTCACACGGTCATGCAGCAGGTTTTTGCCACATGAACCATATGGAAACGGAGTCTAGTTGTCGCAGCATCTGTTGGAATACAACCTACTTTTTGCCGTATTCTTTGTCGACTACAAAAAATGGTTTTCCTGGAACGAGAAAGTCAAACGCATTGGTGGAAAACTCTTTCTTATTCTTTCTTTTCTACTTGTTTCTATTCTTTTTAAAAGGATAAAGGATAAAACTCTCGACGTTAATCAATCTCTGAGGGATACGCCATGCATTCGACTTCATAAAGTATCGTTGGAGGTGACTGAATGCATATTTGACCTCTACAATGACTCGCGGTGGCCTACCGATGTATCAAGCAAATGCTGCTCTCCTTCCAGACAAGCTCGGTACCAATTTACCGACCCCGGAGGGATGGAAGGCTTGGTGTGCCATGGGCGCAGAGATCGATTCCACGTGTGAGTCGCAGTGGCGCCTCCAACCACTGCGCCACACGCGCCCTTTTACTCTTAAATCTTAAAAAAGCTTTGTATTGATGACGATATCGTTATTTTTCGAGGAGCATAGGAGAAGCACAGACCACATCATACCCTATGGCATTCCATAACCATAGAAAACATAAATAAGAAGCAGTTATGCAGAAGAATGAGAGCACTATGCACCGCACCCAAAGCTCACAGAACCTGGGAACCAACTGACGAGCCCAAAACTCTGCGCTCACTTCTTGACTCAGCAGTGCTCTCTGCGCCTACTACGTTATTGAAATGTGCGCTAAATCAATGTCGAGAATTTTGCACACCATTCACACAGTATTTAAAGGATGTCTTCTGAAACATAATAGCTGCAGCCAAAATTTTCCCGATTTCAATGTTCAGGTTTTCGACAATTATGCAGTCATCGAGATCGAAGTACAATGTATTTCGAAAACGAATTATTGATCGGCTGGTCTCTAACGAGAGAAGTCAACAAATGCACGAGAGCAATAGTAGAGTGGGCTCCAGGGTGATGCAAAGGTCCTTTAGGTCAACTACTGATACGATAAGGCGAAGTATCTGTAGCTAGAATAAATAAGATGTATCTCTTCAGGGTTGGCAAATTGGTACCAGAGTTACCTGGGAGGATAGAAGCATTGGCTCGATACGTCGACAGGCCACTGCGAGTCATTGTAAAGGCCAGATATGCAATCATTCGTCTCCAGCGATGCTTGATGAAATCGATTTCATCAAGCATCCTTCAGGAAAAGATCAACACCGAGAGCTTTATCTTTCATCTTTTTACTGGCAAAAGCAAAGACCTAGAATCATGAGATGATGCTCCTACGCTTCAGTACATTGCTAAGCATATCACCATCATGGATGATGACTACGAAGAAGAGAAACGAATGGAAAGTGTTGCATGTTGCAAGGCTGAAAACTGAAGCGTAGAGAAAGGAAGCACAAATAGGAAAGCTGTCGGACTATTGAAATCTTATCAATGCCTATCTATAATCTTCGTGAAAATCTGGTTATAGGGTTTTGACCATCTGATGGTGCTGGATATCCCCTTTCAGTCGCAGAAGGCCGTTCTTGTCTAACAACTGTCATAACACTGCATATCCACCCCAGTTGATTTATGCAGTAATGGCGTAGACATTATGGATGACTATTTACATTGACGTGAATGGAATGACTACTCCGTATGAACGGTGAAGGACGAACACCTTGATGTATTAAATAGCCTTGACATAAGTTCGTGCAAATATCGATTCCAGGTCCGTCTTCATGCAGGACTTTTGGCTAACGACCACATCGATTAAGCATATTCTTCGGTTTATTCCATATTGTGTTTGGTAGTAGTATTTTCCATTATGGTACTGTGACGTCAAACATTGAAATGAGGGAGACCTGGAACACTTTAGCTACCATGAACTCCAACTACCAACTACAACATTCGTTTCATTCCAGTCCCTCCCTAAAACCCGTTGTGAAATTCTTTGGTTTTTCAAAAGAAGTTCAGGAACCAATCTCGGCGATGAAGTCTCCTATCATGACCTAGTAAAAGGTAAGATTTCACTATTAGAAACTTTTCTAACTTAATACTAAATGACCTAACCTCGGCCCTCAGTGAAGCATCACTTCTGTGCTAGCGAGCTTGCTAAATCTTACCTTATAGCCTCTCTGTACTCGATATACCCCGCCCTGGACGATGTGTAGAATACAACCCGCATATACCCAAGCACGTTCACCTGCACTTGCACACCTCTCCGTTTATGTGGATGGTATATCCCATTACAACAGAGACAGGTAGTTCACGATATTCGTGTTTGTTTATTTCAGAGCAAGAACAACACCATTTTTGGTCCGTGTTCACTTACTCGCTACCATCTTGCCTGACGACCAACCAGTTGTGGAATTAGTAGGAAGATCCGTGACACGATTAAAATTAAGGACATTAAAAAATCAAAAAGTGAGGGCGGACAATATGCAGTGGAGAAATGATTTTTACTTAACAATTCCTAGGTATAAGAGTTGTAGATAGGTGTCGTTTGCAACTATGAAATACTATAACTGTGGTCGCATTCCTAGCGTTATGAAACAAGATGCCACTTCCTCAGCAAACACACCTATTTTGCCCAGACTTTTCCTGTTAAGGACTATAAGATCATAAACATATTGTATATTTTAGGTCTACCTTGAGCTATGTTTTAAGAAAGCAGCCAGCACATATATGGAGATGCGGACTTCTCAGTTTGAATATTTAGCAAAATACTCAACAAAATACTCTGTCACCGTGGTCTAGCTGAATGTATATTCAGTGCGAAATAAAGACGAGCCTGGAAGAGTTCACCACAGATGAACAATAAGAATGACGAAGAGTACCTGAAGTACTCTACGGCAATGTCACCATGTATAAAAGAGACCATAGGCGATGATCGCGAGGAAACGAAAAGAGATTGAACCGGAGTTGGCACAATTCGTTAAGGTAAGGTGATGAACTGTTTCACGAATACCATGTGTGGCGTCTATCACAAAAAGGATACCGCATCTAGGTAACCCAGAGGCATCAGTTGTACGAATAAAGCTCGCACTCACCTGGAATTGATTCCTGATGTCAACCATATCATATTCACAGCGAGTAACAACAAGTCGAATCAGGTCGTGATCTCGGGTGCCGAAACCCTGCAAATCGCCCTTTTAATTAGACTTGTCATAAATGTCAGCTCTTACTAACTACCTTCATGCTCTCGTAAAGTAGCTTGGCAAAGTACGCAGGTCTATTACGAGCGACCGCTATGACAGCAAGTAGACCATCCCGGATGTCGCCGGAGAACTCGGACTCTATCGCCTTCTCGATTGAATGGTTTGTTACCTGAACACACCTAGCTGCAAAGGTCTTGAACGCCTCCAAATTCCAAGGTTATTTCAATCACTTTTCAATAGCATCCGACTGAAAATTTTACCTCAAAAGGATAAAATATAACAGAAGAGTAAAACTTCTTTTCTTTCCTCTATTTTCCAAGCGTTAACGAAGATTCGAGAGCGCGTGTGGTGGCAGTGGTTGGAGGCGCCACTGCAACACGCACGTCGAATGCGCCCATGGCCCACCAACCCTTCCATCCCTCCGGGGTCGGCAAATTGGTACGAGACTTGTCTGGGAGGATAGCAGCACTGACTCAATACATCGGCAGGCCACCGCGAGTCATTGCAAAGGTCAGATATGCATTCAATCACCTCCAACGATACGTAATGAAGTCGAATGTATGGCGCATCCCTCAGGGATTGATCAACGCCGAGAGCTTCATGAGCTTTAACGAAGATTCGACAAATGTATGAAGAACCAATTCGACAAAGTGTTTTGCTGCCATCCGCAGCGTCAAAACCTTATTAGTTGAATCTGAATTGTAAGAACGTCACAACCTTTTGATACTCGTCAAATATTGCCCGGAGCTGGAAGAAGTTGTTACTCGCCAGGATCGCGTTGAAGCAGCTTTCGTCCGTGCCTAGCCGCCGTTCCCCAGCACTATACAGTTTTCTCGCATCCTGTAAAAAAGAGCAGTGAACTTATTTATCAATAAGATGAGCAGAAAGGCACAATTACGAAACATGAGAGATATGGGCGTTTGCTAATAGTCTAGGAAGAGGACGAAGATAAGGACAAACTCTCATCAAGATCCGTCAAGAGAAAGGCACAATTACGAAACATGAGAGATATGGGCGTTTGCTAATAGTCTACGAAGAGGACGAAGATAAGGACAAACTCTCATCAAGATCCGTCAACCGATGAATGTGAGTGACGAGATCACCGTCGTTGTGTTTCACCACCGGTAAAAACGTGCTACGCGACCGTAAACAACAAGGAATGATGCAACGAAACCTGCCTGATTCGCCCGAAGGTGGTCAACATGAGTTGATTCGTCTCGTCCACCAGCGCAAAGAGAAACCAGAAGACGCTGAAACACATCGGAATCATGATAATTGTTCTACAACAATAGAAAGGCGTCACAGAGGCCTTTGCTTCAACATCAAAAGCACTCTTCCTCAATTGTGTGGTTTTCAGAAGAACGTTCTTGAGGGACTCTTCATCAAAATTAGGTGTAGAGTCAATCTTCTCGGTTAGCTTTACCAAGTTCAACATAGTGCCTAGTTTTTCCCAACAATAATTCTAATTGTTTTCATTTTTGATAAGAAATAAGGAAGAATAATTTGATACCGTTTTTGATTGACCAGCCGGCATAAGATGGTCAAAAAATTTATCCGACTAACGTTTCGATGCCTTTGCCTTCTTCGGAGCCGGAGTCACTCAAGTCGACTGTTCTCAGCCGTTCATTCTTCCGATGCAGTTGTATCGAGTGGAAGCCAATGAAACCTCTTCCAGCAAGGGTCCATTTGACTGAACTCGACTCGATGCAAGCAAGAAGACCCACATAAGTCGGTTTACAAAAGGAAAATAGCTACGTTCTTCTTATGTTTCCTAATCAAAGCTGCCACTTGATTAATTTTAGTTCTTAAAGTCGTTGTCGTTTGTCCGTACACCAGTCCTCCACAGTCAGGCACGCTGAGCTTTTCACCGGTGAAAAGAAAGAGTCTCATAAAAAAGTAATGTTCTTCTTTACCCTTGAACAAACGCGATCCACTGCTGGGCAGCGTCAACAGCGATAGGGAACAATGGATACCTTACTTCTGCGCACTCATGTTGTGATTAAAGGAATTAGGACTTATATATTTTAATTTTGCTGCTATGCGAAACGTACAACAAATGGAGCATAGAGGTCGAATTATTAGAACTTAAATACAATGACTTTCTTAAAACACTATCCGTAAGTCTGCCCTTCGGCAAACATACCCACCTGGAAGCAACCGCTGGTATCGCCGATCAGGTCGGCCTCAAGCGATCTGGAGTAGAGCTGCTGATAAGCTTGACGAATGTCAGCGATTTGTTGCTAATAGTCTACGAAGAGGACGAAGATAAGGACAAACTCTCATCAAGATCCGTCAACCGATGAATGTGAGTGACGAGATCACCGTCGTTGTGTTTCACCACCGGTAAAAACGTGCTACGCGACCGTAAACAACAAGGAATGATGCAACGAAACCTGCCTGATTCGCCCGAAGGTGGTCAACATGAGTTGATTCGTCTCGTCCACCAGCGCAAAGAGAAACCAGAAGACGCTGAAACACATCGGAATCATGACAATTGTTCTACAACAATAGAAAGGCGTTACAGAGGCCTTTGCTTCACCATCAAAAGCACTCTTCCTCAATTGTGTGGTTTTCAGAAGAACGTTCTTGAGGGACTCTTCATCAAAATTAGGTGTAGAGTCAATCTTCTCGGTTAGCTTTACCAAGTTCAACATAGTGCCTAGTTTTTCCCAACAATAATTCTAATTGTTTTCATTTTTGATAAGAAATAAGGAAGAATAATTTGATACCGTTTTTGATTGACCAGCCGGCATAAGATGGTCAAAAAATTTATCCGACTAACGTTTCGATGCCTTTGCCTTCTTCGGAGCCGGAGTCACTCAAGTCGACTGTTCTCAGCCGTTCATTCTTCCGATGCAGTTGTATCGAGTGGAAGCCAATGAAACCTCTTCCAGCAAGGGTCCATTTGACTGAACTCGACTCGATGCAAGCAAGAAGACCCACATAAGTCGGTTTACAAAAGGAAAATAGCTACGTTCTTCTTATGTTTCCTAATCAAAGCTGCCACTTGATTAATTTTAGTTCTTAAAGTCGTTGTCGTTTGTCCGTACACCAGTCCTCCACAGTCAGGCACGCTGAGCTTTTCACCGGTGAAAAGAAAGAGTCTCATAAAAAAGTAATGTTCTTCTTTACCCTTGAACAAACGCGATCCACTGCTGGGCAGCGTCAACAGCGATAGGGAACAATGGATACCTTACTTCTGCGCACTCATGTTGTGATTAAAGGAATTAGGACTTATATATTTTAATTTTGCTGCTATGCGAAACGTACAACAAATGGAGCATAGAGGTCGAATTATTAGAACTTAAATACAATGACTTTCTTAAAACACTATCCGTAAGTCTGCCCTTCGGCAAACATACCCACCTGGAAGCAACCGCTGGTATCGCCGATCAGGTCGGCCTCAAGCGATCTGGAGTAGAGCTGCTGATAAGCTTGACGAATGTCAGCGATTTGTTGATTTGTTCTTGAAGTCATGATTTCAATCAATATCGATTCCTTCGTTCCCAGACCCTGAACTGTATGTTTAATAGGATCGAATAGAAACTACTTGAAGCGTAAACAAAGCAACGATATTCATGCCTGCATGGATCTGTGCAATTCCTTAGCGTCATAGACAGCTGTGGGTTCCATAAGCGCCAGAATTAGAGTCTCAAAGTCACCAGTGAGCTCAGATTTCAGGTCCTGAAATGTAATCTTACACATTGAAGCACTTGACAAGACAATATTTGTTCATCCAATACTTATTGAGCAAGGGATCTCTACAAAAATGAATGCACCTTCAGTGTAGGGTATAAGAGGAAGTGTTGGACTTTTATGTGCTAAGCATCTAGTTTGAGACATGAAAGCTTTCGGCGTCATTTTTATCACTATCTGTCTTTCTATTCACTTGTGAATAGACAGTTTAACAGCTGAGTAACGGTTTCTTCCTACTCACCTTATTCGTTGTCTTTAGCCCCAAACATACTTGTGTTAACCCTTTTTCTTTCTTCTTTTTTAAACATTAATGGAAGCAGTTTTTGCAAAAATTTTGTTATGACTTCGGCAGTGAACATAAGGTGTCTCTCCATGAAACCTGTCATATTTAGGGTCATGCAAAAAGCCTAAATTACGAGTTGAAAGCTTTGCAGAGGAAGATCGAGGACAGCGTAAGACCGTCATCGACGTCTGGGCAATGGACTCGGAACCAGTTGAAGAGGATCCAGAGTGAACTGCTGGACAAAAGTGAAGAACGATATCAGATCCTAAGTTTCTAAGGAAATTCACAAGTGCACATAAGTGGATTTCTCAAACCATTCTCAAAAATGTTGACGTAGATACATTTGAAGCTAAAGGCATTCATTAAACTAGTAGAAAGAGTAAACTAATCCCGAAAGTATAATGCTAGACGTCTTGAGAAGAACATGTGTTATGAAAATGTCTCTAACCTGTATACTATTGAAACACGCAACTGTAAAGTAGGACATTTCATAATGAACAACCAAATAGCAATACTTGATTACGTCTATTTCTCAGACTCTCAGCTCAGATCCGATCCAGACTTGAATTGCAATATATCGAACACTGAACAATGACCGCAGTTTTGCCCTCAAACCAGTGTTGGTGATGATTCTCAGTCCCATACTGATTCGTTTCTACATTCATTTTCTAATAGCTGAAGTGAACAAAGGCTGTCAGTTTTCCAAGTCCTTCACTTAGCTGTGATGTGACTCAATAGCAATCTGGTGTTCCGGAAAGTACCGAACCATATGATCATGCGAACCGTTCCGAACCATATGCACGTGTCGATGCATTACATTACACTGTGAATCAGGTCGTCACTTTTGTGCTTACACGAGGAGTTATCAAGGCGTTTGCACTGTACTCTGACCTGTTGTTATGATGTTGAGACGAGAATTTTTCGTGGACACCACGCTCGTCTTCTAATCGAATGCAAAAAAGAACAGTAAGTCAGACATCTTTCCTGAGTTGTCTTCCTACCAACGTTGGCAATTATTACGGACGACTTCCAAGTGGGATTAGGTCCCCTCAACTTAAAAACAAAATACGTATGGCCAAAGTGGGAACCGTATTTAATCTTACCTAGTTGTAGTTTGATAGTTTGCAATAACTTCGACATCGTTGCGTATCGATGAATGGACAACACGGGCAATTCCTGCCTAGGTGATAAGTGATGAAACGACACAAAGCTGTTACAAAATTTTAATTCGTTATTTGTAAATCTCACGTGTGTGTCGCAGTGGTTGGAGGCGCCACTGCGACACACACATGGAATCGATCCCCACGTCCATGGCTCATCAAGCCTTCCATCCCTCCGGCGTCGGCAAATTGGTGCCAGACTTATCTGGGAGGGTAGCAGCATTGGCTCGATACGTCGGCAGGCCACGGTCAGTCATTGTGAAGGCCAGATGTGCATTCAATAACCTCCAACGATACTTATTGAAGTCGAATGCATAGCACATTCCTAAGGGATTGATCAACGCCGGGGGCTTTCTTTCTAACTTTTATTTGTAATTAATGTTAATTGTAAGCAAGCAGAAAGTATGAGAAATATTGTTGTACAGTACATATTTGTGTTATGCCATATTTCCCATTTTTGAGGGCCTATAAGTTGCCCTTTTCGTGGAAAACCGCGGAATTCCTTTACGCAAACATCATAATCCGACAGCACAACACTTTCAATCGCGATCGTCAACTCAAATACTCGAAGCGATTGTGACGATCGGATGCACTCAGAGCGACAGTTCTGCAGACACATATAACTTCGACCTTATCCAACAATGCAGCAGAGAAATGGTAGGATAATTGGTGAACCTACAGCCATTCCATGGTGACGGGACTTACCTGCTCAACAAGAGAACAGTGCTAATCTTGTAAGCGAAAAGAGACTACTTAAACAGTACTTGTTAGTTAGTATTTCATAGTCGGTTACCTTTATCAAATCTTTTCCGTACATCACTTTGAACGCTTTTGCTATCTCTTGTCGTTGCCAGTTCGTACGTGCACACAAAACACTAATCACCTGAAACATGCACTTGTTAGAAGAGCTGCGGAAAAACATCTACACTCCTTATCCCGTACTTGGAAGCCAAAAAATTTAACAATGTGGCTTACAGGAGAGTTGATGAATTTAACTAGGTGTTAATCCCCTGCATGTAATCTCGTGACACATCTAGCGCCACAGAGCTTTCTACTGATACTTGATACTTGAACGGCCCGTTCTCACTGGTTGTGTGGGCTCCAGCATAGTCACCATTTTTCGGAGAATTGCTGGTTAAACCATTGTGGTTCGCCAGAATCCCGAGTTGAACGGCCCGTTCTCACTGGTTGTGTGGGCTCCAGCATAGTCACCATTTTTCGGAGAATTGCTGGTTAAACCATTGTGGTTCTCCAGAATCCCGATAGCCTGGCCAAAGTCTCTCCTGCTTTCTACTGAAGGTTTTAGTAAATCTTATAACTGTGTGGGAATAACCCAATGTAGTTATTTATTCTCGGTTTCTTCCTTTTAGGAATAAAAGAATAACCCTCCAAGCCTTCCTGTGCAAGTACTCTGTATTCCTAGAGTAATGTGTGAAAAGCGAAACCAATGTCATGCGAAACACCAGTGGAAGTTTCGTCAAATGTTCTAATTCTATCTCAAAGTAGGAGGCCCAATACGACTTCACTGAGATAGAATAGCATTCTGAACTACTAAAGCGAGATCCACTAGAACGAAGTATACACCCCGGTTGACATGATGTAGAGGAAGGTACAAAGTGTTATGAACGATTTCCTCACTTTCCTTCTGGATGCAAAGAATATCCCGTTCTGATTACAATGTAGTTACTTTTTAATTATTGCCTATTCTTTCTTAATGGTATGGTATTAAGTGAAACATAAATGATACTGGGATATTTCCAAAACTCCGGACCGCTGGTGTCTGTCTGAGGAACGAGCGCGCTATTATTACCCTTTCCAGGGGCTAACGTGTTCACCACCACGTTATACGAGTACTTCCTTTCGCCTTTCTCTCAGCCGCTTTATTGACATATAGGTGCAAGAGCACAGAGCATCATTATGGTTATATTCCATTCAACCGCGTTATTGACTTATACGTGCTAGAAAAAGGTAAAACGAAGTACTCGCCTGGTGTGGTGGTGAACGCGTTAGCCCCCAGGAAAGGGTAATAGCGCGTTTGTTCCCCACCGCAGACACCAGCGGTCCGGAGTTTTGCACATATCTCAGCTTCACCATGGTTATATCCCGTTTTTACCCCAGATAAAGCCATATTAATTTTATACTGTTGTTCAGTTTCGTTATCATCAACGAATGCTCTCTCCATTCTCTGCAACATTAGCCGATAGCAGCTATTTATTCACTAATACCTTTTCTGCACCCTTTTTGAACAACAAAGTTCTAAAGAACAAAGGAGGAGAGTTATTGCTTCCTTCTTTAAAAGTCGTCAAACCTTTGAGTTATTGCAGCCGAAGCCTTTCATCGCCTTCCGCAGAGTCTCAGCATCCTGGTTGGCGTTAAAATTTGGGGATGGGCGCACCGACGGAGTGCCGAGCATCTCTGGAAGTATTGAAATCAGTTTTTCAAAGCTATCGTAGGTACACAAGATAATACCGACCATAACGATTCCAAATTATACTACCAATAAAAAGCGATTCAACTTATGGTTTATCAGCATTTCAAACTTTATGTGTTTTTCCTATGCACAGAAACGTAGTTCTCCTTCTTTCATATCCGTTTGTACAGGTTTTTGTGGGTTCACATCACAATGAAATGATATACGATCGTCGCAAATTCAGTGAGCAACAACAGTCATCGTCCATGCGGGCTGGTTTCATTCAATTCTCATCGGTCTAAAAAGAGCACGGAACCAGTTCGCTGCTTATGATCATCTGCCCCACGCTGCCTGAATCATCGTCGGCTATGGCGTGAGTGGAGAGCGGATACAGCAGCGTATCGTCATCAGGTTAAGCACAGTCATGGACGATGACCTTCTTTATCGTTTCCATCAATTTCTTTTTTTTTTGTAAAGTTTAAGGTAACAGTTTGGTGTAAATATGTGGAGGAATAAAATGGAGCCATTGCCTTTCGCTTCATTCCTCAGTGGTTCCAATATGGAAAATGTCCTGCAAGGATTATTACATCACCATTAACTATCCTTTCTTAAGCTATTCAAGTAAACATCGAGTTTTTCCTTTAAGAACCGCTGCTGCTCCGAACTGGTGTAAATATGTGGAGGAATAAAATGGAGCCATTGCCTTTCGCTTTATTCCTCAGCGGTTCCAATATGGAAAATGTCCTGCAAGGATTATTACATCCTCACCATTAACTATCCTTTCTTAGGCTATTCAAGTAAACATCGAGTTTTTCCTTTAAGATCCGCTGCTGCTCCGAACTGTGCAAAGGAGTCTTGAACAGTAAATAAGAAATTGGGAGGAACGATGTGCACTACAAGCTTAGTCACAGTCATACTTGTGTGCCATATGTTTCCATGTTGCTAATAAAGACATAATACTTAAACTGTGGACCACCGAATCGGATTAACGGCTCTGATGAAGACTAAGACGTCGAAACGCCAGCCGAATAAACCCTATTATCAACCTCGATGGGCGCGTGTGGCGCAGTAGTCGAAGGCGCTAAGCAACACACACGGGATCAATTCCCTCGTCCCTGGTCCACCAAGCCTTTCATCTCTCCGTGATCGGCAAATTGGTACCAGACTGGTCTGAGAGGATAGCAGCACTGCCTCGATACATAGGCAGGCCACCACGAGCCATTCTAGTGGCCAGATATGCATTCAATCACCTTCAAACGATGCTTAATAAAGTCGAATGCAAGGCGCATCCTATATATGTATATTCAATTTAGCCAGTGCTCTTGGCTCGTTAGAGGGCACGAAGAGTATCACCTTCGTTTTCTGTCTCCTTCGTGAAAAACATCTGACAATCAAATTCCATCAGCAAAGCGGGAATGAAGCAGATGTTGGCAATTAATTGTCATGCGCATTTTATTCCATCTGAATATTCGATGACCACTGGCCATATGTTTTTTCGATGATATGGTTAGATCTTGTGGACGCAAGGTGCTACACTTCTGATTTCTCATCAATGAGATCGTTTATCAGATTTCGGAGGAAGAGTCATTGTGTGATCATGTACGTTTATCTGAAATAACATGGAAGCAGTGCTTTATGCGATTATCAGAGACATTCGAGTCCTGGGTGATTTTGACCTTCTCCAACGAATCCCCTCACCTTTGCCACCTTTGCTCCTTTTGGCGGTACATTCATCTATAGGATACGTGTACTCTCTTCGCTGATCAAAACATCGCCCACTTACCCAGTTATCTGATGACAGGATTTTGGCTAAATCAACATGCAGGACAAAGTGCGCGTACGCATTGGTTCACCCTCGTACGTATGCTGATGATTGAGTCTATCTGCATACTTCCACAGAGCTACCTTTCCTGAATCTCACTTGCTTTTTTGGGCAGGTTCAAAGTCGCCTTTAGTAAGTGCCTATCCCATTATTGCCTCATCTGGAAAGGTGCCACAAGGCCTCTCAGCTAACAGTTTTGTGATTCCTCAGTGGCGCTTAATATGGCATCAGTTAATTTACGTATTTTTTGAAGCAAGCGGACCTAACGTTAGCCTCAAAAAGGTCAGTGTATGTTCCATGTCAGGGCGTTTCCCAAGATGAAACGACGGAACAGATCAATCAACTGGGCAAGACGTACTCTTTTATGTGATATGCTTTTTAATTTTAAAAAAAATCTGGAACTTTACTACACATTTATGCCATAGTTTAATGCGGATAGTGTATTGGTAGTGACACTGTCCATTACAACGAAGGTCCAAGCAACCCAGGTGTTGGCTTGATCTCATGTGGGCCACACCAAGACTCCCATTTCTTCCGGATCGTGGAATTGGTATCAGATTTGTCTGGGATTAACTCACTTTGTCCAATCTACATGGGAACGCCTAAGCACGGCTATACCAGAATTCCAGTAGGAATCGATTCCATCGGCATTCAAAGACATTAATAAGTAAAAACAGAAATCCTCAAGTAGCAGCCGAACCCACGAGTAAAACTTCGGAAACATTCGTGGATAAGGAATGCGAATGAATGAATCCAATATAAGTGCTGAGATACGCAGGATACGTGATATCGGGTCATATAAAGAAATCCAGGTCCGTTACGACCACTTCTAGCCAACTATGCGACTTGAAAATGTACATTTTCTATGCTCGTTCACATCTCACGAACTGTAGGCCCGAGTTGAAGGGCTTTTCAGAAAATACACTGCTGTCAAAACATTCATTCCTCAAAAGATGATGGACAGTTTTCCTCTTCGATGACTTACTGCTTTACATCGACAGACCACTAAAGGATAAAAGGATAAAGCTCTCGGCGTTGATTAATCCATGAGGGTGCGTCATGCATTCGACTTCATTAAGCATCGTTGGAGTTGATTGAATACATATCTGGCCTTTACAATGACCCGCGGTAGCATGCCGATGTATCGAGCTAGTGCTGCTATCCTCCCAGACAAGTCTGGTACCAATTCGCCGACCACGGAGGGATGAAAGGCTTAGCGAGTCACAGGCGCTGAGATCGATTCCACGTGCGTGTCACAGTGGCGCCTCCAACGACTGAGCCATACGCGCCCTCTAACGATCAACATCATAAAGGGTAGAAAGTAAATGTCAATCTTGTCATCTGTTTTTGTGTTGATCGAATAACTTTCTATCAATACCAATGTAAAGCGGCGACGATAATGAATTGTGAACACAACAAAGACGACCCTCTTCACTTTAGACCAAGAATTTCTAGCATGCAAAAAATTTTGGGGTGGAGTAAAATGGTAAGAAGGCGATAAAATTAGGGGGTCATCATTTTTTACAGTACTCGATGATAGGCCTAAGCATAAAATGACAAATTTTGGAACTAGGTCAAATTGAAGTGGGAACTGATGTCAGATGTTGCAGATGTTTTAGATCATGCCGACTAATGAATGACACTTACTATTAAATAGTTAGTAAAGGAATGATTAATAACGGAATCCGGAAGGAGAAACCGCGGAGAAAGAATCTCCTGAATCTAACAAGGTCACTATTCTCTCTGATTGCTACGGTGGAAGTTGTTCTGATACGTGAGCCGCTCTTCTCGAGATGGACAGCAGCACCCAAACGGGAGATAAAGTGTCGCTGTGGTCCGAGGCTCTCGTTCGGACAAGCAACGAGCTCATCATTGGCGAGCACAAGTGGTGCCATTCTGTTATATGTTTGTCATTATAAATGACATTATACTATAAATAGGCAGAGAATTAGATGGAGATGAAAACGGATGAGAAAGTGATGAGAGGGGGCCGATGGACGAGATCGATAACAGCTGCGTACTTTTAACACTCGTAGGAACAAATAAGGTCGTTATCGTAGTCATATCGCAGGATGCCCTTTGGAGAAAGGATTATGTCAGAAGAGAAGATTCGTTAGCCAGAATGAAGACGCAGTCGTATAAAAACGGGTGTGTCTTTATAACGACAATAATTTTGATCCTCGGGTTGTATTAGGCATATGGCAACGAGAGCACGTATAACGAGAGCTTAGCGCTCAACTGGATTTATCGAGGGTTAAGAAAAGAACAGAGATGGAGTTGACTGATGAATTTAAAGTTGATTCGCCACTTTGCCATACATAATCGATAAAAGTAAGATGAACGCGAGCATCGGTTATGAGCACCAGATTTCGTTCGTTTGAAGGCCTTCGAATGGAACGTTAATAGAGAAAACCGTCAAGTGATTGAGTTCGAATGGTGAACTAATGGAACCTGCTATATACATGAGATGTTTCATACGTTGCAGATAAAGGACTGGTCCTATCGCATCACAGAGCTACAATTTCCCTGAGTAGATCGTTCCAGATCGGGAACGGTTATGCGAATCAGCTGGAGAGCGTGGGGTTGTCCCACACAGTCGAACGATGGACGGGATGAGTCATGCGAATAGGCCGCGCGGTGAGGGAGGAACAATTCCGACACGATATGACTCACCGATGGCGTCAACGTCTTTTGTCTACCCAAAATAGTTCTTACTAGTGAAAAACTCAACTACAGTGACGCGTGTGTTGGCTATGAATCAACATCGGAGTGGACAATGAGTGAGGAATTCAGTCGACAAAAATCAAAAAAATCTGAAAAAAGGTCTAAAGAATGAAGGTAATGGAAGAGCACTGCGACAATACGAGGAAAACACGAGTGTTTAGAGGTTGCGTCGATGATGTTGTGGTTGTGCGGAAGAGTGCACTCCAGCGTGCCGACCAAATATACGAATGGACGTGTGTGACTGGCCGGCCAGACATGGCCCACCTCGTTGGCTGTCGCTCGCGCCAGTCAGCGCCAAATCAGCATCCGCCGTCCTTGGGGATTTGGTGCTCGCACTGTACTTCGTAGATATTCTCGACCACTCAGCACAATTCGGTGTAATGTGTCCGACTAGTTTTGAAATTCGCAAAGTGTAATAGTCGCAAGTGGTTATTCTGAACTGCTACTGAATTCTGAACTAGTTTCTGTTTTGAATTCTCAACATTGAAAATCACAAAGTAAAGAAAACAGTTTGAGGAAGACCATCCATATATCACCAATTATCATATTATCAGAGATGACGTCATGAATTGAATATGAAAACGTTTAAAAATCAAAATTAATAGAACCATTAAGTGAAAAAGCGGTTTTGACAAATACGGACACAATTGTAACCACGTGCATTGACCCCGATGAATCTTCTTTCTGACCATTTCTTTTCACATAAACATTTTTGCAATATATTTGTATTAAATTGAAAGAATGCTGGCTTTTTATGCAGTCAGAGTAACACTGCTGCCAATGTTAAGGGTTGTATCCGGTCTGGGAGGGGGACACTTCGAGCAGAACGTATTGCCTTAAATACCTACCAAAAGTGGCTAAAAACTCGATACAAAGGTAAATCTGTTAATGAAAAATACTTTTCGTGGACGTGGATGTACTCATATATTAAAAAGGATAAAGTTCTCGGGATCAATCCCTGAGGCATGCGCCATGCATTCGACTTCATTAAGTATCGGGTGAAGGTGATTGAATGCATATCTGGCCTCTATAATGACTCGTGGTGGCCTAGCTATATATCGAGCCAGTGCTGCTATCCTCACAGGCAAGTCTGGTACCAATATGCCAACCCATGGGGGATGGAATGCTTGGTTGGCCATGGGCGTGGGGACAAATCTCATGTGTGTGTCGCGGGGCGCCTCCGACCACTGCACCACACTCGCCCTTACTAGTATATAGAGGAGACGAATATATATATATATATATATATATTACTGACATTAATATGCACTAGCATGTTCTGGCAATTGCTGTGGAAAGTCTTTCCAACAGCAAGCTCTGCTAGGTAATTGAATTTCCGAATAATGAAAAAATCCTAGAAAATTTCCTTCAATTTATTTAGCTTTATCAAAGTTTTGATAGCTAGGTTCAAAATTGACAGTAAAATACACTTACGTGGTCCATGGAATCCTCCTTGACTATGCGTTTGTGGCATTCCTGGATAATTTGTTCCAGAAGTGAAGTGTCCTTGTGGTGGATAACCACTCGTTTGCTGTGGAAATGGCGGCGGATGGGAAGAATACCCCATGGCGCCTTGAGGAGGGTATCCACTTTGATATGGGGCTTGACCTGCATCAGGGTAACCAGTATTAAAGCCAATTGGTGGTGGTGGACCTTGATTTGGAACATATTGCCCAGGTTGTGGTAATCCTTGAACGTATCCTCCTTGTTGTGGATTGCCTCCTTGTTGAGGATAGCTGCCTTGGAACGGAGGTCCATAAGATTGTGGTGGGACTCCTCCTTGTTGTGGATATCCTGGTTGAGAATAGCTTCCAGGCTGACCAGTCGGATAACATCCTGTGCTTTCTGGTACAGAATTAGAGGAATACCCTCCTTGGTAGTTAGAACTCGGATTTTGCATAGAATTAGGAGGATACCCTCCTTGGTAGTTAGAACCCGGATTTTGGCTGGCGTGATCCGACTGTGGTTGTTGATTTCGCCCAAACTGATTCAATTTGTTTTCCTGAAAAACAATCAAAAAAATATGGCAACTATTTAATAAAATATGGCTTTAAGGTTTTACACTTTTCGCTTGTAAACAATCTAGTTTTTTAGCCATAAATGGGTAACAAGAGGATTGTTTTTGAGTGGTGGGTTCAATCAATGGAAATGCAACACAAAGGTGTTTATGTTAGATCGTAGGCGTTTCTTAGCACACATGTGCGTGATATTGAAGTCGATAACACAGTTAGACATAGCGATTGCCTACTTGTTTCAATCTACTACTGCGACAGACCAAGCTTCGAAAATTTCCAAAGAAACAGGAAGATCAACGAATTCTCGATCCATTAGCGCGCCTATTCCATCTCTTTGAAAAATGGATTTTTCAGCAGTTTCAGTTAATGTGCAAAGTAACTTCAAAGTATTAATAAAGACTACATTCTGATTGGGCTATTGCCTCAAAGTAAAAGTAGATAACTCGAGAGGTTGAAAAGCGCTTTGAACGAAGTGTATGCCTTACCAGGACGTCCTGGATACCGGACATGACGAACTTCTTCAGCGACATCGTCGGTGGATATCGGTGAAGCAGACGATGGGAGTGATTCGGTCGGCGATTCGAGAGGCAGTCCTCGTCAGACCACAGCGATTTCGCTCGTGACTCAGCACAACACAGCTGTGCTGTTGCGCCCCGTCCGGTATGAAAGAGATGGGATGAGAGAATGCGATGAGCGAGACAGACGGGTATGACCGGCGATGATTCATTCTATTACGATGGAGTAGAACAAGTTTTGTATTCGTCAATGAAAAAAAGGAAAACAACGTGTCATGCGCTCAGCGATCGGCTTGGTGATGCTTGAATGCTGCGTCGACGTGGTAGTCGAATTAGCTGACGAGAAACTTATCAGTGCTTACGCTTCGAATGAACATCGCTCCAGACTGGTTTGAATGTTCAGCGTAAGTATACAATTCCAAAAGAGAGAAAAAAGAAGGACAGACCTTTCCCATAGTTAGATCCAGAGCATTAGTTCAGCGATAGCATACCTAAACGCCACAATTTTCGGCAGGAATACTCTAACGTTATAAAGCCGTCAAGTGAATAAAGCCTTCTTGTCTACCTCTTACTATTTGGCTCTACATATCACTATCGATCCTGGAATTAACTTGGACTACTCCTTTGTAGCTTCAATCCATTTTATGAACTATTTATTTTTAAAAAAGACGAATGGAAATCCAGAAAAGCGCCTTCGTGGTAGTTATCAGTGCAACTACTCCAAATTTTAATGGAGCAACCCTTCAAACGACAGAGGCAGTCACGAAGTGAAACAGCTGTTGTTTGGATTACAGTTTTTTTCATTCCAGTAGAGCTTAGATCATTTGCAAGAAAGCAGAGAGATTTATGATTAAGTTTTATATCTTGGACAAAGTGGAGCTATACATAAGATCTAGTGACAAAGTCAGATATCGTACCATCTGTCATTATCCAAAATAAGTGAATTGCAATGTTAACTTTTTATTTGCTGCCTATTAGAGCTTTTTATGACAGGGTATTATACGAAACACAACGATAGTCGTGCTGAGATATTTGCAAAACTCCGCACCGCAGGTGTCTGCGACGGTGAACGAACGTGCTTTTATCCTTTCCGGGGTCTAACACGTTCACCACCACACCGTGCAGGTCCGTCGTTTCGATATGTCTCTCAGCCAGTTCTCTATTAAGTGAGTTGTCTTCGTTTTTCTTTTTCTTCCACAACTGTGGATAACTGTGTTACGTAAAATACTTTATCCCCATTCTTCAAAACTGTGTCTCGGCTTCCTCAAATTGACTTTTATTTATGAAAACCCTCATATTACATGGGAGTACTCTGTGAACGAAATACGTTCGTAGGAATGCCCTCTACTCTAACTAAAGTAATTCTGTAAATTACGAATAAATGTAAGCTGATTTTCAAATAAATGCAAGCTTTGTCTTAGTGTATTTGCTCGAAAAAGGTCGTGAAGCACCAATTTTTCGATCCTTCACACACTCCCGAACAGTTTTAGCTAGAATTCGCTGAATACCGTACAATTCAGGGCACGCATCCTAGACACGGGCCCGGCTGACGTTTTGTTGGAGACGGTCATCGTCGACGATTTCGTTTCAACGTTTCGAATAACGAGGTGCATGGATAGGAGACGACATCCGTCCACTGATTGAATGCGTAACTCAGTCTTAGTATCAAATGAAACATTATGACAGTATGATTAGAAGGTGGTAAATACAGTGATTTCTGGTCAACATGTAGAATTGTACAGGTATGCTTCACAGTTAATGCAATCAGCTGAGAGGCTAGAGAAACGATTGTTGACATAAGCGTATCGATTTAGCAAACAGTGAAGCATGATCGCAAATCATACTGGGAAAAGGGAATCTCTATGTTAGGCATTGCCGTGAGTCGCCGATTAGTGTATCGGGTCGAATTTCATGTGTACCAAACGTTCCAGAAAGAAATCACGCACCATTTCCGATGTAAACGTACGGATGAGGATGGGGTGTCGGGTCGAAGCGAAAACGACCTCGATGTGCTGTGTCAACAAAAATGACTGATGGTACTGTAGAAAAACAGCTGCATACTGATGTGGGGTATGCCAAGCAAACTGTGTATTTCCAAAACTCCGAACCTCAGGTGTCTGCGATGGGGATCGAACACGCTATTAACGGAGTTTTGCAAATATCTCAGCATCATTGTGGTTGTATTTCACATAGTACTCCGCCTTGAAAAATTGTAACACAGTAAATAAAAAACTAAAATTTAAACTGCGTGTTTTCGTAGTGGCATCGATTTCAGCTACACTATGACGTTTGGTGAACCCTATTCCGAAGGCCAATTATTTCTCTCTTTCGTGCACGAAGCCAATGACGCAAATTTTTTAAAGAGATTTAAGAAAACGTCTACCTGGAATTGTAGGGTGTGCAAGAAAACCTTCTACATGGGAGTGAAAGAACAGTGCCCGACCCTCAATCACATCGGTTACGGACCTGGGCAACTCGCTCGTTGTTCGCCATCAGCACGTAGGAAAGGATGACGGTTTTTCGACAACAGGGGATGGTTTTTGGATCACTAATTTACTGTAGAGGTTCAAAACATGACATAGTTAAAGAAGAGATTGCTTTAAGATAATGTGAAAGCTCTTGATTTCATCGAAAAAGCTGAAGGAAGTACATCGGAGAAGAAAATAAGGGATACAAAAGCATAAGGCTCTCGGAGGACAAGTGAATAAAACATAAGGTGCTCGGCATTGATAAGTTCCTTACGAAAGCGCATTGATTACGGACATAGTTAAAGAAGAGATTGCTTTAAGATAATGTGAAAGCTCTTGATTTCATCGAAAAAGCTGAAGGAAGTACATCGGAGAAGAAAATAAGGGATACAAAAGCATAAGGCTCTCGGAGGACAAGTGAATAAAACATAAGGTGCTCGGCATTGATAAGTTCCTTACGAAAGCGCCATTTATTTGATTCCATTCGAAGCATTGCAGGGGTGGTTGAATTCAAATATGGCCCATGCAATAAGTGGAGGCGGTATGCCGATGTACCAAGGCAGTGTTTTTGATGCTACCAGTCAGGCCTGGCAGGAATTTACCGACACCGTAGAGGTAACGGCATTGATGGTAGGTTAGGTGGAGTCGGAGCAGCAGCCATATGTGCATTGTAAACCACGTCCAATACCACACTGCCCTACACGCTTCTCGGGTTCAGATATAAGGTATGTAAGGACCGAACACTCCGAGAGCACTGTGTAGCTTTGGGAGGAGGATTTTTACCATTGTTCATGTGTTTAACAGACGAACTGCTTATGATTGCATTTGATAGGCCAGCATTTAACGCGATGAGAACAACTGCAACATTTGAACTGAACAATGCTAAAAGTGATGATTTCGATGTAAGAAAGCGATAGAAGAGACGACCTGCAAAACTGACAAGTAAAAAATTCGCTGCGTGCACTTATTTGGGAATAGTCTTCTGGCCAGCACACAACCATGGTTGATAATTAAGCGACGTCGACAATTCCACACATCACCTTTTTGGTGCCTGAACCTTGAATTCTGGAAAATAACCGGCACACACAATGTCTACGCAGTCTGTGAAGCTCCATGAAATGAAGACGTCTACAGATATCACGTCTTCGAGAATCAGGGATCATGATCTACACATCAAATGATAAGCGTAGATGTAGGGCTGGTTATTTGATTACGAAAGCTACGATAAGGTGGTGAAAGATGGTCAGAACTATTTGTGGCCATTGTTAACGAACTGTATTCGCACCTGAAACGAATTATGGACTGCGGAGTCGGCTGTACTTCTAGATGTCTCCATGCGCAAAGCATATCATCTCCGTGGGCGACAGATACGACTTGATGAGACTAGTGAATGACGTATCAGCTCTATCCGCAAGATTCCTGAAGATAGACATCCAGGTCTCCATGCAGATATTGATTAAATGCACAAAAAAATATCTCCACAAATGATAGTCTAAACTAGACTATCAGTTTTTATATGGTTCTCCCAACGGTTTACCGCCTCATCGTGGTTGGGAGGTCTCCCTGGGTGTCGGGCTGCGATGTACAGTGGAGGGATTCATCCCACTGGTAGGGTCTTCTAATCTGAGAAGGAGTTTTGCCTTTACATCAAGAAGCCTAGCTAAGAGTAAACCAATACCAGGATCCACCACCATCCTGGTATCAAAGTCGGATGCTGGAAAATCTCTCTCTGATCCACAAGAGTTGTGACTGCTTGTGGTAGTGGAGACCTGGGGCAGACTTGACCATGCTGACCTCGGGATTCCAGGGAACTACAATGGCCTAACCAGCAAATCTCCGAAAAATGGAGATTATGCTGGTGCCCGCACAAGCACTGAAGACGGGCCGTTCAAGTATTAATTCAGTAAGTAAATACTCTTCTAGAGCTTGCTAAACGTTGCTACTATGTCGAGTCGTCGTAGAAAACTTTGCTAGGACTGTTTCAATCTGATCATTCAAAGTACGCACTATTGAAAGGAAGCGATAAATTTCAAGCAAAAAATTGCATATATATATATATATGAGTAAATTATGTGTAAATTGTTAGTTTTAGTTAAGAGCTGCAACTTGTATGTTAAGAGCGCTAATTCTTTTTTTTATATAGACTGCGTGTGGCGCAGTGGTTGGAGGCGCCACTGCGACACACACGTGAAATCGATCCTCACGCCCATGGCCCACCAAGCCTTCCATCCCTCCGGGGTCGCAAATTGCTACCAGACTTGTCTGGGAGGATAGCAGCACTGGCTCGACACATCGGCAGGTCATCGTATTCACTGTAAAGGCCAGATATGCATTCAATCACTTCCAACGATACTTAATGAAGTCGAATGCATGGCGCATCCCTCAGGGATTAATCACAGCCGAGAGCTTTATTCTTTATCCTTTATCCTTTTATATGACCCGTCTTTACGTCTATTTGTTTTCTGCCATCTATTGTCTACGAAGATCTTCCAACTTTACGTGTGACTTCGTTTGCTGCGTGAGGATTTTCATTTCATTTTGAAACTCTCTAAATCCTGAGATAGCCGAGTTGGAGTGTTCCCAACTGGATTGCTGAGGGTGGTTTTTTTTCGGATAAGTTCGGTACTGATTTCCTGACCCCGAAGGGACGAGAGGTTTGGTTGGCCCGGCACAGAGTCGAATTAACACCATGTTTGTGATAACGGACATCACCACCACTGTGCTATCCGCACCACTGATGCTTTATAGGATGGGTAGATTGTATATGTGGCCATAAATTGTAAATTGTAGATTGGAAAGCAAAGTATGTTGCACACCAATAAAACGCCATAGTGATTAAAATAAATGTTTCTAAAGACGGACTGTATTGACGCAATGATTTTTCAAAAGGCCACGCCGAGTGAGGAAATCATTTGAACTTCAGATAATTCGACTTGCTGCTACGATCACCCAAATAGCAAGGGCGAACTGTTGGGGGCCATCAATTTCCCTATCGCCAATCAACTTAGATCATCCCGCCTCTGAACAAGGTGAAGGCCGCCAGACATTAGTCTGATAATATTTTTATCAACCTCATGTTAGCTCAGTAATCTAAAAAACCATGCTCGGACACAATGATGAGCACATTATCTATAAACCACACTGAAGAAACCGTCTCAATGATATATCGTCTTATCATGGCACAAATCTGCGCCGAAGTGTCGAACTTCACTGTCCAAGCACAGCATGAGAGGTATGTCTTTACACTTCTCATGTAAGCAGTTCCTGTAACTTTAACTTCACTTTAACTCCCGCAACTTCCCGTAACTGTTCTCTTCAAAAACAACAGTCTCTTGGTGCAAAATGAACTCGTCCGATAAAAAGGTGTTACTGTAAATTGCTAAAAGTAGAAAATAACTTCGTGCCTGACAAGATCTGTTTTGAACAATCTATTGATCGAGTACAGAAACTGCGACAAAAGCTTTACCTGATGTCCTGAAAAGGAAAAATGCCTGAGGTTAAGCTCACTTTGCCCATTTTACTGCTTACAGCAATGCTTTGTACGCAATGCATCTCCAACACTATGTGTCCCAGATCTATTGCACCCACACTATTTGTTCTAATTTACTGTCCTTACTGTCAGGGCTTCTTCTTTGGAAGATCTAATTTTCTAGCGTACAAACTATGTGACATGCGCGAAAAGTGCTAGGCATATTAAAATAATATCGGAGATTAGTTCGAAAATGTAAGCTGAACTTAGTGATATCTTCTTTATATTCTTCAATTCTTGCGCTTATTGATAAGGCACTCGAGCCAAAGTTAAGTGGTTCCTCATTTTTTCGAATCCTGAAACAACAATGTCTTCCGTTGTTAAAGAACATTTTTGTTAAGAACCATAGTTCGCTAAGAGAAAGGAAACTTCTGAAACATTGTTACTGGTCTCAATCAAAGAGAAGCGTCGCTTGAAAATGGCTTCTTAAAGGACTCTTGTTTTCTTTTTGTTTTTGTTCTTTTAGTACAAATTTTCAATTCCTTAGTTTCCGCTGGGGCGCGTGCGCAGTGGTTAGAAGCGCATGTGGCATCCCTTTGGGGTCGGCAAATTGGGGTCAGACCTGTCTGGGAGGATAGCAGTAGTGGCTCGATACATCGGTAAGCCGCCACGAGTCACTATATATACCAGATATGCATCCAATCACATGTAACGATGCTTAATGAAGTCGAATGCATGGCGCAACCGCTAACCACGAGGTCTCATGTATTGAAGGTCTCATTTCAGATATCGCTATAAATAGAACATTTCACAGCTGGCAAAATACAGATCACTTCTTGGTTGCTGTCCACGTATGAAATTTCGGAGCCCATTCTCCTTCGAACGACGATAATTCCAGCCTAATGAGCAACTATAACTTCGTCTCCACTACGTTGTAGGAATACACTGAACGGATTCACTAAACAAATACCAATTAACCCTTTGGGGTCGGCAAATTGGGGTCAGACTTGTCTGGGAGGATAGCAGTAGTGGCTCGATACATCGGTAAGCCGCCACGAGTCACTATATATACCAGATATGCATCCAATCACATGTAACGATGCTTGGTGAAGTCGAATGTAGAGCGCATTCCTCATCGGCTGACCAACACCGAAAATTTAGTTCTCATTCTAGAGTGTCTTAACATTTATTTATTTCCTATTCTTTCTCCTGCTAGGGTACGATGTGAACTGCAACCATAAGGATGCTGAGATATAAGCAAAACTTAAAACAACCTTATTTGGGCTTTGAACCCGCGATTACCTTTACCAGAGGTTCACGTGCTATCCATCACACCAAATAAGGGCCTTGCTCTGCCATTCAAAACCCACCTGATGTTCCGAATTTTTCATATCTGAGCATCTTTGTGGTTGTATTTAACGTGATGCCTTGCCTTGAAAAAAAAACAGCGTAATTACGACTGCATTTTCTGCGTAAGAGTGGGTTGACCACCGCTTTCTGCTCCGCGGACCATTCCCGTTGATGGGTGATTGCTTGTAGCACCGACAGGGTAAAAAATTGGCTAAGAGAAAGACAAAGTGAAAACTTTAGTCGGTAATTGACGTTAAATAATGGAAATTCTTGCAGTAGGTCTATCCAATTAAGTCTGTGTGAACTGTGGCGGAGGAGAAAGTTGAAGCATTTGGAGTGTCGATCTCGATTACGGTAGCAATGAATTGCGACTCTGAACTGCGCCAACAGAGTTGTGAGGTTAATGAGTTGACTTGAGCGACAACTGCTGACGTTGAAGAAATTCGTTTATGCGATCGTTGTACCATATAATGAGTACGCAATCAAGTGATACTTTTCCCATAAAATTCTGGTTGCCGTAACTCAAACTTGGGTAATTATATTTTTATTTGTAACACATGAGGTCGGGGTAAAATATATGAGTGTTTTCATCATTAAGGCTGCCTAGAAACATTCTGCAGCTTGTGTGAGAAGGATACAATACACGTTGGAGTAGGAAAGGTACGACTACAATTTATCTAAGCAGATATCTCAATGTGCTAGAGAGGTTTTTCGATAAGTGTCGATAGTAATTTAGTTGTCGTCCAAATGGATGCTACTATAAGCGTACTTCACATTTGAATCTGTAGCACATAACTCCTAAGTGGGAAGTTCAAGCCAAATTTTTGCTACCGCAAAATAGGTCGGATGTAGAATAATATATACGGCCCTAATATCATTCAACTTCTGGAATAATTGAAGATATCATTTTAAGTAGATCCAGAAATCTGTCACAGAGAAGGTTAAGCTTCCTAAAAGGCTATCATTAGCGAGTTCAATGCAGAAACAAAACTATGTGCATCACATGACGAACATCGTAACGAAGCTGAGCCTACGTAATGAGGAGAACAACGTGTAGAACCGCATGAATCCCTCATGTAGAAGGATCAAGCGTATGTTCCAGTTTCCTGTGCAGAACAACGCAGAAAAATTAACCACATTAAATCCGGCCACCTTTGATTAACAGATATCAATACTACTTCTAAGACATAAACGGAATAAAATTACTGTATTCTTCGTCCTTAAACTATCACCAATTTTCTTAAAAAACGTAAAAGTTGTGATGTTAGTGGAAGGATCTCTGAAATCCTTATACCTTGTACATTTTCTTCTTTCACACCAACGTGGAAAAACAACGTGATCAGCGAGAAAGAATATGAATAATCTTTGAGCACTTTAACGACCGCGTTTCTCACTCACGATCACGTTAGCGACCATATCGCTCGAGTGAGAACAAGTGTGGTTATTATTTCCTTGTTTTCCTTGCATTTTGTTAAAGCAGTACTATGTTGCTTCGTGAGAAATCTGTCTGAGAACACTCATGTTGTGATTAGCCGTTGCTGGACTCTCTAGAAGCAGAGGCGATGATGTGGAGATGATGGCTGGCTTTCACAATAATAACAGAGACAGTTGTTTCAATTGAGCCATCATCGATCGGATACGCCAACGAGCAGCCGTAGCATCCTTAGGCAAATAAATACAAGTGGTAAAACTGTTCATAGAAAGAAATTCCGAATGGTAATGTAATCAGCCCATTTTTCTTTGTGTTATGCACAATTCCCTGCGTACTTCTTATCTACTCAAAATATGCCTGGAGGACTAGAAACCACACTGTATGAACGACGATATGTTCAGCGTGTGATACATTTGACAGAGTGAAGCTAGTCAGATCAAGCAAATAGAGCGAAATATCCTTTCTGATATAACGAATGCTGGTCGAGGATGATCACCTCTGAAATCGTGAGAAAGATCCGTGTTAACGCGTCCCTATGTCTTAAATACAAGGACTCTCCCTAGTGGATCTGAAGGACGTTGGACACCTTATTATCAGAACACTTCTAAGACGGCAATTATTGCAGCAACAGTAGAAATCCTGTTCAACTGATCGACCAATCCATCTTCTAATGTCTAGTATCACCAGAAGCCAACTTCTACACGAGGAGATTAAGAAAATTGTTGAGATGCATTGAACGGGCTTTGCGCTGCTCGTCACAAGTTTGTTGGTAAGACATTTTCTTGGCAAATCGTTAAACCATCGTGAATCATTGTGTAGGTCGGATATGCATAGATGAAACTTCTATGATGCTTGATGAATTGAGTGCATGGCGCGGCCTTTAGGAATTGATCAACGCCGAGAGACTTATTATTTATTTATAGATGTTTGACAAAGATTTGGATTGGAAGAGTAGAACTGTGGGTAACTCGAGATGGACACATATGCATTTGACTGGTTTGGCGAGAAGGTATTTTAGTCCTTTGAGAGAGACCTGGAATGCATCATTATGAGTTATCGCTACTAGTGCCATACCTTCTAGATGGTTTAATTAACTTATTCAGTCTGAACATATGAGCGTAGGAGGAGCACAGGTCCTGCTTTTTCATATTTTTTTGACACGAAACATTAAACGAAGAAATGTATGTGTATGGGAAGGAGTTTAATGGTTTTGAAATCCTACTTATTTGAATACTTGGATGGCCCGTCTTCACTGGTTGTGCGGTCCTAAGCATAATTTCCATTCTCCGGAGAGTTGCTGGTTTAGCCATTGTGCTTCTCTGGGGCCCTGAGGACAGCCCGGCCAAAGTCTGCCCCAGGTCGTCGTCCACCACAGGCAGTCGCAGCCCTAGTGGATTAGAGATTTGCCACTATGCGACTAGTTTGATACCAGGATGGTGGTGGACATTGGTATTAGTTTACTCTGACAGTTCCCAGGATCGACTTTCTATTAACCTCGGCATTGGAGTATGAATACTAGTTTACTATGATGTGGGCTTTCTGCTGGAAACACCGGACTCCTGAGGCTTGGGAGAGCATGCTGGGTGGATGAATAACCCCGCTGTGCATTGCAACTCAGGAACTCTTCCCAGCCGCGATGAGGCGAATGGGAGGATTTGAAAATCACCGTAGTAAAATGTGCTTAAACGACCCAGAAAATATTAATTATCCTCCGCTGGAAATTGCTCCATGCATTTTTCACCAGCGTAAATGCATGCATGACAAACCCACAAGTCCACTTTTTATAGGCGTTATCATCACAGTCGTGATTTCCTCAGTAGTCATTATTGTTTATACTTAGATGTTTTAAAGCCGGCATTCTCTAAACCGCTAGAGTAATCAATACATTATACGACTATTAAGCTAACACAAAGTCAGCAAAAAGGTTATATTCAGCTGACGTTTCGACGTCATCATCTTCTTCAAAGCCGGATTGATTCGAGTTCACGGTCCGCGAGCGCTCGCTATAGCAACGTTGGTGCTCGCAGTCCCATGGAGTCGAATCGCCTGGAGTGAAGCACCGATCGAGTGAAGAACCTCACTCGACGGTGCCTTTCCATAAACTGCACATGCTGATCTACTGTCGCCCTTCATTGAGATCTGCATTTCTGGAGGCAGTGAATCTTGTGACATTCGGTATTTCATCAGCTGACTCGTAGCGTGAGAATATCTTAAAAACCACCTTCATTAAACCTCGGTTCATGAGATACGGATTGCTTCAGGATGCGCCGCCGCCAAAAAAAAGCATGTCATATTGAATGGCGGCAATGGACCAGCCATCCGTACTGTATAACAAGACACCGTCGAAAGACTGGATTCTTCATCCGATCGGTGCTCCGTAGCAGGCTATTCGGCTGGATGCGAGAACTTACACCCAAATAGCGACGACAACCATTCGCGAACCATTGACTCGAATCAACCCGGCCCCGAAAAAGGCGGTCACGGCAAGGAATTAGCCAAATAATCTTATTACCAACTTTGTGTTAACCTAATAATTAAAGAACGCTTACTCAGATGCTTCGATGATCTGTCTTCACGTGTCCAACGGGTACCAGAAATCTCCTTCTCGTTTTGTTTTCTTCAAACTAACATCCGCAGGGAGGTGGGCGCATTTGGGGATCCGGGGATTCGGTTGCTATTCGAAGATCTCTGAACTGCTGAGTCTCAACCGAGCGCAACGCCCTAGAAAACCAAGGTATTCGTGCTATGGTGATTTCAGTTCCTCAGTACAGGCAGTTACCGACCATGTGGATCGGAGAAAAGTTGGCTACATTGTGATTGGGATTTCTCCAGGACGAAAGGAACTCCTGTGACTTCATCGAGCCCTTCGATTAGTTGACCACTACTTGAGGACAATGCAACAATCGGAAAATCCTATTATTGCTCATACATCACATAAATAAACTGGTTTGTTTACGCCACAAAAATTCAACTACAGCGGATATTTTGTCACTCACTGTTTGCTTCGTCAAACGTTTTACACATTCTGAATGAGCTAGACATTTAAACGAAGCTCATATTTCCAGTTCTTGTGAAGTCTTCGGAAACCCTCTTGATGCAAAACCAGAGCTCTTCGAAAACCCTTTTGATTCAAAACCATTCTTCGAATTCTAGCAAACTACCCGTGCCCTCAGAATGCGTTTTTAAATCAACAATTACTGAATTTATTACACTGCCCAAACCACCACTGACGTGGTGATACCGGGCTAAGTACACCTCCAAAACCAATGTGGAAGTAGTGTTCTAAGAAGTATTAAACAGGTCGAAGTCATTTCACCGCATCTACATGCTGTCATGCTAAACTATTCGCCAATCACACTTTCATGAGGAAAAATTCGGCTATAGTTAATGTCGTCGAATTCTACAACTTCATCTTACTCAGAATCATGGGGTTAACAAGAGTGGAGGTTTCCGGTGAAGCATTCACAAAGTTCATTGGCAATTAATCACACCACATGCAGGTGTTTGAAAATATTAATGATTTACCACTTCTTCAAGGCGCGTGTGGCGCAGTGGTTGGAGGCGCCACTGCGACACGTACGTGGAATCGATCCTTGCGGCCATGGTCCACCAAGCCTTCCATCCCTCCGGGGTCGGCAAATTGGTGCCAGACTTGTCTGGGAGTATGGCAGCACTGGGCAATACATCAGCAGGCCACCGCGAGCTATTGTAAAGGCCAGATATGCATTCAATCACCTCCAACGATACTTAATGAAGTCGAATGCATTGCGCATCCCGCAGAGATTGATCAACGCCGAGAGCTTTATCCTTCATCCTTTTATCACCTCTTCATAACATAATCGCGCTCTTGCTGTCGAATAGCGGTGTAAAGGAGGAGTTTACTCGCCATTAAGATCATCCATTTCGCAAAGAGCTCGACATTACCACCGGAAAATCCAGAAAGGAGTAAACCTAGCCCAATGCGTCACCCGTTGCAACTTTTTCTAAAATCAGCATCAGTAAAGTGTCTTCTCATAAGTGTGGTAGCACACGCTTCAGTGGGTCCAATATAACCTAATCGGTAAACCTGACCCGTGAATGGTGTTACCACTAGCCTCGATAGAGAAACACGTGCCCGGCAGCGCTTGAAAAATCTTTTCAACTGAATTCACATCTATCAAGACTCCGGATTCGGAATCGCAAAGAAAAAACCACTGTGATGAAATCCCTGGCACGAGTTAGAAAATCGCAATAACCACCTTTCATAAATGAAATAAATCTTCAGGAAACTAAGTGTGTGTACCACTACCGTATTACACTCGCATCCCTCCAACCACGTTTGGCTGGAAAGCTCTCCCATGCACCATATTCTCCACACACCTTCATGCCCTCGCAAAACCCCTCGCCTGGCGGTGGCCTTTAGCAGCGGATGGGTGGGGCTTGGCTGGCCGCCAGGCTGGTAGCGCCGTCCACATGACCTCGCCACCTGGCATCTCGGCGCGCTCGCGCTCGTCGCACTCTCTGCGTCGTCTCGTCGTCTGCGGCTGTCGTGGCGCGTGTTCTTCTAGCCGCAGCTGACTGTCTGCGCGCCTCTGTCGCGGACTGCTTTTCAGCGTTGTCCTGCGCAATCTTCGTCTTTTCTGGATGGAGCTCGCGGGAGCGGAGTTGGCAGCTAGCCAGCTATCCAGTGTGTAAGGCTTGTCATGTTTCTCGTCAAGTGATCATCATTCTTTCTGTTTTTGCAAGCGTTTTACCGTAGCTCTCTTATTGCTAGATTTCTTGCGTGGTTTCAGATGGGTTAGAGTTGTTCGTTGGTACTCGGCCTTTTTGTTTGAACGTGGTTCCCTCGTAGTTTCCGAACACCGGACATTACTAATGTTCTCGTAATAGTACCCAGGATCGACTTTCTAATATACTGTAATGTAATTACGAATGTTCTCGTTAATTTAGCCTTCTGTTGCTGCTGAGCAAAATCACGAACCTCATCATCTTCTGCCTAACATTTACCCAGCCGTACTTCCCACGGTAGGTGAACATTGGCGCTCTTGCGGCGATAGGACGGGCCGACTATGCCTTGATCAGAGCGCACTGCATAGCAGCAGCAGCAGCAGCAGCAACAACAGCGAGATGGCTGCGAAATCGATTGATTGCCGGCGTCGTTAATCACTCCGTTCGGACGCGGTGGGCTAAAAACTGAGCAGTTGTTGGTTGGTGGAGCGTCGTCGTGACTCGCTCCGGTTTCCTCGTGACATCACGGAGGCCCCGAATCCCACAGGGCTTCCACAGCCCTCGCTTGCCCCAGTTCTCGCGGTGATACTGTTTACAACAACAGTCATTTGTCAGTGTCCGCGTCTCAATCACTGTGCTCATTCTCTGGAACTTTCGATTTTTTCATGCTCTCTTTTGTTTTATCGATGGTTACTCGAGTTTGTTGGAATCGTGAACCCTGGCTACATACGGTAGTTACAGTCTTCGTTGCCGTTCTATACTTTCACAGCGTCCGCACCACTGTATTCATTCCATTTCATTGTTTCCCTTTCCAGCCCACATTGCTGCATGCGAATAGTATGGGAACAGTCACAGGTGCTATTGCCTACCCTAACCCTTTTTCACTGCGGGTTTCCTCTTCTGCGATGGGATAGTAATCACTAGCATTTGAAGACTATTTGTTAGAAATCTGTGTACACTCGATTCCTGCGCTATTGATCAGGCTATATGTGCAAACATTGTCGTCGAAATGACATCGAGATGTGAATTTTGGGAGCTGAATTCGTCCAGTGTCATCTAGCAATGAAACCATGCGGCTGTTGGCTTTAGTGGTTGACGATGTGTTTATCGTACGTGTTCCTGCGGTATTGTATTGCGAGTTCTTATCTGTATTCCATCGTGCCCAAACAGGTCAGATGAACCGTTCCGATGCCGAGCCCGCCACAGGTGCTACGACTCCCCACGTAGCAGCCTATTATTGTTGATCAGCAACATGTTGGTGCTGCTGCTTGCTGTTGTTGTTGTTGCGGCCGTGTGTGGTGGTAGTGGTGGCGGTGGCGGTTGGAGGCCGAAGCATGTGCTCGACACGTGTGTGTGTTGGTTTGTACCAGTCGCAGTCGGTCGTGTAGAGCGTTGCCGCCATGGCGCCTCCACGGAGCGGGTTCTTCCGCCGCCGCTGGACGCCCGCCGTCGCTGACTGGAGTCGTCTCGCGCGTCGCCGGTGTCTTCATCGACAAAACACAGTTCGTCAAAACCATATCCTCACAGGAAATGGGGCTGTGTGAATATAGCTCACATCTTTGCTAAGCCGCCTTTCATTTAGCTTTGGCGTGAGTAACCTGTGTATTTCTTTGAATCTTTTGTCTTACACGAGGTTGTTGTCAAACTTCTAATCGGCTGACGTTTTGACGTCTTCGTGCGAGCCTGGTTGATGCGAATCGATTATCCACTACAGTTCACTATTACGATATGGGTGTTCGCGATCGTACCAAGTGAAATCCATTGGTGCAGTGTCTTTTAAAAAGACACCGCCAAGTGGGGTTACCTCGCTTGCTCGCGAGCGCTGCTTCAGGGGATTCGACTCATTCGCGATCGTACCAAGTGAAATCCATTGGTGCAGTGTCTTTTAAAAAGACACCGCCAAGTGGGGTTACCTCGCTCGCTCGAGCGCTGCTTCAGGGGATTCGACTCGAAAGACCACGAACACCGACACTGAAACAATGAGTGGTAGTGGACAATCGGTTCGGATTGAATACTTATATAACAACGTCGTGTAAACTGACCAATTCAAAGAAATATATGTCACATCTGTTTCACCGGGCTAGCTTTCACCGATTAGTCTTTTTCTGTGTCGTCGTCGAAGAGAGTACTGTCATGAAAGCTGAGCTGAATTTGAAATGTTGGTTCGTCAGTGCCGATCAGGTTATACAAAACGCTAACCCATCTTCTGCATTTGTTAGGCGTTCAAATTTTGTCGCTTTAACGATGGCGTACTTTCTTTTAATATAGCAACGATTATAACAATGTGGCAGGACCCCATTCGTGTGTGTGATTCGGTAGTCAGAGAGGTGATATAATACAGCGCTGAGAGGATCTTCAAAGAATATTGCCGGCTAGGAATTCATTTCAGCCTTGGTTAGAGGCACGAAGCTTAGAGTATTGTTTTCGTGGTACGAATCCAGTTTTAATTCATGAATGATCCTATTCATAATGGTAATGTCAGAATTGTTGCTTTTTTTAAAGGCAAATTTTTGCAGATGCCACTTTGTTGTTATAACTAACGTGATCTAAACATTGTGGAGTGGAGGTGTAGTTAATTTGTAAAAAAGGCGTGTGTGGCGCAATGATCGGAAGCGCCCTGCAGAACACATGGAATCGAGCCCAGCGCCTCGAGCTCACCAACTCTTCCATTCTTTCGGTGTTGGAAAACTGGTACCAGACTTGTCTGGGAGAATAGCACTACTAACTCGATGCATTGGTAGGCCACCGCGACTCATTTTAAAGGCCAGATATGCATTCAGTCTCCTTCAACGATGCTTAATGAAGTCGCACATTGCGCATCCCTCAGGGATTGATCAACGCTGAGAGCTCTATCCTTTTTTTATATTTGTCGTTTAGAGCACACTATTGAACTAAGGTGTTTCACTACGCTTCCCCACCTTGTTCCCACTGACATCGCCTAGCTCTAATCTGCTAGCATCACTACTTGCTATTTAGGCCGCTGATGTCCATGTGGTATCTCGGTTTGTTTGTGCACGATATTAGTATCGACTGTTTCGACAAAGAATAACCTCGATCCGGTTAAATAATTCAATACGATAAACTGTTTTCGTATCCTGTTTCGGCCAACTTATGATCAATTTCGCCTCGCAATTTTTGACACATCTGGTGCCTTGTCCGTTGTCTTCACGGCGCTATTCTTAACGCATTGAAGAGAAGGCATTGGTCTGTATACAAGTTCGTAATTGCTCCATATCTCATGAAAACTAGCTGTTAACAGTGTAGAGCTTAGTGCCATACTATTTACATGCTCTCTGTAGTGCTTCATTTTTGATCCTTAGTCTTTTTGATGTGTTTGCGAGTTGCCTATTTTAATGCAGTACTCAGATATCGGGCTTAATCGCAAAGGATTGCGGTAACAGCACATCGTCCCGCTTGAATAAGATCATCCTCTCAGGTGGGTTTGCTCTTACTTGTTTTCCTAATTTGTCTTTTTTTCGATAGTCACTTTCTACTGTCAACCATTCTACTTAGGCTCAATCGTATCGTCCCCTTGTGCACTGGCAACCCGCTGACCTGTTCTTTTATAGCTAGCTTGCTCTCGCCGATGTTGAATTATTTCCAGATTCTGCTAGGATGTCCGCATAATTTTGATAAGGTTCAATATTTGCATCCCATAGAGTACATCTCTCAGGTGCCAAATTCTTCAACCATAAAGTTCTGTTTGGACGGTTTTTAGTAAAAGATATTCGTACTGTTCCGCACACTGACATAGCTGTCATTTCGTTCATCCACACATGCAGATGGTTTATTAGAATTATAGCAGGGGAAGAGGTTATCGGATGTAGAGAATTTTTTCGAGTTTGTTTAAATCACTTGCTATGTTTGTCTCGTCGTCAAGTGTTTGGGTCCTTTCAGTTTGAGGGTGCGGCGACTTGGTACGAGAGATGTCCCCAGGTCAAAATCCACAACAGCAATACGGAAATAACAGTTATAACGCCATGGCCCAAAACGCTCAAACACCACCACCTAGAAATATTTTTCAGCAATACGTGAGCATGTATTTTTCTTATCAGTCACTTACCTGGAACGATGAAATCTCCGACAAAATTCCATTTTCTACTAGTTTAAGCGTTTAGGGTAGGGTTTATTTTCTATCTTTTTATTGACTTGTTCCAGTCGGATAGATAGTACCTGTGGAGGGTTTGACTTTTTCATTCCTAACGTTGACTGAATGCATGCTGGAGATATTGTTTGATGTAGTGCTGCTTCTATGGCGCGGACACGAGGTTCGGATGCGCAAGAATGTCGCGAACCTTTAATCCGACTTCTCTTTCGAAACGTTGAGATCGTCACTGAAGCTTTACATTCCCATAATTTACAGAAATAAAGGCTGCTTTTCATGTTATTTTTCGTGCCTCTTTAATAGTTATTGATGTCTTCATTGGGTATTTTATGAAATTGTGAGAATGGCTCGAAATGTGCCCACGTTCTTGCTGACATTGTATTTCCCTTATTCGTTAGTTGTATTAAGGATGTATGCTTCAAAAGTGATCAAAGCACTATGACACCGTTGATAGTTTGTTTGAGATCATCTTTAGGCTACCGCAAGACCACCTGGAGGGAACAACATGTTCGGAGGTGGGATGCGGATGGGAGTTGATTCTCGAACAGTTTATGCCGCCCCTCCCAGAGATGATACACCATTGCAGGACGGAGCACCATTGAGTTCGGTAGGTACTCGTGCTCTTGTAGTGCTACGGCTGTAGTTTTTAGTACACTTTCGTGATTCGTTGCTCATAATTCTTAATTTTTTCTCCAGACGAATTTGTACATACGTGGCCTCAGTCCGAGTACAACCGATGAGGATCTCAGAAAAATGTGTGCTCAGTATGGAACAATCACTTCCACAAAGGTAAAAATTGATATATTAGGCGCTGAAATGTTCAATATATTGGTGGCATTGGCACGAAGTCCAGTAGGTTCCTTGTACCTCGTCGTAATATAGTTGATCGATTGACAGAAGCACATGGAATTCTGAGTCGTTGCGAAAAACAAACCTGCGACGAAAACGCGTTTGTGCTTAGAATGGATACTGCCGTGTTCGATCCCCACCACGAGCTCCTGCGGTCTAGAGTTTTGCAAATATTTCACCATTAGCATTGCGATTTCAACTACAGCCTTAGCTTAACTGGATTCACTGCCGATTTGTGCTCCTCAGATCAATCCTGTTGACATCAATCCCGTCATTGCTGATGGGACTGTTAGATAGAAAATGAGCTAAGACAAAGCCGAAGCGAAGAACCCACATGGTGTGGTGGTGAACGCGTTAGCCCCTCTAAAAGGTAATAACGTGTTCGATCCCCACCGCAGACACCTATGGTTCGGAATTTTGGAAATATTTCACCATCATTGTTGTAATATTTTACACAGTAGCCTGCCGTGAATAGTTGTGGTAGGCCCTAAATAAGAAGTTAAAAACCTGTGTATTTAAAATTTCATGTTGGCGAACAGGCAGCACTCAGTGATCGTAGTTTTCAGCATTATGCTCGTTACTGAACTATAAAGCAGCAGATCTTTCTAATATGGTATTTCCTGAATGCGAAGGAACTTAGTAATAGGTGGCCTATTTTTTGTCGAATTTCCGCGACTATTTTTGCTGTCTTACGCAGATAGTGTTTCTTAGTTAGTGTCTAGCTCTGTTTGGCTGGACTATCATATACACTTTATTGAGCTTATATCATTCATACGTTTCTTGCTTCTAGGCCATAATGGACAAGGCTCTGAATCAGTGTAAAGGTTATGGTTTTGTGGACTTTGAAAGTCGGGAAGCAGCTTCGCGAGCAGTGGAAATGCTCACCAAGAGTGGCATTCAAGCTCAGATGGCCAAAGTAGGTGATCGTATTGTTTTTTTAAAAAATAATCTATGTCAAGGGAGAAAACTTATGCACCAATTATTTTAGATTCTTTATTTTTTAAATAATAAAGTAGAAAAGCTCTATCTATAACCGGTGTTATTTTAATAGTCCTGACCTTTGTTCACTTTCAGTTTATTGCATGTTCACAGTCTGTTTTGAAAGGTATTGCTGGAAGTTCATCCCTTACGACCTATGCAGTTTTCTCTACCATATGTCAAAGTCCTTTAATCTCATTGTGCATTTAAGCAGCTTCAGCAACAAGAACAAGATCCTACGAACCTCTACATTGCTAATCTGCCGTCGAATTTCAACGAGCAAATGTTGGAGAGTGCACTGAGCCCCTATGGAATGGTAATTTCAACTAGAATACTTCGGAATGCTGACGGTAACTCGCGTGGTGTTGGCTTTGCAAGAATGGACTCCAAGGTATTGTGCCTACACCTATTTTGCATCATTTATTTATGGATGCTTTCTCTTGATTATTTTAGGAGAAATGCGAGGAGATCATCACTGCATTGAACGGGAAACTGATCGAGGGGATGGATCCAAATGCGACACCATTGCTTGTGAAACAAGCTGATACTGGGAGGAAGAATACTCGCAAAAGAAGTGACATGGGATTCGAATTAGGGATTTACCCTAACCAGGTTGATTTTTTTGTGTTGCTGTGCAGATATGATGAAGCGATGTAGATTTCGCAAGTTTCAGCCCTTTCCTATGACAGCTCCACATGACTATATGAGAAATATAGGCGGAATGCCACAGATGTATCCAACTCCCTACGTGAATTACAGTATGGGGTATCCGCAGCAGGTTACAGGATATTCACGTAAGTTGTGTTTGATATTAACACTGGTTGGATAGTCAAAGTTGCACTTTTTTTTCAAAATGTCTTTTTTAATTAATCACAGTTGAAGGGTTTTTTTTTGTGCCTACTAAGAAAGGAATTGGGAAGGTTTGCCAGAGTAATTTCGATAAACGTTCCGAAAGAACATTACTGGTTGTTTGTTATTGCAAATATGATTAGGTATAACACTGCGTACGTTATGCACAAATTATTACACTTCTTGGGGATTGTAAGTAGGAGTTAGTTTGCCCAAAATTAGTCCCGTAATGTTATCACTTTATCAGATCGTAACGCTGCTTAGCACATTCGCGACAACACGACTTTTGTAAGAGTCGTAGGATGCGAATATCTTAAATCAGAGCGAATTTTATTGTTTTAAAAATTATTGGGGTCGACATTTTCTGCATGATGAAAGTTTTATAACGATGAAATCCTGGTTCTCCAGACCTATATTCCTTCCTCTCTGTTAATTCAAAGCTCATCTCTGGAACGCTAAAGCAAATGAGCAGACGAGATTTCATTCATAATGGCAAGTGGTGTTCCTGAATATGTCGTTTACGTTTGCAATATCAGCGTTTCAGTTAAAAAGTTCAGGAGCATTTGAATTTGAAAATACGGTATACAATTTATACGATTACCGCGGTAAACCGAAATCACCTTTACAGGCGTGTAAAGTTCTGAAGGGGGCTGGTAACGTAATGGTAGTGACTCCGTTAATCACGAACACCGTGGTGATCCCGCATTAAACTCCCAAGGCTTTCATACCTGTGTGGTCGGGAAATTGGTACCATATTTCTTTAGGAAAAATTCAATTTCTACAATCCAAGTGGGGAACTAGTGCCCACATATTCCAGGACTCCAGGTAACATCGACTCGACTGGCATTCAATGGTGTTTGTTTAAAAAAAAGTCAGTCCTCAAGCACCACCTGAACACACACACAAAAAGCTCGAAAACCTTCGGATAACTGATACAAGAAACAAATCGGCCACGAGAAATGCTGGGATTTACTCAGATTCGAAAGCGGGTCATGTGGGAAAAGTCCTTAACTCGAAATACTTTAGTGACCCAAAAGTTATCGTTGTCGGAAAACCAATTCCGTTGCAAATTTATTAGAGGTATCTTTACATTTTCCAACTTGTTAATCTATTTCTGTAAAGCATGTTTTCAGCTTATGATGTGAACGCAATGGCAAGTCAGATGAGTGGAATGCAAATCGGTGCTGGAGGTCCTCCGACGGCTCAAGATAACGGTGGGGTGTACATGTTGCCACAACAGGGATACTACGTTAATAGAAAGGTAGTCTATAATGTTACATTTTCTCAATGTAAACGCCAGGATATTTTTCCTCCCAGACTCTTGACTTTTCTTTTTATCGGGAAAGGTTCACAACAGGAAACTACGGAGCGCTGTGTTTTTATTTTGAAATCAATAGTTTGCTAAGCAGTATAATGGCACTGGACAGTTTGATGTGATGCAAGGTCCTTCCGGCAATGGAAATCCTCAAATGACCATGGGACACACAGGACAGTATGTTCAACCTGGTGAAGAAGACCCATATAGAAAGATGAATGGCGGTCAAGTTAGTCTGCCTAAAATAACCCATTAGACTGCTAGAATGACATAATAGCCTTTCAGGGCCAACTTCAGTAACGAATCGTGTGATCCTTCCCTTTTAATGGTCTCACCGATGTGTTCGCATATAGGAGTTGATGTAATTGATATCATTGTCCTTCGTTGTGGTCAGCCTTGGTATAGAGACTTGAATCAGCTCATATTTACTCATGTTGATAGCAGTATTGTGCTAGAACCTCTTCGTTCATCGTCGTTGTGTTTGTCGCCATAAGTGCTGCGCCACTAATTTTACTTTTTTTCTGCATATTTAATCGACTTCATGTCTATTCTAACTAGTTGTAACTTGGCACATTTCTCACTCGATTCTCTTAAGTTTGGTCCTTGTTCGTCAACTGGTATAGGGCCCAGCTCATGGTAATACCGCGTTTTGATTGTATGTTTGAAATCGTTTTGTTGACACAGACAGTGTGATCAAATGTATAGATTGTTGTTCCATAGTTCTACACGATTTTTGTTGTGGCGTGACTTCAGCAGAGGAGTTACGTTTATAATCTCCTGTCTCCGTTCCTTTTTATGTTCCCAAGACCTCAATTCTGTCATAGTTTACAAAGACCTACGTCCGAGTTACTTACCATGACAATCAAAGATCACGACGCCATGTTGGCGTGCGTAAGTTTGTCGCTATGGTTTCTTCTTGATTTCCCGTCTCTTTTTTTTTCATATTTTGTTTCGAACTTTTCAGAAGAACAAATGCCCTGATTTGATTTTTTATCCTGGAAGCAATTACACATTTCCCTTGCCTCGTTGTGCCTTGGCTCTTATGGTTTTACCATATGACTGATCAACTACGATTTGTGAGCTTACGTGTTTATTGCCTCAAGCGTAGTTCATTTGTCATTCCTCAGAGAGATTTCACAAAATGTTTTCACATGTTGTAAATAAAAGAATAAAGATGTCCGGCATGTCATACGTTATGCTTTATTGTTTAAGACTAATGTAATCTTAACCGTTTTATTTACTGCCTACTCTTTTAATGGTAGGATCTATTACGAAATATAACTTCAATAATGGTGAGATATTTACATAGAACTACTGAGAGACAGGCGAAACGAAGGAACCGCATGGTGTGGTGGTGGGCGCGTTACTCCCCGGAAAGGACAATAGTGCGATCCTTCCTCCCCGCAGACACATTTCGAAATATACCCTGCCGATAGGAAGGGTAGGCAGTAAATAGAACGGTTGAGATTGTGATTATAACTGAAGCCTCAGTTTAACTGGGCTCATTGCCAATTAGGACTCCCCAGATCAACCCTGCTGATGGGTGGTTGCTGATGGCAAGAGATCGATCGAACTAACTGAGAGACAGGCGAAACGAAGGAACCGCATGGTGTGGTGGTGAACGCGTTACTCCCCGGAAAGGGCAAATGCGCGTTCGTTCCCCACCGCAGATACCTGCGGTCCGGAGTTCTGCAAATATCTCAGCATCATTGAAGCTAATGTGATGTTAATAGTACATCTACGGTAAGCTCATGAGTGATTTTTATCAACAACTCTAAGAACTGTAACATGGATAGAGTAGAAAGTAGTTAATCAAAGTAAGAAACACTGGAATCTGCAGATTATTTTAGAAAGACAAAGTTCTGTGGTCTACAGAGGGTGGGGATTCTGGACATGAAGGCTCTCAGAGCGATTGGTTGGGCAATTTGAGGGTCAGTTGCGCAACAGTGATGAAACAGTACAACACGTTTCGAACGTCTTTTGAGAAATTGTGAAGAAATAAACTGTAGGCTATATGTAACGCAGTGCTTAAAACTGCAATGAAATGCATATGGTCGTGTATTCTATCGCGCGCAAACCGTGGTACAATCCCTTCAAGATCTGCAAATCGCTGCCTTGATTCATTGGCAACTGCAGTTTCAATTAGTTGTGCGATGCTTAATTAGGATAAATTAATGGCTCGTACTTGAGGGAGTGATCCAGGGTACAGGGTCTCTTCTCTCTCCGTCGTCTGTCACAGGTTTGGATTCATTTCATTTTACCGGTTTTGTTCTAGTATTATGCTGTTATTACACCACGATTCAGATACATCGACGGGTATCGCCTATTACAATGCGTACTATAAAAGAGTCGTTTTTCCCGCATAAAACAGATGCAGAACACTTCGACTATTTAGTGGTCGTTGGTCCCATTCATATAGCAGTCATTTATGAAACATTTTTTCACCTTTCGAACGTTTCTCGAGTTAAGAACAATTATTGAGGTTTGAGAAGAGTATCCTATCAATCCTTAAATGGTTTTTGGAAGGATAATATCAACTATTACGTCTGATAGGGGCGGATAGCGGTAGTGATGTTCGTCATCACGAGAATGGTGCTAGTTCCACTCTAGGTCAACCATGCCTCTCATCACTCCGAGGTTCGGAAATTGGTATTGGTCTTTTCTGGGGAAAAAATCACTCCCAGCAATCCAGTTGGGAACGCTCCAGTCAGGCTATCTCAGTACTCCAGTGAACATTTCTCGATCAACATTCTACGACATTCAAGATTAAATGAAAATCCTCAAGCAGCAACCAAAGCCACACGTAAAAGTTGGAAGATCTTCGTGGACAGTGGATGCGAGGAAACGAATCGAATGTGAGAAATGCTGGGAGGAGCACAGTAGACGTGAAGAGGGGTCATATAAAATGAAAAAAAAAATTACGCCTGATGGTGGTCGTCAACTGTACATGAGATCTCACGAGCTTGTTTTCAATTAAAGCTCATATCTTCGGTACGAAATTTTCAGAGTCGACTGCATAGTACGCATTCGGAACCGCTTCTCTGATCAGAGCTCTATCACATTCAGCACAACCCACAGTTTCTTGTGGCGGTAGTGAACGGAAACGTCTTTTCATGAACTAATGACCTAACTATAGTTGGAGCCCTCGTAGAGAGATGTAATCATAAAGATATTGGGACGTCGTAATTTTATATTTGGTTTGTGAGAAGTAAAAGATATGGCTGAAAAGAAAAGTGAGTCATATGACTGTTTCCGTTCACTCTGCTCCCACGCATGAGTCATATCTTACGCATGCTGTGGGATGTGCTGTGTTGACATTGTGAATTTTTTTCAGAGGTAGCACCAATTGGTACAAAAACATTTATTCGGTTATCGTTTCGGCAATCCACAATGGTTCTTTCTTTTTCCAATAAAGGCTTTATATCAGCCCCCAGTAAGTTCATGAATAGGACGAAGTCTTATTTGTTAATGCCGAGATTGAATAGAAATCAGTTTTCAAGACAGATTTCCATAACTGAACAAGATGAAGAACACAATGGAGCTCGACAATACCGGCATCGCCTGTACTCAATGGCAATCTTCCTCTGTCTTGTTCGTCAGACGTATGTGAATCATTTCTTTACGGAGACCGCTGTACATGTCAACGATATGATGTGATGTAGCGGACGAATGAACGGATGAACAAGAACTTATACATGCAGCTCAATACTACTATCCAGACAAAGAATGTTTCGCTTCTCCTTAAGCAAACTACAGTTGTACTTCCTCCGACCTAGCTGTAGATCATTTTCGACTACTCTTCTCCCTTATGAACCAGCATCCCCCAACGGTTTACTGTCTCATCGTGGCTGGGTCTCCCAGGGCGTCGGACTAGGAGACCGCTGTACATGTCAACGATATGATGTGATGTAGCGGACGAATGAACGGATGAACAAGAACTTATACATGCAGCTCAATACTACTATCCAGACAAAGAATGTTTCGCTTCTCCTTAAGCAAACTACAGTTGTACTTCCTCCGACCTAGCTGTAGATCATTTTCGACTACTCTTCTCCCTTATGAACTAGCATCCCCCAACGGTTTACTGTCTCATCGTGGCTGGGTGTCCCAGGGCGTCGGACTGCGATGTCAACAGGGAAATTCAGCTCTTCACCAGAGTCGTCCAAGCTCAGAAAGAGTCCGGCGTTTCTATCGGAAAGCCTAACTAAGACTGAATCAATACCAGGATCTACCCTCGTCCTGGTATCAAACTAGTCGCATGGTAACAAATCTCTGTGTGTTCCACAATGGCAACAATTGTTCGCGGTGGTGACGACCTAGACAGACTTTGGCCTGGCCGACCTCGGGACGCGATGTTACCACAATGGTTAAACCAGCAAAACTCCGAAAAAATGGAAATTATATTGGTGGGCACACAACCTGTGTAGACGGTCCAAGTATCCAAGTAAGTATGAACATAGCAACTGCCAATGTTGCGCGATGTCTGCATCACTTTCGCAACCATTATGTGCACTATAACGGCCTAAATAGGACTTACCCGCTACCTTCTTGGGCTTAGTATTGACTTATCTGTCTACGTAAAAGTTCAGTTACCTTATATCTTTCACATAGCTTCCAAAACCAAACTATTGACGTCGCTCAAATCTTTAGATGGTTCTACAGAGCAGGCTCAGAGCTCTCTAAATCTCTCGGCGTTGATCAATGCCTAAAGAATGCGGCATGCACTCGACCACATCAAGCATCGTTGGTGGTGATTGAATGCATATCTGGCCTTTACAATGACACGCGGTGGCCTACCAATGTATCGAGTTAACGCTGTTATCCTCCCATACAAGTCTGATATCAATTCCTTGGGGGTGTGGAAGGCTAGGTGACCCTTGAGAGCGGGAATTGATCCCATGTGTGCTGCAGGGTGTCTCCTACCACTGCGCTACATGCATCCTAGGTCATGTTAATATAAATAGGCTATGCTAAAACTTACCTGTCATCGAGATCTCCCGAATACCGGTTCACTGAATACATTCAACGTCCTGAACTCTTATATGGTTAAGTACACCATGTGTACACATATCAACTAAAGTAGGAATGTACTAAGGCTCAGGTAATTTGCGTTTAATTTTCTAGTGAGGCAGTGAAAAAATATAGGTGTTTTGGACAACGAATGTCTCCTCATCGTATGATATAAACATGTCTAATCGAGATCGAGAAAGTGGTGTAGTGGGAAAAAGTAAGCGCCATACTCAACGATGATCGAATCGTGAAGCCGCGCATGATGCTTGTCCGCGATGTCCACACTTATCAATATATGACAGATTTCGGCGGCAGGCATTGTCATTTCAGATTAAAACTAGTGGGAATAACTAGATTAATAACCCGTTCAGATTAGTGAATAATTTACAATCCTTAAGCATCTGCAGTTTTCTTTACAACATTAGATTCACGCAAGTTAGGAGACTAATCCTAACTGACCCTTACTATGCTTCCTAAGCGTAGCCTGTAAATGTGAGGCATTCGCTCCAATAAGTTGAGGTCTCTGTTGGGTAGCTGATATCCGCCATTTAAAAAACATTGTTTTGACTACATCTATGTTTAACATCCATCTGAGCAACGTAGTGATCGTCTCGCACAGAACTTCCACCTGTTTCTGGCTATACTGTTATGAATGTTGAACCAGAGGAACAGTGCCTATAAGTTTTCTACTTGAGGTGGTAAAACTACGTTATACCAGTACCACTATCGCCGAATGGGTTTTCGGAATAAGATGTATTGCACTATGCTGACAGAATATATTTGTTCACTCCGCTTTTCAATACATTAATGTTTATTTGATATCCCTGTGTATGTAAATGTAACAAACCCTATCTTTTTTAGAACGGATTTGGCACTCAACATTCTTTTAAACTCCAGAAAATGAGCTGGTGGAAGCGCTAATTTACAAGCAGAACGTAATGCTGGCATATCGAACCACTGAGAACGGTGCAATCTCGTGAAGTCCAAGTGCGCAGACATAAAACGAACAGTTGGCTGAACGAAACCTTAAAACATTTCCAGCCTTCCATAGCCGAAAGGTAGCAAATTCGCTGTAATAGAACGAAAGGCTTTTCCGTTGACCAATTCATAATATACCATTCTCAGATATGCTAATACATCTACGCAGTGTATAATATAAGTTGAGAACTATATGTGTATTTAAGTTATTGATCTATTTTTAAAGTTATGGAAGGCTAGTGATATTAAACCCTTCTTCAGAATTTCATAAAGAGACGTTTAGCAACTATGTGTTCTATTGTGTAATGATGCACTACTTACTGAAAAAGTACCTTAAGAGAACAGAAACCATTTAACCACTAGCTAACTGACTCCATTACTGTTCGACCACAACACCTCTAACAACTTAACAATTCGGAAGATCCAAACTGCGTAAAAACACCCCAATTTACGTAGTGAACATCCATAGAGCTAAGAAGCAAGTTCTAGGACTAAGGTGCAGCGTCAAGAGAGAATAAAACGCATGGTCATCTACACAATCATGCTTTGTTAATAAGGTAGAACCAACAATTTATTCAAAAACAATAAATCTACGCTTTACTTTCTGCAATGAAATCCTTCTTGAGTTTGCCCATAAACGCCTTCTTTTCAGCGGTCGTTTGGAATCGTCCGTGACCGGTTTTAGAGCTGGTATCAATCCATTTCAGATTTATTTTCTCATGGGCGAATCTCTTTGTTTGAACAACAAGAGATTTTCTTAGAGTGATTAGACGTTTTTTTGGTCCTACTACGGCTCCACGAAGCATAACATAGTCTTGGTTCACCAAACCATAGCGAGGAAAGCCTCCCTAAACCAAAACAATGTGATACGAAGACAACTTTCTACTAATAACATCCGAAAGCACCCTCAGGTAAAAATGTTCCGTCAGGAATAAGGAATTGCAGACATTCTCATCATTGGGTGTACGCATTTAAAAAGTTGATGAGCATACCATTGGATTGATACTTTTTTCTGTCAGGTCGAACTCAGTGGCACCATTGTTCTTGCCATCCGGAGTGATGCATGAGCGTCCGATCCTGTAGATTTTGCTGTTAATATGAGTTCGGTGATGATAACCTTTCTGACCAGCACGAGCAACTGTGAAAGCGACACGAGAAGGATGCCATGCTCCAATACAAGCTACCTTAAACGTTAAAAAGCTAAATTCAGAAACTGCAATCGTTAGAAATTTCAAGCTTACCTTGCGGAGTCCCTTATGGGTTTTACGGGGAAGCTTCTTCGTTCCCCATCTACTGGTGACGCCTTTGAATCCATGTCCTTTCGTCACACCGATGGTGTCGATCATTTCGTCCTGCGAAAATACGGTATCGACGGGGACTTGCTTCTCGAGATGTTCTTTTGCCCAGTCGACCTTTTGATCAATAGTACCACCATTGATTTGAATCTCGACGATATGTGCCTTCTTTTGTTTGCGATTGAGGATTTTCATCTGAACGTGAACGATTCGCAATACGTAATCAATAGCTTTATAAACACGAACTTGAGTGTGGGCAATGACTCGGATTGATGAGCAGTACTTCTTCATCTTGGCAAGATCCGACTCGATGACTTTCCTTCCGTCCTCATCTTGCCACTTCTTAGCATACTTGGTGAATGCCTTCTTCTTAGACTTGCACCTACAGATGAATTATTGAACCAGTTGGCTACGCAGTACCTCTTAGGTAGTTGCGTGTGGCACAGCAAGTTCAAACCCCTTCATGCTCAACGAGCAGTGGAAGGTATCATCATTACTTGACAAACATTCATACTCATGTACATAAGACAGAGGAGATGAATGAATGGCACATCGCCACTGCAAATATTCATTACAGAATTGATAGAAAAGTATATATCCAACTAAAATGAACCAGTTCTTGTAGAAACGTCGGCGGCAATCTTCGCTAAGATGCTCTGCGAAGACCGATTTGAACGAACGAGGTCCTCGTGGAGTGTCGATGTATCCTATGATGCCCACAATCACCATAGGTGGAGTCTCGATAATAGTCACGGCCTCGACAACTTCCTTCTTATTCACCTTCGATCCCGGTTTGTCGACCTAAGCACCACTATTCATCATATTGATATGGCAAAGCATCTTAATGCTAACTATAGATGCTAGGATGAAAGCGGGAATTAGAGAAGCATAAAGTAGTTTATACACGAAAACAGAAACTCACATCACGAACGATGTGGGTCATGCCTGCTTTGTAACCAAGGAAAGCAGTAAGATGAATTGGCTTCGAAGGATCATCCTTCGGGAAAGCCTTTATTCTGCCTCGATAAGTCCGCGAACGTTTCTTTGGAGCGAAACCCATAGACCCGTGCCTTGGCGCCGAAAATTTGCGGTGCGACATCTTTACCTTAAGCTGAAACCAGTTATAAACTTGTGACTGAAAAGCTCTGTAGAAACACTTCCGTGTTCATCCTACGACAACTGAAATGAGAGGAAAAGTCAGCAGAGTCAACTGTATACGTCCTCGGCACTCAATTGGAAACAGAAAGGTCATGCCAAGTCATCCTGCGCAGATGTCCAGTTGATAGTAGCACTGAGGTGAGGATGAAGAAGATAAAAAGTGCACTAGATCACGACTGATCGATAATTCTTTACAAAAAAGACTACAGAACATAAGTGAAGTGTCATGGTAGCACGCCTTACTCAGCATTAATATCGATGAAGAGAAACCGACCAAGTGCCGCTCCACCTCCTGAACAGATCCATGGATACAAAACAGAACATGGGAAAGCATGAGGATCTACGAACACCAAGTACAGTGCTGGCCTAAAACTGACAAACGTACGGTCACTTCTCTTAAAGGAATGGTATCGAATTGAGATGGAGCGCGGAAACATTCACTAAGCCTGCCTGGTGGCGATGGCGGTTCTACCCCTTGGGGAACGTCTAGTGGTTCTAACAACAGGTTCAGGTGGAAATGATTAGCATTGTGGATTTATTTGCTTCATAAAAGATTCAGAAACGTCAGTGTATCTTACTGGAGCGCCTAGTCCAATCAATAGCTTATCCTTCACAGAGCAGTATACTAGACGTTAGACCAAGGTTTGCAGCAAAAGAACGCCTTCAGAACACAATGATAATGATACCGAGATATTTGAAAAACTTGGACCACATGCCGGATTCGAACCCGTGGTTACAGTAGATGGTGCAGTGACAACGTGGGCAACGGAAAGGATAATACAGGGTTCGAATCTGTGCCGATGTCCAAGTTTTGCACTTGAAGTCATTGCAGTTGTGTTTCAGACAATATTCTGCCATGAAGAATATAAAAGGCAGAAAAGAAGAAGTTCACCACTGTCTTTCGGAAGAGTTTGTTTGTCTGCTTTGAGTGTTATGGTAGAACGTTGTTGGCAACGAATGGAGAAGCAGCATATCCGCTGTACAAGCAACCTACAAACCTTAAACGTTTAGGCATTTTGTTCGCTGTAAGCAGATGGGAGGAAAATCATTGAGGAGGCTTCTAAAGTTGCAGCTGTAGTAGATTTCTGCACTTGATGTGAGCAGGACTGTCGGCCTGTGAAAGAGCTCACTGTGTTTCTCGTCTTCAACTCTCCTTCTCGGAATAAGCCATAGTCAGCATAAAGTGAACACGCGGTGGTTAAGTACATCTGAAAGAAAGGCGAAACGAAGAACTCGCATGGTGTGGTGGTGAACGTGTTAGCTCCGGAACGGAGTAATAGCGTGTTCGGTTCTCACCGCAGGCACCGGGAGTTCGGTGTTTTGCAAATATCTCAGCATCATTATGGTTTTGTTTCATATGATACCCTGCCATGAAAAAAGATAAAAAAAAAGGATAATACTCTCGGCGTTGATCAATCCCTGAGAGATGCGTCATGCATTCGACTTCATTAAGTATCGTTGGAGGTGATTGAATGCATATCTGGCCTTTACAATGACTCGCGGTGGCCTGGCGATGTATCGAGCCAGTGCTGCTATCCTCCCAGACAAGTCTGGTACCAATTTGCCGACCCCGGAGGGATGGAAGGCTTGGTGGGCCATGGGCGTTTTCCACGTGCGCGTCGCAGTGGCGCCTCCAACCACTGCGCCACACGCGCCCTTATGAAAAAAGAATAGGTAGTAAATAGGAAGTGACCACTTTATTAGTGTCGTAGGCATCCGGTTTAATAGATTTTTATTAAGGGATAAAGGATAAAGCTCTCGGCGTTGATTAATCCATGAGGGTGCGTCATGCATTCGACTTCATTAAGTATTGTTGGAAGTGACTGAATGAATATCTGGCCTTTACAATGACTCGCGGTGGCCTGGCGATGTATCGAGCCAGTGCTGCTATCCTCCCAGACAAGTCTGGTACCAATTTGCCGACCCCGGAGGGATGGAAGTCTTGGCGGGTCATGGGCGCAAGAATCGATTCCATGTGCGTGTCGCAGCGGCGCCTTCAACCACTGCGCCACACGCGCTCTTTAGATTTTTATTATAATCTGAAATTCGATCAAAGTACACTTTGTATAAGCAATTCGCATTTTCTACAACCTACAGAGTTTAACAACGCTTTTCACAAGGAAATTGAAACCATTACGATTCACAGTCTGCCAAGTTTCTTGGCAGATTGCACATTTTATTCACAGGTGACAATGTTTCAACCCTCAATCGTTACAATCAACATTTTCCGTGGTTGTCGTAGAAGCGTATGGCGCAGTGGTCAGAGAGGTTCTGCAATACACACGGGATCGATCCCCTGGCTCCGGGATCACCAAGCCCTCTATCCACTCGGGGTCAACAAATTGGTACCGAACTTGTCTGAGACGATAGCAGCACTGGCTGGATACATCGGTAACCGCTGCAACCGCGAATCATCGTAAAAACCAGATATGCATTCAATCACTTCCAACGATGCTCGATGAAGTCGGATGCATGGCGCATCCCTCAGAAATAGATCAACGGCGCGATCTTTATCACTTTTATCGCTTTATCGCAGAAGAAGTCTAGACAGAACTAATCACTGCATTAGTTAAATATGTTGTTAGCCTTACCGTACCATTGGATACCAAATTCTGCGTGCTGGGTTTTTGCTGATGCTTTCTGGCACTCAGCACAGACGGTTTCATTCGGGTTTTCCGAAGCATGGTTGAGCGAGGTTACAGCTCAAGATACGATGTCTTGCGCAGCTAAACATAGGTAAACTTGCATCTGGGACTCAGTAGTGAACACTTTTTGACATTCTTGGATGAAATATGTTAGTGAATTATAATGAGGAAAAGTTCTATGTATCTGTGCTTTAGAATGGGATATATATGACGCTATCTACTCACTTGTGTCTACGAAGGACTTTGACGCTCGAAGGAACTTGTTACATTGATGAGTTGGCCAAAAGACTTAAATGTAACAACTTAATGTCTAGGCCAGTAGGGTAGCCAGTAAAGACTTCAGGTGAGAGGTCTAAGAGCTTCAGGTGAGAGGTCTGCTGCTCGGTGTCATCTATACAGTCCTTCTCCAAGGTCGTCGTCCACATTCTTTGATGTTCCAAGGCGTACTTAGGATGTGGTCTCAATTGGTAATGCATAGACGAAATCCCTCCTTTTTTTACACTAGACTTTTTTTGTGAATTCAGTTTTTTCCGACCGATCCATACCATGATTTTTTCCTGCTTTGTTGAGCATATTGTCTCCGCTCTTCCGGTGCTGTTCGAAAAGACCACAGTGGCGTCAACAAAGCGACGGTTGTAGCCTAAAGTGGTTTAGGGGTTCGGAACATGGCAGACTTACACAGAAGACTTTTCCCTATTGTTCTATGAGCATGGATGATATGCGTGCTGCTACTTACTACGTGTTGCTATGAGGTGTTTCTTATGCAAACACATTGCTGTGAGAACGTAGAAGTATTTGGCACTCTGCCGGTTAGTTTTTTTTTTCAGATCACCAGTCAATGGACTTTCGAAAGGCTTCTCGTAAATCATTAAACGCGGGATATAGTTTCCTGGTTCCACCCCTACTATGTTGATCTGTTTTCGACTAACTATCGAATGAATACACGTCGCGCAGTGAATATAATTCCGGAACGCATATAACTGAAAATGGACACTGCAGTAATCTCACGACCGACTTTCCACTAACCTCGGCATTGATGGAACTTACTTACTTGGATACGTGGACGGTCTGTCTTCTCGAGTAGTGCGAACCCCAGCACATATGCCATTTGTTCCTTTCGCAACCGTGGTCCATGGTGGTGCTCTTGTTCGAGTATGGTACGAGTCTCATACCGTGATCTGTGTAACAACTGCATCTGCGGGTACAGCTGATTAACTTTGTTTACGAACACGTCCGCCCAACGTGTAGGTAGTTGGTCGACCACCAGTCAATGGACTTTCGAAAGGCTTCTCGTAAATCATTAAACGTGGGATATAGTTTCCTGGTTCCACCCCTACTATGTTGATCTGTTTTCGACTAACTATCGAATGAATACACGTCGCGCAGTGAATATAATTCCGGAACGCATATAACTGAAAATGGACACTGCAGTAATCTCACGACCGACTTTCCACTAACCTCGGCATTGATGGAACTTACTTACTTGGATACGTGGACGGTCTGTCTTCTCGAGTAGTGCGAACCCCAGCACATATGCCATTTGTTCCTTTCGCAACCGTGGTCCATGGTGGTGCTCTTGTTCGAGTATGGTACGAGTCTCATACCGTGATCTGTGTAACAACTGCATCTGCGGGTACAGCTGATTAACTTTGTTTACGAACACGTCCGCCCAACGTGTAGGTAGTTGGTCGACCAAGGGGGCGTTTGCATTCTCTTGGAGTCCACCCTACTGTTCTTTTCGTTTATATGTCATCTGTTCTTCTCATTATGTATCCGGCCGATCTATGTTTCGCTGTTCTTCTCATTAATGGAACAGTTCCTTATATTCTTGTGTAGCAAATGCGAAGTGTTATTTTATTCTTTATTTACGCGCAAGCTGACGTTTCGGCGGATTTCGCCTTCCTCAGAGCCTGGAAAGGTCAAGTTGACCGCAATCTACCCAGCCAAGCACCTTCATAACCACACAGAGAAAATGCTAACCAAATAAAAAGATCAAAGAAATCAATATATCATTTATTTATCATTGCAAAGGAGCTATTCTGTGCTCAGTGTGATTGAAATTTTGGTTTAGCATATTCTCTGTTTGGTTATGTAGGTGTTTGCCTAGGCAGACTGCGGTCAACTTGACGTTTCCATGCTCTGATGACTCCATAGCGCTCGCACCGTCTGTTATGTGCCAGCGATACTTCCTTCTTGTAAAAAACTGGAAAAAATACGGCGTGGAATGCCAAGACGAGGCTGTAGAATTTCACGAAAATAAACGCCATTTGTTCCTTTCGCAACCGTGGTCCATGGTGGTGCTCTTGTTCGAGTATGGTACGAGTCTCATACCGTGATCTGTATAACAACTGCATCTGCGGGTACAGCTGATTAACTCTATTTACGAACACGTCCGCCCAACGTGTAGGTAGTTGGTCGACCAAGGGGGCGTTTGCATTCTCTTGGAGTCCACCCTACTGTTCTTTTCGTTTATATGTCATCTGTTCTTCTCATTATGTATCCGGCCGATCTATGTTTCGCTGTTCTTCTCATTAATGGAACAGTTCCTTATATTCTTGTGTAGCAAATGCGAAGTGTTATTTTATTCTTTATTTACGCGCAAGCTGACGTTTCGGCGGATTTCGCCTTCCTCAGAGCCTGGAAAGGTCAAGTTGACCGCAATCTACCCAGCCAAGCACCTTCATAACCACACAGAGAAAATGCTAACCAAATAAAAAGATCAAAGAAATCAATATATCATTTATTTATCATTGCAAAGGAGCTATTCTGTGCTCAGTGTGATTGAAATTTTGGTTTAGCATATTCTCTGTTTGGTTATGTAGGTGTTTGCCTAGGCAGACTGCGGTCAACTTGACGTTTCCATGCTCTGATGACTCCATAGCGCTCGCACCGTCTGTTATGTGCCAGCGATACTTCCTTCTTGATACTTCTTGGAAAAAATACGGCGCGGAATGCCAAGACGAGGCTGTAGAATTTCACGAAAATAAACAACTCTAGGAACCTGAGTTCATTTGCTTGATGATGGTCCTCTCGTTCCTGATCTCTAGAAGTGCAATCACTCCGTTTTTGATGCGATCTGTGCCATCTAGAAGAGCATGAAGTTCATGGCCCAAAGAGACCGATTTGTTGTTATAGTGGGTTTTTCGGAAATTGATGTCGAATTTGTAATTTTTTCTTTCCGTAAGGGCGCGCGTGGCGCAGTGGTTTGAGGCGCCCTGCAACAGACGTAGAATGGATCCCCGTGCCAATTACCAACCAAACCTTCCATCCCTCCGGGGTCGGCAAATTAGTACCAGACGATAGCAGCAGTGGCCCAATTCATCAGTAGGCCACCGCGAGTCATTGTAAAGGCCAGAATATGAACTCAATCACCTCCAAACGATGCTTAATGCAGTCGAATGCATGGCGCATCCCTCAGGGATTGATCAACGCCGAGAGCTTTATCCTTTTATCCTTTCGCAATTGCTTTAGCAAAAGTTTTTTCAGTGTAGTGTCTGTTGGTCACTGGATTAGGGTGTCGGGGACGGCTCACTCTTATTGCCAATTACCAACCAAACCTTCCATCCCTCCGGGGTCGGCAAATTAGTACCAGACGATAGCAGCAGTGGCCCAATTCATCAGTAGGCCACCGCGAGTGATTGTAAAGGCCAGAATATGAACTCAATCACCTCCAAACGATGCTTAATGCAGTCGAATGCATGGCGCATCCCTCAGGGATTGATCAACGCCGAGAGCTTTATCCTTTTATCCTTTCGCAATTGCTTTAGCAAAAGTTTTTTCAGTGTAGTGTCTGTTGGTCACTGGATTAGGGTGTCGGGGACGGCTCACTCTTATGTGAATACCAAGTAGCTGAGAAGACTCGATCGGAATAGTTGCTCGTCTTTGCTAGTCCCGCGCAGGACTTTTCTTGATTGGCAGTCACAATGCTGGATACCTCAAACTTGGGTAATTAAACAGTTTATATACATATTATTCACACAACAACGCAATGAGATAAATGTATGTACATTACACAATTGTACAATGTGGAGGCGGGTGTGATGTCGTTAATGACATGTACACATGACAGCACTAAACATGTTACAGTACTCTTATGCTGCTTACTTAGTTAAGGCATGAGGTTAGATAGAGATGATGAAGAGCCATAGGTTGAGCGCGGCGATGTATAGTGTATGGTGGAGCGCTTATGAGTTTAAACTCTCATAAAGCTTAAGAGAGAGTAGTCTAATATAGCTGATGTTGCAAGAATGTACAACTTATGAATGAATATAATTATTCAGTTTAACAGTATGAGAATAAGGGAGTATTACAAAAGATGTAGTTGTTCGCAGAGTTGCGGTGGCCAAGTACAGGTAATGATGCATTGGATATACAAGCATTACATGCGAGCTGTAGAAGAGATTACAATCAAGCCAAATGGATGATGAGCAAACATTATGCCTTGCAGCGACGTTATTATTAAGGCGCTAATTTAGCATGGTTTAAGAAGGTGTAATAATGCGCAAATCGTGTTCCAGTACGATGAAACATAGGTACGCATTGATGAGGTGATATTTAGCCAAAAGACGCCCGGCTACAGCAAGCCTAGATAAGTGAGGAAAGAGCATGAGTCTTTATTTAACAATATTCTCGTCTAATGAAACGGAATCAGTCATGATGAAAGGAGATGAAGCTGGAGAAAGACCGATGAAGAGGAACGATGGCGATGTCCACGTGTCGTCAGAAGGCAAATATCCCTGCTAAGAGGCGTGGCTAGATCCGAACGAGTGGCGTGGGTCGCTGGGTCGCGTCACGGGTCGCAAGGTCTCGCCCCTAAGCAATGCGTTGTGCCTGGTATTATTCCCGTTGGTGTCTGTTGGTTATAGTTGCCGTACTTACTGGCGTGCCCAATGGTTAGGATTAGATATGAATGTAGGGCACCCAGCACCATCAGAACACATAAAGAATAAAGTTGCAATAGAGAACATTATTTTCCATTTGATAATATTTATTTGGTCGACTTGTCGACACCCCGGTCCGACATTGTTAATTTCGCCATCGCGTTTGGTTTTATGGATGAGTAGTCGGCTATACCAGTTGGATACATTAGTAGCCAGAAAGAAAATCTTACTGGACATATTGTCAATTTGGCAATGAATTTGAATACAGGCGAAACGATCCTGCTAAGGATGTTGAGATGTAGCCATAGGTGAGTCCTATTAGCGATAGCAAGCAGAATAGTGCAATTATTAACGTTTATTAGTCGACTTGTCGACATAGGGAGTCGGTCGGATTTGTCTTTTGTCCGCCAACTGTACGTGGAATGCTCGACTTTGTATGACTTCGCCATGCGGGACTTTCCTCCGTAACTGCCGTGGATAACCCCGAGTTTGGGTTATAACAGTTCATAGCAATAACAACAGTGCAACAATAATGTGTAATATGTGACGATATGTGGTTAACTGGATGGATATGAGCGAGATTGAAATGAGAACATGTGATGCAACTGAAGGAAGCTAGGCGGACACTGGAGTTGGAGCACTGAGGAACTGAGGGTGTGGATAAACACTGGAGGATTGGAAGACGAACAATGTAAGATACCCATGATGTGCCTGGACTCTTGATATATGTGTAAAGATGGGTGTGAAAGTAGAAAGAATTCAGTAGTACAGTAGTACAGTCATATTAGAACCTATAGTTCCGCTAACAGAGTGGCTATCGTATGCACTGGCTTTAATGCATATTTAAAAACTCTTATTGGCCAGCCGGACCCGTGGTGCCCGCGGTAAGGAACGAACGCACTATCACCGTTTCCAGAGGCTAACGCGTTCACCATCACACCATGCGGGTCCTTGGCATCGCCTCTCACTTAGCTAATTCTATCGATCAGTGCTATCAGCAATCACCCGTCACAATAGGATGGATCTGGGGTGTCCAAATCGGCTATGAAATCAGTTAAGCTGAAGTTGTAGTCGAAATCGCAATGTTAACCTTTAATTTACTGCCTATTACATTTTTTCGCGGCAGAGTATTAAGTATAGACTTCATAATTTGCAGAATTCTACTTGGATAAGTTTGTTGGTCAGCAAAATCATGAGTAGTTCATTCATTTGACACGTTTCGTTCAGTAATTGAGCGATTCGCACTGGTACTTCGCGATAGGTGTGCGATGGCATTCAAGTTTTCTGTTGTGAATAAAATATGTCGATCTAGATCAGGCTCTTAATAAATCGCTGTCCATGGGACAGGCAAAGAAAACAGGATGCTCCCACAAAACACAATGGTCATCAATTCTTCGGTGGAGGAGGATAATCGGCACTCGGCTGTGAATCATATACCACTTCTTCCCTGGTCGCTATCAGATTAACAACACCAGCGACATTCTCTAGCTCTGAAATTTACGTTAAAAAATTCCTGGATAGCTGCCACGAGTTTTAGATTACAGAAGGGAGTAATTAGGTGCAGCAACATTGTTCCCTCCATCTTTTGATCTTGAAAACTCTTCCACTTTCTCGGTGCTACCAAAGGCTGCAATCGGAGTCCATAGTGACTGTGGCGTTTTTATGAACATTTTATGACTTGTTTCTGCCTTCATCATCGCCACTTTTAGAACTTTCATGCTTTATAGAGAAGGGGCTTACGCCCAAGTCAGTGGTGACCATATTGAAGACTCAGATGAAAGACCATTTACTCTTTGTATTTCTATTAAAGGCCCATTTCTGAGTTATTTGCGTGGTTTACATATCAAAATATCAACGATGTAGTCGTGATATCACGTGTGCTATTTACGTTCTACACCGTCTCTCGCCGAGAACTTCTAATGTTGTACCGTCTGTTTACGCATTCTGTGCTCTTATGTGAGACCGTCTAGTGTCTGAAAATCTTGGATTGTCGTTTTTGGTCCGTTCAAATCTGATTGCAAGCTCGTATAGAAGCCATTTCTCCGCTATGCGTGCTCAAGAAATGTTTGGCTGTGCAGTTGCGATCTCGACGGCTCTCTTATGTGAAGGTTGGTCAGCTTCGTAGGTCTGATCATTTCTAGCTTAAAACTGTAGTAGCAGGCTTTCGTTTGCAGATGTGATTGGCGCTTTGGTGGTCCTACAGTTTTATTTGTTATGCTCTTAACTGTCTGACTACATTGACTCTATAAGCATAGGTCGAAGCTGAAAAGCATCCATTACAGCCGTTTCGTTCAATTTGTTACGATTCGCATGCGCGAGAAATTCGACGCTCGCTCTCTGTCATTCTCATCAGTTCGGTACGTTCCCGATGCATTACACTTTCACTTTCGCCTTGTTGTTCTTCCCTTCTCAAATTGCTTCGTGTCATTGAACATTTTGATGATAATTCTAGAGGAATCATATTGGATATCAACAAATATTATTCCTAAGTTTTTTGAACTATTCGCTAGCTTCAAAAAATTTTCATGTTAAACTACGATTGTGGGATGCTGGTGGCGTGGTCGGAGGCGCCCTACAATACACATGTAGTAGGCCACAGGCCCACCAATCCTTCTATCCCTCCTTGGTTGACAAACTGGTACCAAACTTGTCTGGGCGGATAGCAGCACTGGCTCGACACATCGGTAGGCCACCGCGAGTCACTGTAAAAGCCAGGTTTGCATTCAGTCACCTCCAGTGATGCTTAATGATGTCGAATGCATGATCTATCTCTCAGGGATTAATCGACGGCGAGAACTTTTTTATCCAACTATGGTCATGGCTAGATTACCCAGAAAGCATTTACAAGTAAAAGCTCGTCGAGAGATATCGAGGAATTTTTTTGATTGTTCTTGTGTTTTATCTTGCACTGTTCAACAAGAAAAAGACCAAATGTGAATGTACAACTCTAACGAAAGTCTTCGTATTCTTGTTGAGCAAACTCGAGGTGTTGTTTTTATTCTTTATTCACGAATAAGCTGACGTTTCGGCGGACTTCGGCTTCCTCAGGGCCTGGAAAGGTCAGGTTAACAGCAATGTATTTGGCCAAACACCTCCATAACCAGGCAAAGAAAACGCTAAACCAAGATTTCAATCACACAGAATAGCTTCTTTGCACACTCAACGCTTTCTATGAGTCTTCCACTGAGTATGTCGCGTGGAGACCAACCACACAGAAATCGCATGGAGGCGCGATGTGCTCCTTCCATCAGAATAGCAGGCTTATGTACTGCCCAATATTACGCGTGATAATAAGGCATTCTTCCCTGCAGTTCATTTTCGGATTTCTGGAAATCCAGAAATTAATCCGGAACTCCTCGAGTGTTTTGCGCGCTTGTGTTTTCGACTCCTGTGCGAGGATCGTGACACGTACTTCAAAATCCTCCCACTCTGGGTCCTATGCGTGCCTAGTGAGGTATTCGGCTTACGTTTGCCGACTAGGTATTCTTTCATGCGGACACAGGATGGTCTGCCCGTTTCGCCAATGTATTCGTCTCCGCACGCCTTGCATGAGATCAGATAAACTGTACCCAAGCTCATGCGATCACCGTCTCTTCCATTAGGGCAAATTATTCAATTTTGCTTTGCACATAGACGGTCATATAGGCGGTTACGAACTAGCTGGCGCCTAAGATTACTCAGTGGCATTTCAACTATGTCTAACGTCTAACGAAAGTCTATATGAGGCGTTATAAAAGCATGATCTCTTTTCGAATCACGTTCAACAGAGGAATTCAATACTCGTAGAAGTTTAGGTGATCCTACGACCACTTCTACCCACAAACTTTCGGCGCCGTCACCAGAAACGAGCAAGGCTGCGGCCGACGACGTCGAGGGGCTGGACGCGCAACTTCTCATCTGGCTCAACGAACAGAAAGACGAGGTGCTCGGTTCGCTACGTATTTTAAAGGAAAGCTTTACGATATATCAAGTCTTCTTTCAGTCGATCAGTATAAAGTGATTGTGATGGATCTCATTCTTTATACTTATTGGTAGCGAATTGTTCGTGTTCCACATCGCCAATATGAATACAAAGTCCTTTATACCTTGTAAATGCATATTCATTAACTAATAAAACCCAATGCACAAAGACGAGCATGTGGAAGTTCTAAAGCTACGTGTCAAAAGGCTGATGCTTATTGGAATGAAGAAGTTACGGTCTTCTACGAAGTGCAAATTGCAAAAGTCAAGGTTGTCGGAGCGAGGTTGTTTTTCACGTGACTTCTTCCGAAATTCTGATTTTGGACCTACGGCGTTTATGTTTTTGTAGGCTAAAAGTAAGTCTAAGGTTCTATTCCTTTGATTATTTAAAGACGCGCCAATAGCTTCAGGAAAAATTGCAATTAGAGTATTATAAGCGGTGTTTAGCTCCAATTTTGATTTGTCACCTTTGCTTATACCTACTTGGATATTTCGATGGCCCGTCCTCACAGGTTGTGTGGACCTCAGCACAATCTCCATTCTTCGGAGATTTGTTGGCTTAGTCATTGTCATTCCCTTAAGTATCGAGGACAGCCTGGTCAAAGTTTGCCACAGGTCGCCACCCACCACAGGCGGGAGATTTTCCACCATGCGACTTGTTTGATACCAGAACGGTGGTGGATCTTGGTGTTGTTTTACTCTTAGCTAGGATTTCTGATAAAAGTGCCGGACTTCTTCTCAGCTTGGGAGGCCTTGGCGGGAGATGAATCCGGCTGTACATCGTAGCCCGACAGCCAGGAACACCTTCCAGCCAAGATGAGGCGGTAAACCGTTGGGAGGTCTTTGCTTATGACGGACCGTAAATCTACTAGGATCAGATAAATGAAATCTCCAGCAGGCAAGGAAAGCATTTATCGAGAACTTGGTAGTGAGCATGATATTAGCTATAAATCTCCGTTTTAAAGGTTACCAGTGAGATTCTAGATACCCAACAAGGAAGTTGACACTGAAGAGCTCGAAACCACTCAACAGAGACATAGGAGCAGGGCAGGATATTGTTCGAAATACAAGGTATTACGTCACAGTAACAGAACTCTTTCGATCTGGCTTAAAAAAGGTTTTTCTTTGAAACAAATTCTCTTTACAGGTTAACTTTGGTAACTACTGCAAAAGTGGAAACTTGGACAACCTGAACCATATACTTCTACAGTTCTGCACCAGCTACACACATCACTGTGAAGTCGTTAAGTAAGCCAAGGGAATTCTCTGTAGACCGACATCGTTGCCCCGTTATTTTCTCCGAAACATGATTTTTCGGGAAATCCGACTAAGAAACTCCTGTTCTCATGAGCCTTATTTCATGTACTAGGTCTGTGCCTATCATACTGGAATATTCCGTAGATTTTTGGGAAGCATTTCTGTCATTTATCGTGTGGTGACGAGTAAGAAAGCGTTTACGCCATTTTCCACAAATTGTTGCCCTGCTCTTAAATTTTTCTGAACTCACTACTCTAAGTATCAGAATGATGTATGAAGTAAGATTCGCCGTATATCAAAATCTTCTGCTAGTTTAGCGATACTGCGAAAGAAATTGATGAAGTAGCAGATTTTATGGAGACCGAGGGAGCTGGTTCAACAATTCAGTCCGGGGCCAATGGCCATGGAAGCAATTCTGCAACGGTAAATGACTATCCCTTATCTGTAATTTAATAGGCGACTCAAAGCTAGAACAGGAATGTATCAGACTTGTGAATGCTCATTCCAAATTTTAAGGACTGTGAAGTAGCTCCTTAAATTCTAAAGTTCGTAAGAGTGTACCGCTTCAAGTTTATGAAAGGGATTTACGCGGTTGTATGATTAAACTGTTTCGTACGCAGATGCTTCTATCTCATCTATTAACTACTATTCTATCTTTTCTATCTTTTTTATCTTTTATCTTTTATCTTTTTTATCTTTTTTTATTTTTTTTATTTTTTTCTTTATTTTTTTTATTTTTAAGACCTATCTTTTTTTCTGTGTTCACGGTTTTAGGTGCAGTTGTTGAAACTATCACGTCACTATGTCGTTGTCTTTCATATACTGCCTACTATTTTTAATGGCAGCATATTAGGCGGAATATAACAATAATGATGCTGAGATATTTGCAAAATTCCAGTCCGTTGGTGTCTGCGGTGTGGACCGAGCACGGTATTACCCTTTCCGGTTGCTAACACGTTCACCACCACACCATGCGTGTCCATCGTTTCGCCTTTCTCTCAGACGAATTATTGACCTATCAGCAATCAGCCAACGAGATTGATCCGAGGAACACATATCGGCATTGAACCCAATTAAGCTGAAGGTGTGGAATAAACCACGATGTCGTCAATTTTTATTTACTGGCTACTATTTTTTAACGGCAGGGTATTATGTGAAATATAACCACAATGATGCTGAGAGATTTGGAAAACTCTGGACCGGCCAATAACACGACTGAGAGAAAGGCGAAAGGAACGACTCGAATGGTGTGCTGGTGAACGCGTTAGCCATCCGAAAGGGTAAGAACGTGTTCGGTCCCCACTACAGACATCAGCAGTCCGCAATTTTTCAATTATTTCAGCATCGTTACCTTGTCATTCTTTCTTAATCCTATGGTAGTAGAAGGAAGCTGAAACTGTGTTGTTTACAGGCGCAGGAGGTTTCCCAGTACTGCGAGAAGTACTTGGAGAACTTCAGCTTTTACTGTGCCGGGCAAAGTTCTCCTGAATATGAGAAGTTCTGTCGCTCGTTTCGGCAGAATTGTCCGCAAAAAGTCGGCTCGTAAGTGATCATCTGTAAGAACCACTATGCTGTATTTGATCATTGCAATTGAATTTCTTTGTAGCTTGCAGCATCATGTGTTTAGCGGAAGTTTGTAGTAACACGAAAGAAAGTAAATGATTTATCTGAAGAAAGAAGGCATACCCATATCCATTGCTGGTTATCTCCATTACCTACTTGCTTTACTTATGCTAGATAGAGTTCAAATGTATACTGTAATAGTCATTCTTTAAACTTTCTAGTAGACTACGGAAACCCATTAGTTTAAAGTGAATGAAACCTTTTCGCTATTCAACGAGGTTTTTATCAATTTATCACATAGATCCGATTGGCCAAACAGCAAGTTGCCAAAATTTTCGGCGTCCTCGAATGAGTGACCAGTGCTTAGTGCATCTGGACATTTGTAAGATGAAACTTGATGGAATTCAATGCCTACAAACATCATGCGCTGAACGGTCAGCCGTGAATGTGAATTTATTTTCTCCAAAAGTGGATTTTTTAAAAATTTATTCTTTTTTGTTTTTCTTATAAAATGTCTGATTTAGACTGAAGGAATCGGGATCGTTTCTGGGCGGAGAAGAAAAGGTATGAGATAGAGATAAACAGGAATCCTATAATGTCAGGGAATAAATGTATGCCGTTTGTGTGAGTTTATCGGTAATTTGAGACTGGGGACACTTTTTGGATGGTCTACCAAATGTTGCCTTGCTTTTTTCATTTCATTTATTGAGTGATTGAACAATAAGCGGCGCCAGCGGTAGCAATGTTGTTGATCACGAACACGGTGAGTGGTTTGACCCCGTATCGGGCTCACCAAGCCTCTCATCTCTTCGGGGTCAGGAAATTGGTGACAGACTTGTATGTACCTAACACACTCCCTCGAATACACTCAGAAACGCGCCAGCACACTAGCTATCTCAAGACTTCAGGAAGAGTCGAATTGACCACCATTCAACGAAATTCATAAATAAGACAACAATCCTCAAGCAGCAGCTAAACCCACACGTGAAGTGTTCAAAGACCTTGGTGGATGTTGGATGAGAGGAAACGAATTGAATGCACGACATGTTGGAACCGCACAGTAGATGTGAAGATGGGTTATATAAAATATTAGATAATAATAATAACTTGTTCAGTAATAGGAAACTGTGACAGCTAACAATATTCGTCCGTTAGTGCGCGCTATGATGAGAATTGCCTTCATTTTCCTTTCAACAAAATGACAGGGAGCTTACTATTTACATTGAGGAAAGACAAGCAAGAAACAACACCCATATCGTGGATGAGTGGCGAAGTGTAGCTCGTTTAGTGAGGTTGCTGACCGTATTCGCTCCGCGCCTGTATAGAAACCCCTGTGACGGGATGGAGGGGTTCGAGAAAAGGCAAGATGGATTGTGTGGTCTATGAGAAACGTACATTCTATTGGAGCAGTACAGTCCACGTCTATTCGGCCAGTTTCAAAGCGTCCTGTCGACCACTTCTAAATGCATACTCTGCAGTTTTTGTGTGATTAAGTGATTTTGAGACAATTTCTCTCTCAGTGTTTCATCAAGGTCCAAAGAAATTTATTTAATGACTTTCTCTGCCGAAGATGAAGTTATCGTGAATAACTGTTGATGGAAATTATGCCTTGGAGAATTCGCAGGTGTTTCGTCTCAGTGCAAGTGAACTGAATTGAACGTAGTCGGTTGCCAAATGGGATCCTGTTCCCAATCATAACATTTCGACCTATAAATGGTCTTTTTTTCTTAACGCAAAGGCAGCGCGAAGCATTTTCCTCTGTTTATTTAATTCGTGTGGTAACCATTCATCGGTCCTTTTACCTTTCCATTGTTTTTCAAATGACATTCGATAACGCAACTGTGAATTATGAGCATTCCATAACTCTTCGTGGACTTTTTTGGAGAGCCAGGGTCGATTCTAGTCTTCAGATAGTCGTCACTACCTCCTGGCAGACGATCACGACGTTGTTCATTATGACAATCATATCTCCTGTACCAAACATTTTAGGCCATCTATGTGCTATATCGTGGATGAGTGGCGAAGTGTAGCTCGTTTAGTGAGGTTGCTAACCGTATTCGCTCCGCGCCTGTATAGAAAAACCCCTGTGACGGGATGGAGGGGTTCGAGGAAAGGCAAGATGGATTGTGTGGTCTATGAGAAACGTACATTCTATTGGAGCAGTACAGTCCACGTCTATTCGGCCAGTTTCAAAGCGTCCTGTCGATCACTTCTAAATGCATACTCTGCAGTTTTTGTATGATTAAGTGATTTTGAGACAATTTCTCTCTCAGTGTTTCATCAAGGTCCAAAGAAATTTATTTAATGACTTTCTCTGCCGAAGATGAAGTTATCGTGAATAACTGTTGATGGAAATTATGCCTTGGAGAATTCGCAGGTGTTTCGTCTCAGTGCAAGTGAACTGAATTGAACGTAGTCGGTTGCCAAATGGGATCCTGTTCCCAATCATAACATTTCGACCTATAAATGGTCTTTTTTTCTTAACGCAAAGGCAGCGCGAAGCATTTTCCTCTGTTTATTTAATTCGTGTGGTAACCATTCATCGGTCCTTTTACCTTTCCATTGTTTTTCAAATGACATTCGATAACGCAACTGTGAATTATGAGCATTCCATAACTCTTCGTGGACTTTTTTGGAGAGCCAGGGTCGATTCTAGTCTTCAGATAGTCGTCACTACCTCCTGGCAGACGATCACGACGTTGTTCATTATGACAATCATATCTCCTGTACCAAACATTTTAGGCCATCTATGTGCTGGCCGTTCTATAGCTATTGTCTGGGCTCATGGTGGTAAATCCCTCTCTGATCCATAAGGGACTGCCTGTGGTGGCTATGACCTGGAGCCGACTTAAGCCAGGCTGTCCTCTGGACTCCAGAGAACTACAATGGCTAAACCAACGAATCTCCCGAAAATGGAAATTATTCTGGGACCCACACAACCAGTGAAGACGGGCCATCCAAGTATAAAAGTATTATATGCTCACAACAACACAAGAAGTCTTTTCTTAGGTGTTACACAATCCATCCCACTAGAAAAGTGCAAGCTGTTCTGACGGCTTCGTATCCAATATGACATAAAAATATCACAGGTTGATGAGTCGGAAGATGAGGGCGCTCCAACGAGTAGCGATACACTTTACCTCTATAAGGGCACTCGTGCGGATTACTGCAACAAATTCTCCGTGCACTACGAGTTCTACTGCAAAGGGAGCAGCACCAACACGGAAATCACGACCAAGTTTTGTCCTTTCTACAAGAAGAGCTGCAAAGAGCATTTAGAAAGGTTTGTTGAAGTCTTCCACACAATGCTTTTGAAAAGTGAATGGAAGATGGCTTTTGTTAGACTTTAATTGGAATTGAAGTAAACCACCGCCAACTTTTTGTACTTCCAGTATTAAATGGGAAATTTATCTATAAGGCTATGATCCTCAAGCCGGAATCTTTTAATGGGCCACCCTCTAGGGTACGGTCACAAATACCTGACGTTGGGACAACCCAACTATGCAAAGCTGTTTGGATTTTATCGCGCAGTCTCATCTAAATACAGCAATCACTTTCAAGTACTCCTTCAGACTTTTCTGACTGAATCCACTAGTACACAAATCGAAACTGAGAATTTAGACCGGCAGAACCATTCAGTAAAAGTGTCTCCTTATCTAACGTTCCATCCGAAAGTGGCAACAAAGGCGACAACTTTCCAGATCTGGATAGCCGCAAGGTTTTTGATTAATTCATAATTATGCCTTTTTGAACAACATCCGTCCATATTTGATAAACGGGAGCTGAATGTATCAATTTGGCCTTTGAATTTTTCTCATAGATAGGCCAATGTTTTTTTTCTCAGACAGCTTCCTTACGCCCTGTAGAGATATGCTATGCATTATTCCAAAGTGTTCTCCGAAGGATGGTTAAGCTCATGGAGCTTGTAAAGTATAACAACAAAGGCAAATTGAACAAACAATGAATTCAAATGATCAACTATTAGTGTTGCCTTTGACCTTGCTACACTTGTACACTGGTCGCACGAGCAACTGTACAATGTCTAGTTGATCCTTCGATTGGTGCTTTGAAATCAATTCATAAAACTTAGTGAAGATACCGATACTTCTCAAGAAGTCAGCTCGGGGAACATCCGAGCATGTTGCTCATGAGATCAGAATACTTAGTTGATATCACTTTACTTCTGAAGAACACTCCAATCACGTCACTGAGAGGCTAATATGTTGCTGGCTACGCACACTTGAACGAAACTGAGGTGAAGGGAGGTGTCGTCTGCCATTCGGTACTGCTGTTTCCGCTTGCAACGAAATTCTGGAAGGAGACCAATGTTGGCATGTATACCACATCTAAACTCTGCATTCTGGAGTCTGCCAGGAAAAAAAAACGTTGCAAAGTCAACTGAGATGGAAACCATTGTCTTGGAATTACTTCTGTGCTGTTAAAGGACCTCTCGGTTGGAAACGAGCTTCACTTTGTTTCCTTTACGAAAAATCTCGATCAAACATGATTTTCATGATTCCACATCTATCACACAACCACTACAATACGCCACCTGAGTCTCAGTTCTTAGAGACTTTTCACACTTATTAACTTCCCTTTCACAGCACCTTAGCCACATAAAGTCGGGATTTGATCAGTTTTACTATTTGTGGTCGACTTAGGCCCGGAAGAAGATTCAAACTAAAAAGCGAGGTGGCAATAAAAAGGCGTAAACAAAGATATATCAGCAACATTTCATGGAATAATTTCCTTTTATGAATGACGAGAGGCCCTCAATCTAATTAGCGTATGGTAGGTCTTCTTGTTTTTCGTCTTCTGCAAGGCGATCAAGTGGAATTTGCTGCAACTTGCAACTTCAAGAAGAACGTGGTGATCGGCGCAAGAGGGAACTCAGCAGGTGTGAATCGTTTCAGATGCAGAGCAACAAGACCCTGACATATTGCCTCCATCTGATTCCAGTGGGGAACTGAAAATTGATGATCTCTCAACAGTTATCTCAATATCGCAGGTCCAACGGATATGCGTCTAGTGCGCGAGGTACTGAACGCTGTTTATTTGTTTACTTGATGAGCAATTTATTCTTGATTCGGAACGGTGTAATATAGTGAGTATATGGTAATTGTTGAGATAAAGATGTAATAGGTTGATCGCTCACTCGAATAAGATGTAGCAACTGGAATGGCACTATGGCAGTTATTACTATACATTCGATTCCTTTCCGGGTCAACCAAGCCTCTCATCTTCCGAATAATTGGTACCGGACTTGTCCGAAAAAAAACCAATCTCTGCAATCCAATTGGGAACGCTCCAGCCGGGCTATCTCAGGACTCCAGGGAGAATTGCTCAACCAGCATTCTACGACATTCAAGATGAAATGAAAATCCTCAAGCAGCAACCGAAGCCACACGTAAGAAGTTGGAAGATCTTCGTGGACAATGGATGCGACGAAACGAATCAAATGTGGGAAGTGGTGGGATCCGCACAGTAGATGTGAAGATGGGTGAAATAAATTAAAATAAAATACAATATTATACATCAGACAGTAAAGCGTATTCTTATTGAAGAAACTCAAAAAACAGAAAAAGAAAATCAGGTTAGAAATAAATACAAATCGATACTGTTTCAGCCCCAATCACGACAAAGAGAACGAAAAAGGTATGAGGAGAAGAAGTTGGTTGAATTCCTTCTCGGAGTGTTTCGCCTGAAAGGGAGTTAGTTCATCATCAGTTCCGTTTCAGACGTCCATGCACTGCCGACTGTGACCAACGCATCTTTCCACACTGCACACAGTCTTGTAAATGCGACTACGCGTACCCTTCAGTTCAGAAATTTTGCAATCCTCCTCCACTACCTCTATTTTTAAACACATGCAGGTAAGTTGTTGACCTTTTAAGATAAGTTCGAGCTTTTAAATGGAATACAGAACGTCACTCTGAAGTATCTTCAATGTCGTATTTCTTTCCATTTAGCTAAGAGGAGTTGTACTGTAATTAACCGAGACATTCCGTGCGTACCTAGTTCTCTGCATAGTCGTGCCGGTTTGTTCTATTGGTTGAGTCTGAATCAAGCAAATATGAAAGCTTAACAGAAAGTGGCATCTCTTTGATTTTTAATTCTTTGTTGAATGTTATCATTGAGCTGATGTCTCGTCTAAAATTAAACACCTAAAATTAGTAGAGCCTTTCAGACCACCAGAACGGTATAGTGGCTTTTGGCCGTAACTGTGCTATAATTCTAGTTTTTTTTTTCTTTTCCCAGCTTCACCGAATTGATCCATCTACGACTTAAATTGGAACAAAGCTGGTCATCATCACATTTGTGACAATGCTTAAGTAGGGATAACGGTGAACAGTCCTAAAATACCTCTAGTGACGACAGTACTGCTACAGATACACGAAGATTAGATAACAGGGATCGAAATCGTTTTTTTTTTTTGGGAGGTGATGGTGGGGAGGGGAGTTGGCACAACAGACCGTGGGCGTTCACACAATGAAGACCGAGGAAATGGGCGTATCATCCGTTCACTAAAAGCTAGACAAATAGTTAAATAAGAGGTTCGAATTCTCATCAGGTTGTGGTATGCCGGATGTCCGAAGTACGAACGTTACCATTATGCCTCTCAATTCATATATTCGAAGGCAGAAAAAGGAAAGAGAATTCGTAAGTCTCGTCGAAGTCCTAGAAATTCCTTTAACTCAATGTTTGGCGTGTTCAGCGACATACATGCTTTTCAGTGTTGCCTTCGACCCAGAGACTTTTCAATGTTCTTTCACCGACCGGTGAACGAATTCCCGTCGCAGTTCAACAGCCTGGTTCCAAAAATATCGCCAGGTGAGCTCCATAAGAAATTATGAAAAATCTTAAGTGATCTTTAAGAGATTACAGTCACTCGAAAGTGCTAAGCGTGCCGGATACAGAAAAGGTTCACATCCGTTCATTCTGTTTAGTAAAATTAAATAAGTTAATATTTAGAGATGATCCACTGCTTGACAGTGTCGACTGGGCTCCTTCAATGGTTTTGAATCCGGATGACTTCGAGCCTTCATCTAAGGTTCATAATTAAGAACTTTCCACAGCTATTTTCATGACTTTTCCTGCTATCACTATTCCTTCTTAGAAGAGGCATTTTTAATGAAATAGGGCTGTTTCGAATAGGGCACGATAGCTTCAAATTAATCTGCGTCCGTACGACAGACGTGCATGGTTATCGCACTCCCATTTCCATGCATCGTATCCATATTATTCGAGCATCCATGCACATTAAAATTTGAAGCACTTCTTTGGTACTGTAGTAATAGTTTCGATCAACGGACCAATCTTTATCGTACCGAAAGAATAGTACTGAATTTTAGACTGCGATGTACACACCTTTAACCGCAGGCTTATCCTTTGCAGGGTTTTGTGAACTAAGAATGAGTTAAATGCTTCACTTCGAAAGGTCGCGTAGGTAAACGTATATTAGATACAGATACTACCGATGTCCTGAAAAAAGTTGTCGCAAGATGGGCTCCTATCTTCAGGAAGCCTCTTCGAGAAGAATTGAATTTTCAGATGTAATAAAAATTGCAAATGTGCTTTGGAATCTCATAACAGTGTGGTACACGTGTAGGTGGTCTAAAAGCTGAAATGTACTGCCATAGCTGATCTGAAAGAAACATGGTGCGTATAAAAAGGGTAAAATATAAAGCTCTCAGCGTTAATTAATCCGTGAGGAATGTGCTATGCATTCGACTTTGTTAGAGGTGATTGAATGCATATCTGGTCAAGAAAATGACTCACGGTATATCAAGTGAGTACTGTTATCCTCTCAGACAGGTATGGCACCAATCTGTCAACACTGCAACGATGGAAGGCTTGGCGAGCCAGGGAACTCGCCAAGCCTTCCATCGGATGCCGGATCGAAACCATGTGCATTCCAAGGCGCCCGCCTCTAACTTTTGCGCTACACGTGCCGCTTGCTGCGTATAATAATATCATTAGCTGGCACGTTCAAGAATATGTCACTAACTGTTAGCTACTATTTGTTGAGAAGAAAACTGTCCCTATTTTAACTTATTATTTACTGCCTACTCTTTTTAACCGCAGGGTATATTGCAAAATATAACTTTAATGATGCTGAGATATTTGCAAAACTCCGGACCGCAGGTGTCTTCGGTGGGGACGAACGCGCTATTGTCCTTTCCGGGGAGTAATGCCACCACACCATGCGAGCCCTTTGTTTGCCTGTCTCTCAGTTAGTTCTATCGATCTTCTGCCATCAGCAATCACCCGTCAGACTGTTCTGATCATATCTGTTCTTTAGTGGATGCCTTCGGATGGCATTGCCATAATCACCCACATTTTCAACGACATAGGAAGGAAAGACAGAGGCAATGGGTACAGAAAAAAACTGAGAAACTGTCAAAATATTAGTGAATGCAATGTTCCGTCACCTGTCCTTTTGGAGGAATATAGAATTGCTAACACCATCTGTCGTGATATAGAACAGTTAACGAAAAGAGTTTTATTCCAACTTTCCTCGATCTGTAACCGATCTCAGGCTCTCTCCTACGAAACTGGAGTTGCAGTCAAGGGCATCAGGTCGAGTTTCATTCGGGAAGTTGGAGCTCATGATTCATAGATCCGTGTTTCTCAAACACGCAGCATAACATGCCTTCGAAAAGGAAACTAAAAGTCATGCACCTCACGAACTTGCTAGTTGTAATTGCTAGTAATATTTGAGGCGATATTAGACATATGTGGGACATCTTTCTTATGGCTTTTGTTTCCTCCACATGAAATTTTTTGTCATACCCTTTGTATCCAATCACTAGCTTCTAATAGAATGTTGTTTAAGGATTCGGCCAATAGAAGCTATTTTATATGTATCATACTTGGCAAAAACTGGCAATTTGGCCTTCATGAGTCACATACGACTCCTGGTGCAAATACTCAGTGCGCCACTGAGTGTGCATTGAAAGTGTTTTACGTCTTTACCTTAACTGAAATTCTATTGCGTAAGTCAAGAGCATTCGTGAAGCCCAATAAAGTGGGTGAGCAAAGTTTGCTTTTGCTCTTTGAGCTACATCTAAATCTCCACTAACTGGAACTATGGCTAAGGGGTTAGAGTTACAGATTTTTGACTATTTTCTATGTTAAGTGCTGTTAACCACGAAAAGGGTGTCGGCAGAATCTAAAAATTCGCCCCTGCATCTGAGCTCGTCGAGTAACCTTTAGTTCTATGACCTGGAGCCGATATGTTGCTATTTCACAACATCCCACTGCTCGTCCTTTTATCATTCTAATAGGAAAAGAAGCGAGATATCTCGCCCACATTGCTCATCATCGTAAGGTAGTGAGTAATGAAGTTGCCCGATAGGGGAGGGCAGGAATGACAAATGTGCCGCGATTTCTCTGCCGGCAATAAATAGTTGGGTTCGTGTATGTCTAAACCTACAAACTAGGAATCTCTTATCTTTTTTCCCAACTAACATATAAAATATATTAAATGGTTGTAAACTGATTTCTTGTCATTGGTCGACCGTTATATCGGTAAGTATAGCAAGTCGAATCTCTCAAAGCCGAGATGAGAACTTTAAACGACCAATAGGAAAACGAAAGATGAAAGAAACGAACACTGTGCTGCCTTTTTAAGAGATTGCGACGGAATCAGCGTGGTTCTGACTTTCATCAACGACACACAAAACGACGCCTTTCTCGAAAAGGGAAGGCTAGAAAGGATTCCCGAAAGAGGTAGCTCTCCCAGTCAGTACGGTTCCGAACCCTAGTACTTTTTTTTCTACAGGGACGACCCAACTGATAATGGAACGGGCAGCGCTGATCGAGCTAAGTAAGTTCAATCTCAAATCTTCACCCTATCACATCAGAGACATAATTAAACGATTCCATTACTCATATGCCAAATGGAACTACACATGATTGTTACCAAGTAAAAACCCTTAACTGTGGCTAACGTCTCGGCGCATTCGCTTTCCTCAGAGTCGCAATGATTCGAGTCAAATGTTCAGAATAGTTGCATCTTGCCTGCGACATGGGTCTCGGTAGTTTCACCGAATCGAATTCACCAGAGTGGAACAAGTAATCGGAAGAAATTTGTATCGAAGTCCATGAATCAAACGGTGTGAGGAGTTATGCGAGTTTGTCGTGAGCAACGCCAGTTATGGTAGCTCTCAACTCTAGAAGCGCTCTTTCCAATTTTTCAAGTGTCGTAGTGTAAAGTCCTACAGGGAACACACCGTGTAGTAAATCGAAAGTTTTGCCTTATTAATATCGCTGCTGTCTTAAAGCTTACTAGGTATCGGATCTCGAGCCGATTGGCCAATGGAGAGTCACAAGAGCGTTAGGCAACTGCCAAGTTGTATCCAACCTCACCAGACAGAATAGTCACTGTGTAAGGAAGGTTGATGTAAATGGTCATCCATAACTTGTTGCCCGATCTCTTTGACAACCACGTTCACTTGCCTGCATATATTATATCGTGGATTATGTGTGGTCTTAGCAGCTCTCATTTCCAGAGTCCGATATGAAATCTCGCATGCCTGGTGAATCAGTCAGGTTTCTACATCTAATGAAAATCGAATTCTCATGTTTTCAATCACAGCACGGGTTTCCAGATCAACGTGAAACCAGCAAGACAATGTTCCTTTCAAATAAGAAAAACGTTTGCGACATTGACAACCTATCTCTACCCGCTCTGTAATTATCAGTCCTTTGCAAGAATCATCTTCAACAGAGCAATTGGGTTAACAAAACAGCGCGAAGGGCAGCCATACGAACAAGCAGGGTTTCGAAATGCTGCACAGCTATGTCTCGTACCCCTACTATAGCAAAACCTATGGAAGTGTAGCGGGAGTACAAGAGATTGCTTCGTTTAACTTTTATAGATTTTGAATTAGTTGGGAAATATACGAGCATGGAGCCTCAGAACATTTGTACACAGTAAACAAACACCCTCAAAAGGTGCATAGCAGCTGTACAATCTGAATTTTTTCGATTAAACTCTCCCCAGTGTAAACAGAAAAGTTCCGCAGGACAACACTATCCCTTGGGAATGGAATACACCCAAAATGCGTTAACTACTATAACCCAACGTGAGAATGATACTATTTTCACCTCGTTCTTGTCACCGTCACCTTTTTAAATCGTCAGGCAATAGTCAGGCAATCAAATGCTGGTTCATTTTCGCAGGTGTAGAGATGGCTCTTCGAATGGGCCTCAACGGTGTTGTTGACAAGTGGATTTGTCCTGGCCTGTTCACGTTCAACAGAGCAAAAATCTTCGAAAACTCCGGCTATGTGTGCTCCTGCCTGGATCAAGAATGAAACGCGCTGAACAAGTTGGAACCAAAGCCGAACGAGGGGAAACGGTCGATTTGGTGAACTTACTACTGAAGGCATAATGAGGAGGACATTTGGCCTAAAGTTCGCCCTCTCAATTCTATAACTCTTCTTTTCTTAACCTACGACTCGGAATCTTGTGCGCTACCTAGTCAGAATGAAAGGTCGGTTTGCGGTATCGAACGTAATATCGAATTTGACAGATTGATGACAAGGGGTTTCGCCACAAATGCGCCGAAAATGGACAGCTATATAGTCGATTGAAGTTCACATGTAGTCCTTTCTAGGTCTCCTGGATATGCGGCACGTAGTCACGAGACAAAACGGTCTGAAATCCCTCATAGTTAAAGTTTGTAAGGGCGGAATACGCCGAGGATTTACTGTAATACAGAAAAAGATAAATAACTTCATACTATGTGTAATCCGCGATTTTAGGATGGAACAAAGAGAAGAAGGAAGGATGACTCGTCCATTATGAAAATTGCGAATCATATCAATTCGGATATGATTATGGGGACGAGATGAAAACACGGCAGCATATGCTGCGCCCGGGCCACGTGGAGAAACAAGCAGTCATCTAACGGGCTCAAAACACCATGCCTAACTTTTCCATTTAATGTTTCTCCCAGCGCTATGTGTGCAATAGAGATAGCACTTCAACTTTGTCATCAACTCTTCGCTCTACACAAAGAACATTTAGATGACGCGCATTTATTTAGATGAAATATAAGCTGCTTACAACGTACCAGTTCAGATTGCGTCCTTCAAACCATCGAAGTCCACCTTGCCTTCGAGATCACAATCGACGAGAGAACGAACTTTTTTCAGAAAAAAAGTCAGCTGTAGTCGCAGCTACAAATGCTAGATCACAGGAGGGTACCGAAACAACACCCACACGAAGTAGACCACTACCATGTACGACGAATACTTAGCGTAGAAACAGACACAAAATAGGCCGAGGCTCTCACTACTTGTGATGAAAGGCCGTCCAGGCAACGAAATACGTAATAATTCGAACATTGTTGTTGCAGAGACATACCAGTGGTGCCCAGCGATAGTGTGTTCGCCAATGCACTGCAGCAGTACGGTTCTTTCACTGATAGCCAAGGCATTCTGCACAGACCTCACAGTACATCACCATTCACCAAACCAGGTCGGTCCTAGTTTATCCACAATTTCAAAGAATGGAGCACTAGTGTTACTATTTCTAAATCGGGGCTCAGTAAATGAGGACCCGAAATGCACAGTAACTTCTGGTGTTCTTCGAAAGACTATTCATATTCAGTGTATTGTTGTTGTTATAATAAATGCTTGACTCGACCCTGAGTACGTGGACAATTTCGTTGACCTGCAAGTCGAATAGAAGCTAGCTCATGAATAAGAATTACGTGATCGCCTTACCAATGACATTAACTGTTAAAAAGCTTTAGAAAGCTCTCGGGGTTGATTAATCCCTGAGGGATGCGTCATGCACTCGATTTCATTAACCATTTTTAATTACAATCTTAACCGATTTATTTACTGTCTACTATTTTTAATGGCAGAGTATAATGCGAAATATAACTTCAACGATGCTGAGATATTTGCAAAACTCTGGACCGCAGGTGTCTGCGGTGGGGAACGGATCGATAGAACTAGCTGAGAGACTGGCGAAACGAAGAAGCCGCATAGTGTGGTGGTGAACGCTTTACTCACCGGGAAGGACAATAGTGCGTTCGTTCCCCACCGCAGACACCTGCGGTCCGCAGTTTTGCAAATTTCTCAGCATCGTCGAAGTTACATTTTTAATTAATTTCATTTTTAAATTTCAAATTAATGTGCAGGATATAATTTGAAAACCATCAAAGGGGAACATGCCAATATGAAGGAGTATGATACTGTACGAATAAGCACCATTGTGGTTGTACTTCACACAATGCCCTGCCATGAAAATATAGGTAGTAAATGAAAAGTTAAACATTATAATATCTGAGTGTCTTCGATAAACATTACAATGTAATAATTGTTTCTATTCGGAGGGCCAACTTATACTTAATTATTAGGTCTGTGGGAACCTAACCCGAATAACCCACACAACAGGGACCATTCGAACAAGTTTTACTACCGTCCGGAATCATTCAACGCTGATTGGTTGAATGGACAGGTTGGTTGAGCTGAGAAGTTTTCTCTTTATGCGCCTTGTGGAACGGTGACTCTTAAATCCACATACTCAGTCCTCTTTGTGAAAATCATGGACCATTTGATTAAGCCCTCCGGTATTTTGCAAGCATAAATCCAATTCCTTGCTCCATTAATAGAGAACTATTCCAACCCACAATTCTATAACTTCCACTTTGTGCTTTTTTTCGTACTCGGACGTTCTTCTTACAGTTGGCATGGGGAGCCCATTTCGCTGTACCAGCTGTTGGTGTGGGAGGAACCGATGGCTTCAGTGCGCTCTACTTTCCTAATGCTGGATCCTTTCTCAATATTCCCGACGATTATGACTAGGCTTATTACTGTGTGCATGAACATAGTATTTACTGTTAACTATTGAAAATACGAATTTATATTGCATTGTATCTGTATTGTATTCGTAATGCCTTATATGTAATAATACATAATATTACTGGTATTGTATTTGTAGTGCTGGGGGAGGGGCAGATAGCGAAATCGTAGTGATATCCGTCATTACCCTGGCCAGCCAAGCCTCTCATCCTTCCGGGATTGGAAAATTGGTGCAGGACTTTTCTGGGAAAACATCACCCTTTGCAATCCAACTGGGAATGCTCAAGCCTGGCTATCTCAGGACTCCAAGGAGAATTGCTCGACCAGCATTCTACGACATTCAAAACGAAATGAAAATCCTCAAGCAGCAACCGAAGCCATGGAAGATCTTCGTGGACAATGAATGCGAGGAAACGAATCGAATGTGAGAAGTGCTGGGATCCGCACAATAAACCTGGAGACGGATCAGATCAAATAAAAAAATTGTAAAAACTGATAATACGCTTTTTAGTAGGTTAAATGAAAAATAAAGGTCAAATTTTTCGCTTAGACGAGATTGAATACACTGACTTGCGGCAGTGTGCCGATCTAGCAAGGCCATGTTTAACCCAAACGCGATCGCTCCCATTTTTCTCTCCAATCCAATAGAATACGAGTAATTTTTCGTCGACTGAGGTCATTCTGGCTTTTTGAGAGTAACAAATAACTTTTCAATAACTGGACGACTTGAGAAGTTGTAACACTGCTCTATGTTTCTGTTTTATAAGTGGTGTTTACGCTTCTGTTTACCATGTGTTACTATGACCCATCATGCAAAACATTGCTATACGCATCTGGAAGGGTTGGCTACCTACGTTAAATCCATTTCAGAATTTTTTCACCGGCACATTTCATAAAATAACTGTGGTGGTTTGAATGAAATAAGAGATAATTCGCACGTAGACAGCACATGGGTGGTCCCACGCAGAAGAAAGACTAGGTCGTCGAAAAGTCAAAGACTGAATCCCAGGAACACAACAATAGCTAGCTGGTATAAACCTCATGTCACTTCAACAAGAGAAGTTCGTAAAAATGTTCTAAGAGGTAACTGTTAGTGAAATTACCGATCAACGAGCTTTCAGGTCCTTTGTAGACCATTAAGTGTAGAGAATGGCTTTTCTTCTATTACCCTTATGTCTTGATCTGTTTCCAGTGTGCAATTGGTAGACGTTATATATAGTGTTATAAAGGAATTCCGGAACCCATTGAAGTGAAAATGGATACCACCTTGTCCATATCTCCACTCGGGCCGCAAGTTTGTAGTGCATAGTGTGCAAACCGTCGGTAATGAGGCTGAGGATCGAATCAGGAGAGCAATCAGCGTGTTATTGCAGTTAAGAAAAAAGTGGCCGAGAAGTGACCTATCTGTTTTTTGCCATGATTAGCTAGAAAAAACTGGGATGCGCACGAGTGTAGTTACTAGATATTTAGTGCTACAAAATTTGATAATAAATGCCTAAAGAGATTTTAGCAAAGGACATTTATTGCACCGCGACAATGATGGTGGGAAGGGCACAACGGGGTAACGCGTGTTGATTTCAATGCATCCGAAGCTGTAATAAAATTAGAAACCGTCCTCTCTAGAGAAAATCAAGAATCCCACATTTCTCGGAACGCGTTAACAGTCTGTTCGCACACAATGTGTTCGACAGTTCGATGACCAGAATTATTAAAGCTTTAGTTGAGGGTGTACGTCGTCTACTAATTTTGATTCAAATCAAATAATTCACGTTAGATAAATTTTCTACGAGTTAAACAAATACAGCCTATGTGGAAAACGGCATTTATACTACGTTTCATGGAAATGGAAGGCGCGAGGTCGTCTGGTCGATCAAGTCCACGAGTAACATCGCCAGCTTAGAGTTTTCGATCGCTGAACTTGTTTATATATTATTTTTTATTTTATTATATTTATTTATTTTTCGCTTTGTCTTTGCTAAAAATGGTTGCTCATGCGTCGCGGATATCTCACTTCACAGCGGTTTCCCTCTATCCTTCTACATTCAAACTTGGACTGGATTCTTCTTAAGGTGAAATTTTTAGCAAGCTACCATCAAGTTACTGCTCTACAAACGTCCATTGTCTTATATCATTAAATAAATCAGCTGTATGATACAACCACAAGGGTGCTGAGATATTTGCAACACTTCGGTACCCGTAAGTGTCTGCGGTAGGGAACGTACTAAGTGCAATTGTCCTTTCCGAGGGGAGTAACGCATTCATTACCACACCATGCTTTTCCTTCGTTTCGCCTGTCCCTGAGCTAGTTTTATCGATCAGTACCGTCAGCAATCACCCGTCATCGGGATTGATCTGGGGAGACCAAATCGGCAACGAACCTAGTTAAGCTGGGGTTGTAGATATAGTCACAATTTTAACTTACTATTTTCTGCCTGAAAGAAGGGTTTTGTGGTTTTAGTGCAAAGAATCGTTTTTCTGGTCCGACCACCTTTAAGTTGTTCTGTTATCGACAGTTGGAGAAACTATAGTGGACGGTTGGAGAAACTTTAGTAAAAAAAAAAAAGGCTGTGCTCGGTAAAGTAAACCACACAAGTAGCTAGTGGATAAACTTGTTCAAAAGAAGGGTTTTGTGGTTTTAGTGCAAAGAATCGTTTTTCTGGTCAGACCACCTTTACGTTGTTCTGTTATCGACGGTTGGAGAAACTTTAGTAAAAAAAAAAGGCTGTGCTCGGTAAAGTAAACCACAGAAAAAAAATAAACTTTGTAGAGACCATACTGGCCACTCGAGTGGCATTTATTGACGGATGCGTCCATATCGTCCCCTATGTGTTAAATAACCAAAAGCTTCCCTCATCTAAGTGCTCAGAACACAAATCAGATATGGTGACACTTTAAAAGAAATGAATAGGCAACCACATTTTGTGAATAGGCGATTTTCCTCTTCACTTCTACAAAAATCATACAAACGCTTGAAGATATTAGATCTTGCTTGCGAAGCGTTCATAGTGCAGTTTGGAATTGCAGTATCGGTTCTTTTGTCTTGCTGAATACTAACATTGTGAATCACATCAGCCAATTGGTATAGAATTCTTAAACATCACTATGAGTTTTGATCTAAAACAATAACTGTATCACTAGGATAAGACGAACAATGCGGCTATCACACAAGTTATCCAAAGCATACAGATAAGAGGCTCTATATAATGGCTAGAGATTGGGTAATCGCGTTATTTGCATCATAATACTCACTATTCGCGATGCAGCCATGTATGGCTGTTGGTAATCAGGTGAGGGAACGTGTGGAACCGATTCGACATGGCACAGCAGGTGATAGCTCTGCTGCACTCGTGGACCAACTAGTTCTAGAATTCCTTTGTATGGAGCTCAATGAGCCGCCGGCTGCACAGCTAGCCAAACAGGCCGGCGACGGGTACGTTTTCTACTGTGTTTGTTGAGATGCAATCGGTGTTGCGGTGAAGGTTCTTTTAGAGCCCAGCTCCAGTTCATCAGCAGTATGTTCGATAGCAATCCCATCTTGGAGCAGCTTGCAGCGGTAAATTTTACGTTCTAAAATTTGTGTTCAATTTTGATCAGGCCATTCCAGAGTGCTGTATTCCAAATTGGTGCCACCACACGGCGAAGCTTGTCTAATCAACACGAAAATCGTGAGGAATCCACCATTCTTGTGGAAAGAACTCAGCAGCTTCGTCTGCTATTTCTCATTCGTGAAGTGTTAGAACGTCGTAATATCTTGGCGAAGCAGTATCGGTCAATACAGACATCGACTACTCACACTGCGCTTCAAAAAGAAATGAAGCCAACTAGCATTTCGGGACAGTGTGAATATTGTGGTTACAAGAAGCAGATCAGATATCACACAAACGTGATGCAAAACATGTCAAATGGGCAGAATCCAAGAGGTCTGGTCACCCAACACGAAAGCGAACTGACCAGTGTGCCGTCCAAAGTCAGCACCACACCAGCCGCTGGGCAGCAACGACAAATTGTTCGAACATCCAAAATTACGGTGAGTGTAGTGGGGCAATGGTTTTTCCTTCGCATTTCATCAGGAAAGTAGCCGTTGCTATCGAAGTTTAACTAGACAATCGACGAAAAAATCAACTAAGCGTGTTCATCTCGCATGCTTGCAATATCTTTTCTTTCACTCAGCCTAGAAAGAAAACAGTCAACTGAATAGAAAGCGATCGACTAGCTACCATATGTGAATATAACTATTGTTTACATTTGCACGGGATTGGTGCATGTGATAACGATAGGTCACATGAGCGAGATTTGTATTAAATGAGGTCCGATCAGGTTTAAAACAAACAGCACCGATGTCTGGCTTGGAAAACCCTCATAAACGCTCTGGCTGTATGCTCAGCTCACCATGAACAACGAATGGTGTGTTCGGTTACGCTCTGGTCAAAAATTGTAAAAGTAGTAGGACTTACAAAAAATGTGATCCTCTTTGTGTCATTTGCGTCTACTGGGTTATCAAAATGTGAGAATACTAACATGTTCCAGTTTCCGTTAGTGAACGGTCGGGGAACTTCCTTTTCGTTAGATCCAATGTCTGTCGTCTGCGTATCATAGAAGTGAAATCCCTTTGTTGTGTTCATACACGATGATCAATCATATCAAAGATGCTTCGTAAGATCAAAGTAATTGTTTGTTAATGCTAAGGTTATGTGGAACTTGACATTTCGAATTCTTACTAAACGTATCTTATTCCTCCTTATCTTATTCTCTATTTTATTATCTTATTCTATCTTATTCTTCCTTATAACGTATCTTATTCTTACTAAGTCACCTATTTACTAGTCGATCTTCTCTTGAACTCGCAATTGCTGTATTGCTACCATTTGGTTTCTCTCAAGCAGTAGGGTGTGGTCCTGCTCCAGCTGTCAACTATTAATCGACATCTTGAATTATTTAGTTAGCACAGGGTTGATAAAAAAAATATCCAATGATTACCGTGGATGACAGCAGGCCATCCTCGTCACCTTATCTTGAAAGTTTTTAGCACTGAAGATTCATAAAGGGTTTTATATTGCTTATTAATTAACAGTCCTTTGAGCGATTTCAACAGTTATGCAGAGACTCAATGGCTTATCGCTCGAGTTAACTTTATGGTGAAAAACGGAGATCTTTGCGATTATCGCACGCATTTATGCTGGTCCCCCCTCTAACCATAATCTTATCGGTTTTCAGGAAAAAGCGACTGAAAGCTGTGTCACTATGTCCGTGAAAGTTTACATTCCTTCACCTCCACCGTATGTCTCTATATGTCTTTTACTTCCGCCTTCCCAGCTTGGGTATTGCAAACGAAAGATGAACACTGTTCAGTGGAGTGAAGTGCAGTTATATTGGACGTCTTATCGGGCCAAATGGAATAACGATTAGGGAGCTTCAGCTCGAGACGAGGTGCCACATCGCTGTCCGTGGCAGGGGAAGTATCAAGGTGAACGCTTAACATTCATTAACCTTGCAAACCCAAACAATGTTGTCGTGCTTAAGACGTAAGGAATGATCTTCAACATTGCCTTAGATTAATGTTTCTCACACTGTAAAGTGGTGGGTCAGTATGAGAGGAATTGGATTGAATACGATTTCAGGGCAACAAACTTTTTCGTAAAATGCGCTACAAACCGGGATTTGGACATCTCAAGGAGGACACACACGTGCTTGTCGAGGCAAAAGCGTCTTCTCGCACAGAGTTAGTAGTGTTGATTCGCTTATGAAAGTGAAGATGATCAAATGGTTTCATTCAGATGTCGTTCTCTTATCGAAAAGGCGATGACACGGATATCAGAGATGTTCACACCGGAATTCGACGCCTTAAAACGCGAGCAGCTCATTCATCTTGCTATGCTGAATGGAACCTACAGACAGAGTATGCCATCCACTTGACCTACGTGAATTCCCACAAATTATCTACGTTGCTACTTCGTCGTGACAGAAAGAATCCGAATTGCCGTTGTTAACTTTATCTTCGAGCCTACTTCTGTGCTATTTTTCTTTGTGAAATAGAAGCGAAAGTGGATTCCATGCTCATCAATTCTGATTCCTCTGCCTATCACATCCTTTTTCTTTAGAGTAACCCTTTTTATTTTCTAATTACATCTAGCCTTCATACACTCACACTGGAATTTTGGCATTGTAACGGGTTGTGAAAATTTTTTTCGCATTTTCAACTGCTCTTGCTGATTGTGTGTGACGAGCTTGATGATTGGCCAAAGATAATAAATGGATAAAGAATGTACGTGTATTAGGCAATCTTGAGAAAAGCAATGATTTCGAGTCCTCGTCGGCATCGTCTCAACAAGGATTGATCTTATGCGAGATGGCTGAAAATCTGCAATAAACTTCTGTGCGACCTAGGAAACATGGCGATGCTGGAAAACAACGGTTGATAAGTAGACCTTGGTTAAGAAATGTCTAATATCCCACGGACTTTTGATTGTCACGCCGCAGGATTCAGGATTAGAATGGAACCTGATGAAATTTGTGCTAAGTGTGGTAAAATGATAACAAAAGACATATCCGTCGTTTTCTCTCTCAGCAATCTCGAGGTTGTTAAACAGCATACGTTTACTTCCATGCAATAACACACATACAACACAATCGTAGCTGACGTTTCGGCACAATCGCCTTCTTCAGAGCCGCTTTTTCATCTGTCTTCCACCGTGGAAGAACCCTTATCAAGTAACGTTTTATGGCTGCACTTATTTCGCTTGAAACAAAGGGCAAGAGGAACGGAGCCTTGTTTTCGCTACATTTGTCGCTATGGGGCGTAGTTTTTTCTTCATGCCTGTGCCGAGAAGCTACAGTTTCGTAACCATTTGAATTGGCTATTTGGAGCGCCAGTTTCGAGGATTCTTTCCTCTGCTCTCGATCTGTGCACACGCTGGTGGTGGTTCGAAACATATTTCTTATAAGCGCCCTTTTCGTGTGTGAGGATTGAGAGGAGAGGAAATGAACCACTATATTCTTACTGCTTGGCATTCGGTACCATTTCGTGACGTAGCCGTTTTCGGATAGCTTGATTTGAACGTTTATGAATGGAAGCCAGTTTTCTTTCGGTTTCTCATGGGTGAATTTTATGTACTCTGACTGTTCGTTCAATAACTCAAAACATTTGTCCATCTCCTCTTGTGTGGAGCAGATGACAAAACAATCATCTATATACCTACAGTAGAGTAATGGCCCGAGATCGATTACTGGTGCTTCCAATTTAGACATTAAGGGGACGGCAAGGGTTGGCGCCAGTCGCTGTCCCATTGCACACCCTCTAATTTGTGCGCTGCTATCCACCAATTAACTTAGATGCTTACAACAAATAAACGGTAGGTGTTAAATGAAGTTGTTTCATATGCGAATACAAGTATATTTGTTAAGTTTTATCTGCTAGCGTTATGAAGGTGTTCGGCTGAGTAGATCGCATCTCAATTTAACCTCTCCAGGCTCTGAAGAAGGCGAATCCGCCGAAACATCAGCTATTGTATTCCAGTACATTCTATAATAACCTCGTGTCTGCTTATTGAAGAAAAACATCGAATTATTAATCAATTCTGAGGTTAACAGAAAGTCGGTTTTGGGAAAAACTGACCAGTTGGTTGTTTAAAATTATTGGTTAAAAGGATAAATGATGAAGCCCTCGGCGTTGAACAATTGCTTAGGAATGCACCGTGCACTCGATTTCATTAAACATCGTTTAAGGTGATTAAATGCATATCTACACTCTACAGTAACTGGCGGTGGTGTACCGATGTATCGAACCAGTGCTGTTCTCCATGCAGACAATTCTGCTGCCAATTTGTTGTCCCCGGAAGGATGGAAGACTTAGTGAGGCTGGAGCACGTCGGTCGATGCCATATGTATTGCAGGGCGTCTCCAACCACTGCGCCACACTCTTTGCTAAATGTTTTTCTAAATTGTTGATTACAAGTAGGAATCCCAGGTGTTAAGTGGAAGCTGTTGGCTGCAAATATTTGCTTACAACTGCTTGTAGGATTCGAAGCCGAACCCTGCTTCGTGTTCATCGAACGCGTCATCTCTTCCGAGCTCGGGAGGTTGACACCAAACTTGTCCGGGGGAGCTCAGTCCCCTTAGTCCAGCGCGGAGAGCTTTATCCTTTTCATAGGGTTTTTGCCAATTTCGGGATAATTGTGTTTTTATTCTCTCACAATTGATCAACGCTGAAAGTCCTTTTATCCTTATCCTCCCAATTGGTGTGTACTGACTCGTCATGGTTGGAGCTATGGCCCTGGTGGTCGAACTGTGAAGTGCAGTACAACCACAACGTTGCTGAGATATTTGCAAACCTCTGGACCGCGGGTGTCCATGGTGGGGAACGAACGTGCTATTACCCTTTCCGGGGAGTAACGCGTTCACCACCACACCATGTGGGTCCTTCGTTTTGCCTGTCTCTCAGCTAGTTCTATCGATCTTTTGTCATCAACAATCACCCGTCAACGGGATTGAACTGGGGAGCCCACATCGGCATCGAAGCCAGTTAGGCTGAGGCTTTAGTTGAAATCACAATGTTTTACCTCTTTATTTTTTGCCTACTACAATTTTCACGGCACGTTACTAAGCGAAGGTCTCTTCGCTAACCTGTCGTGAAAATTGTAGTAGGCAAAAAATAAAAAGGTAAGACATTATGAAGTGCAGTATTTCGCCCTACTACGTAGATCTCACGAGCTGAGAAATTCGAGCCCAACTTACATCAATTCATCTCAGTAATAGCTGCTATCTTAGTTCTGACCTATTCATAGGATGGTAGGTATATAAATTTATTTCGGAGTTATAAGGGTCGACGACACTTCTTAATAACGAATTTGAACAGCCGTAGTGAGACTGGCCAGGAAAAAATTCTCCTCCTTCAAGAAAATTACTAGTTAAGTAGAGTTTGTTTCTAGATGATTTCTTGTAATGAAGGACCACTAAGCATCCGGCAAATGCTACTGTATTCCATTCCATCCGTGGAAGCTCAGTCCTTCTATTGCATATTGTTCAACCTGTATCTCAGCTGGATATATGACATCGTAAGACGTTTTTTCGAAAAGCCGTAGATTTTGTAGTTATCGATCAGATTTTCATCTTTCTGTTTGTGCTGTTGAAGTGTTTGACCTAGTAAATGGCGTATTAGTGTACCCTTCGAGGCTCTGAAGAAGGCGATTCTGCCGTAACGTCAACTGCGATTGTGTTGTGTGTGTGTTATTGTATGGAAGTAAACGTATGCTGTTTAACAATCTCACGATTACTGAGAGAGAGAATGACGAATTCATAATTCAATGCCGAGGTTAATAAAAAGTCGATCCTAGCTACTATTACATCGTAAGACTGTTGTAAAATAGATTTAAGACATGGAAAACAAAGTCAGAATTTCGATTTTGTTTGGAAATATTTCACAAATAAATAGATAAACCCATTAAGACGTTTATGTGCAACTAAAAATTTGATCTGGTCCAATCATCAAAAGACTCCAGCTGAAAACAGTGAAGCTTTTACTTGTTCCTGTTGTAGGCCAGAGGGGCTAAGGCTGCTCCGCACGTCCACGGAAATCGAGGAAAAGCGTCTCATTGTCGAACGAAGCCCCTCCTCGTTACTGTTCGCGCCGAGAAGATAGCCCCAGGTGACACATTGACGTTGCTGTGTCAAGTTGCATTCCAAGGATTTCAGGATATGAAGTTCATCCATCATTGCAGCCTTAGCCGACCTCCTGTATTATACAGCATCCATTTTATTCAGCAGTTGACCGGTTATAAAGCAGCGGCTTATGGTGACTTTATTCGTAACTGCGCAATTTTCGCATTCGTACCGCACTTGATTTTGCTATCCAGACTGCGACAGGTTATTACACCAACACCGTAGTACTATGCACTTCATATACTATTCTCGAGTTTGTTTGTGTTTTAAACAGGCTATCGAGTGGCCCCTGAATTTTTGAACCATTTAATTTCCTTTTTTACAGTAGCGTAGTCGTGGAGTCCAAAGGTGGGCATGGAGCTGGATGTTCTTTCTCTTCACCATACTCTCGATGCTCTTGAAAAGCCAGAGACATAATCGAGGAGGTTCGCATGTAGAAGTGATCCTTCTCGCATGAGAATGTGCGTTATGGACAAATTTCAAAAATCGATGGATCAACCGCAAGGAGTGCCATGTGATCACGTGCAGCCTTGCTCCATATCTCACGCCAATTTCTTTACCTAAAGCCAAGCACATTCTTTACAATGTAAACTCTGTGTGGTCCGTTTGCAGCAATAAGTGGAAGATTAATAACTGAAAAAAATTATGAGTGTTCCTTCGTGATTGTATGAATGAAGAGGTAAGCAGGGAGATTTCACTACACGAATTCAGGGAGCAAGAGGAAAAAGAAAAAAGAGGCCCTTCTTCTACTGTTCCTTCTGGAAAAGCAGAGTTAGTCTTTTGAAGCCTCGAGATTCTCTGATAGTGCGATTTAGTGAGGCTGACTCAACACGCAAAAAGTGAACAAGGCAGAAACTGGGTAGTTTTCACAAATGAGCTAATCAGCTACGGTAAACGTGAGAAAGTAGCCCGGATGAAAGGATAAAGGATAAAGCTCTCGGCGTTGATCAATCCCTGAGGGATGCGCCATGCATTCGACTTCATTGAGTATCGTTCGGAGGTGATTGAATGCATATCTGGCCTTTACAATAGCTCGCGGTGGCCTGCTGATGTATTGACCAGTGCTGCCATACTCCCAGACAAGTCTGGTACCAATTTGCCGACACCGGAGGGATGGAAGGCTTGCTGGGCCATGGGCGCAGGGATAGATTGCACGTACGTGTCGCAGCGGCGCCTCCAACCACTGCGCCACACGCGCCCTTTAGATTTTTATTATAATCTGAAATCCGATCAAAGTACACTTTGTATAAGCAATTCGCATTTTCTACAACATACAGAGTTTACAAACAACGCTTTTCACATGGAAATTGAAACCATTACGATTTACAGTCTGCCAAGTTTCTGTTACTGTTGCAAGTACTGGTGTCCAACATTAGGAAGCTTCTGCACTCTAACCCATTGTCGATTACTGATTAGGGAGAAACACTGGTCTAACTGAAGTGGTTCCTTCCAAGACTACACTAGACTAGACTAGACTTGCTAATGCAAGCACGAATGATAAGGCACGGCGTCATCGGCCTGGCCGAGACGAGACGACGCCACCCATTCAACGCCATCTGGGACACTGGAGAAGAACTGTTCCTCGGAACATGCGACAGTAGAGGAGTAGGCGGTGTCGGCGTTCTCGTCAACACGAGTTTGTCCATGAACATCGATTCATTCGAACAGCTTATAACCCGAATTGGACGTTTATTATTCGAAAGATGTGGATCAATACCGGCATTGACAATCTTCGTCGTTTATGCGCCAACGTCAAACTATGACGAAGAAGAAGTCGAAGCGTTCTACGTGGACTTGAAGAAGCTCTACAGAGAAGACCGTACATACTTTGAGGTCATCATGAGATTTCAATGCCAAGATTGGACCAAGAAGAACGTCAGAGGAAAGTCACATTAAGACCTATGGATTAGAATGGAACGAACAGGGTGAGCGGCTCTTTGAGTTTATCATGGCGACCAAGACCATCCATGGTAACTCGCAATTCCAGAAGCCTCACCGTCAACGATGGACGTGGGAATCTCCCAATGGAGAGTACCATAACGAAATAGACGACATCATAGTAAATAGGAAGTTTTGCATAACCGATGTCGCTGTTGTCTCAAAATTTTACACGGGATCAGACCACCGTCTCCTACGTGCAAGATTTTATTTCTCACGGAAAGGAGAAAAAGCCGCTAAATCCGAAAACCGAAGTCCCACAACCACGACAAACTGGGACTTATTCAACTCAATAGTCGGCTGTCGGAAAGATGCCGTTGTCGGCAACATCGACGAGGAATACGATCGGCTCATTGAACATCTTCACGTTAGCGCCATGAAAGCTGAGAGTTCGAAGGTCACCAAGAGACGTCTGTCTCCAGAAACTCTTGAGCTAATACGCCAGCGTGGACTCGCACGAGCTGCAGGCAACCGCGAACTAACGTCCGAGCTTGCGAAACAATGCAGACAGGCGATAAAAGAAGATCTTAAAGAGAGAAGAGCAGCAGTAATGGTCGAAGCTGCAGAGGCCGGGAGAAGCATTCGCAAAGCCCGCCGAGGCTTCGCCAATTACAAGACCAAGATGATTGCATTCCGACGCCTAGACGGAACGATAACAGCGTCTAGAAACGCAATGGAGAAAATCATCTATGGTACTACTCAGATCTCTTCGATAGCCGCGTCCACCTCCCGTCATACGAAATAAATGAGGATGGATATGTTGTACCACCGGTCCTCCCTTCCGAAATCCGACATGCCATTTCGTCGGTGAAAAACTGAACAGCACCAGGTTCGGTCATAACAAGATCAGAACATCTGAAGAACCTTCCGCCAGTCCTCGTAAACACACTGGCTCGGCTCTTCACACGCTACCCGTCTGAATGCAAGGTCCCTACTTAGTGGAAAACCAGCAAGACCGTGTTGTTGTCCAAGAAGGGCGACCTACACGATATATCGCCCGATCTGCTTGCTGTCCGTCGTCTACTAACTTTTCACTCGAGTCATCTTAAACAGGATTGGCAGAACACTGAACGACGTGCAGCCATGTGAGCAAACAGGGTTTCGAAAAGGGTTTAGTACAATGGACCACATCACCACAATAACAAGGCTCACTGAGGTATCGCGAGAGGACAAAAACCGCTCTGTCTCACTTTCATCGATTTACAGAAGGCCTTTGATTCAACTGAGATAAAAGCAGTCAAGGAAGCCTTTGATAGTCAAGGAGTCCCTACTCATTACATGAAAGTTCTTCGTGAGCTTTAGCAAAAATTCTACAACCAAGATTTTACCATTCTTCAACGACGTTAACATCACGTCAAAACAGCTGTTAGGTAAGGCGATAAAATCTCGCCAAAACTATTTCCCGCCACCCTTCAGAACGTCATGCGAACTTTGGAATGTGATAATATTGGAGTGAAAATCGATGCTCGGCAGTTACATCATCTTCGCTTTGCTGATGACATCGTCCTTATAATCCCAGACATTAGGTAAGTCTTCGCTTTGCTGATGACATCGTCCTTATAACCCCAGACATTAGGTAAGGGAACGTATGCTTGCAGACTTTGGTAAAGCGTGTGGAAAGATTGGACTTCGACTAAATCTCAAGAAAACGATGTTCATGAAGAACGGATTGGTTTTGTTTGCCCCACTCACGCTCAACGGAACGAATATCTCCGAATGCTCCAGTTATATCTATCTAGGTCGGGAAATCAATATGATGAACGACTTAGCTCCAGAGCTGAGCAAAAGGAAACGAGCGGTTTGGGGAGCTCTCAAGAGCATCTAGGATGTAGTGAAGAGAGCAAAGAACACTCGGCTCCGTGCCCACCTTTTCGACTCAACGGTTGTTCCTGCCCTAACGTATGCTTCAGAAACCTGGTCGCTGTGTAAGATGACTCAGCGTTGTCGAACGCGCAGTCGAAAGGACGATGCTAGGAGTATCTCGTTTCACACAATTAAGGGATGGGATCCGAAGCTCTGACCTGCGTCAGCGATCAAAAATCAAAGATGCTGTTTTGTACGCCAAAAAGTCGAAGATAAGATAGGCCGGACACGTAATGCTTATGATTGACAACCGATGGACAAGAGCTATTAGTGACTGGATTCTTCGGGATTTCAAACGTACTGCAGGGAAACCACCGACCCGATGGTCAGAGTTGTTTTCGAAGAGCCTAAAAGAAAGATATAATGCGCAACCAGTCCCTAGAGCGAGCAGAACCCCGTGTGCTTCTCTTGCACGCGATAGAAAAAAATTTAACATTTATTGGCGCCCACTCGAGTCACTTGACGATCGACGGGAGTACAGGTGGCAGGTGAGAGCATCTTTGCGCAAATTTTCGAGTTGTTTTACCTAGAAATTGAAATGGCTATTTTGCCACTTATTTAGACTTACCGTGGAAGGTTTTTCTCTAAAATCGCAGATAGACATGGTGTGCCTTATGGCCAAAGTGGTTCAAAAGCTTTCTCTGTTTCCTTCACTCTTTGCTCTTTCTCCTCCTCAAATGTTTATATCGAGGTCCTCCATTTGCAGTGCAGTCTTTCGTCGTTCTATTTCTCAAAATATTTTCGTAGCCCTTTGAAAGGCATACGTTTCTGAAGGCTGGAATCATAGTCAGTGAAGCTTTCATTAAGGCTTATGCTAGTCTTGAGATTATATTAACGAGATGAAGCTATGAAGTCGTCAGAGTTGAGAAAATTCAAGGTTTCTTTCTTCGGTTTGCATTTTTCTCTACCACGTATGGCACAAATTCTGTGCATGATCGATCCTTTCGGATTCCTTGGTGTTCGAGATTGATATTCGCTGCTCTACTGAATTACAATCATTTTGTTAACGTTTTATTTATTGTCTATTGCAATTTTTCATAGCAGAGTATTATGTGTGATACAACAGCAATGATGCTGAGATATTTCCTAAACTGCGGACCGCAGGTGTGTTCGGTGGGGAACGAACGCGCGATATTACCTTTTCTGGTTCTAACCCAATCACCGCCGCACCATGCTGGTCATTCGTTTCGCCTGTCTCTCACCTAGCTCTATCGATCAGTACCATCAGCAGTCACCCGTCAAAGGGATTGATCTGGGAAGCCCAAATCGGCAAAGAAAGCAGATAGGCTGCTGCTGTGTCACTTTTTTCACTTACAATTACTTTTTTTAAAAGATGAAAGTAGACCTTATATATCTGTGTAATAATTAATTAATTAGTTCTTGCAACTTATTTTTCCTGTTTAATTCGTATTGTACCTTTAAGAGATTCTTAGCGTTAGATTCGTTATTGTTCTGTTGTTCAGACAGAGCGACAATAATTTCTTCAGAAGTGGCGGACAACATTTTAAATTGAACAAGCGACATCCTGACTTGTCTGTGTTGAAGGGTTGATGGGCTAGTGGGTTTGCTGCGCCTAAGTAAAACGAGGAATTTCTCACTTAGCTTCCAGAATTTCCACAAACCTTGATGACCATGAAGCTCCCCTATGCACTGCTTTTTTAGTGATATTGCTGTCGATGGTATTTTCCAACTTTCCAAACTTTATCCACATTGAATGAACATAAAACGAGAATAACAGAATTAAGAAGCGTGAATTTCAAGCTGAAACGTCTTCTACATCATCATCGAAATTTATGTGTGTTGTTCATGGACCACTCTAGTGTACTCACAAGAACCTGAATGTAACAAAAGGCATGGAATAACGAGTTGAACTAGGTGGAGATGAGGTGAAAAAGGATGAAACATTCAGCGTTGACATTAGGGATGCGCCAATGGCTTGGTTGCCTAGCGCTGAACCGAGTCAGTGTTCCTATATTTCGAGACAAGCGTGGCGGCAGTTTTCTGACTCCAATGCAAAGGAAGTTGTTGTGAGTCTGTAGCGCGAGGTCAAACCTGCAATCGGTTAAATTTGTATAGTGGGGCGACTATAACCGATGCACTGCACGGGTTTACAGGTCGAGTTGAAGGTTTTGCCAACGCTGTCTGCGCTAAGCATGGACAATTTTCAAAGGTTGTCGTGGTCTTCGGTAAAACATACTAGAATGATTTGATTCATTCCTATCTTTCTCATTTCATACTCTTCTCCACTCCATTTCCAAGGCTCTCATCCAGAAACATATTCCGGTGTTCATCGATTGTAAAATGATAAAAGGATAAAGCTCTCTGCGTTGATCAATCCCTGAGGGATGCGCCATGCATTCGACTTCATTAAGCATCGTTGGAGGTGATTGAATGCATATCTCGCCTTTACAATGACTCGGGGTGGCCTGCCGATGTATCGAGCCAGTGCTGCTATCCTCCCAGACAACTCTGGTACCAATTTGCCGACCCCGGAGGGATGGAAGGCTTAGTGGGCTATGGGCGCATGGATCGATTCCACATGGGTGTCGCAGTGGCTCCTCCAACCACTGCGCCACATGCGCCCTTCATCGATTGTAGTTCCTTATAATGATCAAAACTGGATGTTCTACGTTACTGCGATGGAGCGGCTAATCTGCTCCAATTAATGGTTTCTTTTATCCCATATTTAATTTTGCCTCTCTAGGATGTCGTCTGATCTGTTTGATTCGAAGAACACAGTAAAGATCTAAAAGAATAAAGCTCTCGATGTTGATCAATTTCTGAGGGATGCACAATGCATTCGGCTTCACTCGCCATCGTTTGAAGGTAAATGAATGCATACGTGGCCTTCACAATGATTCGCATTAGCATACCGATGTATCAAGCCAGTGCTGTTGTCCTCTTAGAGAAGTCTCGTACCAATTCGCCGACCCCGGAGGAATAGAAAACTTGATAAGCCAAGGGCGCGCGTTCGATCCCCAGTGCGTGTTGCAGTGCGCCTTAGACCACTGTAGCGCACACACCACAGGCGACCTCAAAAAACGCAGTATAACGAAGAATCAATTTTGCAAGGTCTCTTAGACAAACCGTAATGAGAAATGAACAACTGAGGAATTGTTAATAATGTGTGCTACAGTAAGAAAACAGCGAAACATTTGTGGCTATCATAACGACAATTCCTTTCGAGTATGTTATGGCTACTGTTTCGTTTCTATAGAGCTTTTCTGTCGAAACATGAAAGCATTTCAGCAAAATAAGTCGTCTTTGATTTTAATCTACCAAGCCCAGATATTTATTCGTGCACTTAAATGATCGCGATGCTCTGGTTCCTGTAAAAAAGTCGGATTTAATCTTGTCCATACTTGAATACTCTAGCACACCCTTGAATATTCTCTAGGAGTTTTAATAATCAAGTGTAAAGCGTCCGCCTTTGAGCATTCCCTGAGGGGAGTGCACCATGCACTCTACTTCAAGCATCGCAGAGATGATTCAGTGTGTGTGTCTCCCTTATAGAATAACTTGCCATGGCCTGGCCTACCGCTGAACCATGTCAGTATTTTTATGTTTCCAGATATGACTAGTGTGACACCGATCTATCGACACCGAAGGGACGGAAGGTCTGGTGAGCCCGGGTGCGAAAGTGAACCGACGAACACGCATATATTGCAGCGCATCTCTAATAACTGCGCTATACGCGCTTTTGGTTTAGTGATAGCCTTGGATAATGTAGTGTTTCAACAAATAACAGTTCTTTGTCTTACTATTGATTCCAATTTGTGAAGTTCCTTCTTCAATTTCTACTAGTGTCCGCTCAAACGATGGCAATGAATTGGACAAAATGATCGAGGTCCATTGTAATGAGTTCACATGAAGTCATTCGCGTATCAGTGATTGTGCTACTATGCAGTCATGTTTGGGATTTTGAGGACCACAAACCAAGTTGGCCAAGCGATTTGGGGTGTATACAACATATGAAGCTAAGAAGCGAAGCCCTAGCTACGTTAATCTTCGCTTGTGAATGACATGCATGAACGCTACCTATTGAGCTGTAAATCTAGCCATTTTGCTCTCCATGCTTCAATTCCATGAAATCTCGGACAAATTATGAAAATTTCCTTGAGGGGATTTGTATTCAGAATTTGTCGACTAAGTGATTTCAACGGAAACATTATAATTCGATGTTTTTCTTTAATAAGCAGACACGAGGTTGTTATTATAGAATGTATTGGAATACAGTAGCTGATGTTTCGGCGGTTTCGTCTTCTTCAAAGCCGTTTATTTGTTCTAAGCTTCTAAGTTAGTTGACGGATAGCGGTCGCACAGAGTGATACATGGGCGAGGACTCCTGAGACAGTCCTCGCCCATGTATTGCTCTGTGCGGCTGCTATCCACCGATTAACTGAAATACTTACAACGAATACTTACAACGGTAGGCGTTTAAATGAAGCTGTTTCCTATGCGAATGCAAATCTATTTGTTAAGTTTTATCTTCTGGGGCTATGAAAGTGTTCGGCTGAGTAGATCGCATCTCAATTTGACCTCTCCAGGCTCTGAAGAAGGCGAATCCGCCGAAACGCCAGCTATTGTATTCCAGTAGATTCTATAATAACAACCTCGTGTCTGCTCATTGAAGAAAAACATCGAATTATCAATCAATGCTGAGGTTATCAGAAAGTCGGTCTTGGGGAAGCATTGTATGTTTTATTAAGTCCTCCATTATTTCTGTCGTTAATTTTAAACACTGTCTCGAACATTTCTATAGAAGGCCGAGAAAAAGAGAAAGCAAGGGCCTCGGCAGTGCAGTGGATAAAGCGTGAGCCCCGGAGAAGAAAATCACGGGTTCGAAGCTGTTGACAAGTCGACCATTAAACATTATCGAATAGAAAGTAATGTTCTCTACTGTAACTTTATTCTTTGTGTGTTCTGATGGTGCCGAGTGCTTCACTTTCATATCCCATCCTAACCATCGGGCACACCACTAAATACGGCAACTATAACCATCAGACACACAACCGGGCTAAATACAAGGCACGACGCATTGCTTAGAGGCGAGACTTTGTGATCCGTGGCGTGACCCCACGACCCACGCCCCTTAGCACGGCTATTTGCCTTCTAACGACGCGCTGGCATCACCGTCATTCTTCTTCATCACCTTTTCTCCAGCTTCTTTCTCCATTTTCTTTTGCATCTAATTCCATTTGATTAGGTGGGAATGTTGTTAAGTAGAGACTCATGCTTTTGCTTCACCAATCTCGCCTTGCTGCAGCTGTGCACCTCTTGGCTAAGTATCACGTCATCAACGTGTACCTATGTCTCATCGTACTGGAACCTGAATCACAAAGTATTACACCTTCTTGAACCATTTTAAACCTTAATAATGGTGCTACAAGCCATAATGTTTACTCAACATCCAACTGGTTTGACTGTAATCTATTATACAACTCGTATCTAATGTTTGTATATCCAAGGCATCATCACTCGTGCTTGGCCACGGCAACTCTTCGAACAACTACATCTCTTATGTATTAGTCCCTTATTCTCATACTGTTAATCTGAACAGTTGTATTCATTCATAAGTTTGTCACTGCACATCCTTGCAACATCAGATAGATTAGTCTCACTAAAGCTTTGTGAGGACTTAGTCTCCTAAGCGCTCACTTCAGCGCCATATAATCTTCACACATCTTTCGTTTCTCTTATAGCATGTAAATTTCTTTCGTTTAACCTTTTTATATAAACTTTCACTTGTGTGACATGGGATACTCATTGCATCGTCCTTTTAACTGGGCGTTTCATAACGCTGAGTGGTCTTTTATCCTGCTTATGCTACCATATTTTGATGCGTACGTTAAGCAAGGGAAAATCACAGAGTCGAAAACGTGGACACAGAGTCGGGTGTTCTTTGTTCTCCCTAGTACAATGTTGATGCGCTTGAAAGCTCATCAGACTGCTCGCTTCGTTTGCTAAACTCCGGAGCTAGGTCGTTCATCATGTTGATTTCTCGACCTAGACAGACATAGATGGAGCATTTGGAAATATTCATTCTGCACTTACAATGCGAGCACATTTGCATCTGAGTTCTCAGTAGAAGACGTGATCATGCATGCAAGAAGGATAAGATACGACGTCATTGGGATGGCGGATACGAGACGACAGCGCTCGTTCAACCTCGTCCATGACACCGGAGAAGAACTGTTCCTCGGAACACGCTACGGTAAAGGAATTTGCGGCGTCGGCGTTCTCGTGAACATGAGTTTATCTATGAACACCGATTCATTCGGATAGCTTACAACTCGAATCGGACGTTTGCGATTAAAAAGATGTTGATCAATACCGCTTTCAACAATCTTCATCGTTTACGCACCGATATCAAGCCATGACGAAGAGGAAGTGGAAGCGTTCTTTATTGACTTGGGGAAGTTCCACAGAAAACACCATGCTTTCTTTAATGCCACCATTAGAGATTTTAACACTAAGACTGGACCCAGAAGAATGTATGTAGCAGTCATTGTGGGACCGCGGATTAGAATGGAACAAGTAGCAAAAGTGGTTGTTTGAGTTTATCATTACGACCAAGGCCATAATAACTCGCAGTCCTACAAGTCGTACTCTCAACGCTAGGAGCGTGGGTCTTCCAATAACGGAGAGTACTATGACGAAATAGACCACATCATAGCAAATCGAGTTTCTGCCAAGTCGCTACTATCTCAAAATTCTGAACGGGATCAAACCATCCCCTCCTCCGTGAAAGATTTCATTTGTTGTGGAATGGAGAAAAAACGGTTAAATTCGGAAATCGAAGTCCCAGAACCACTACAAACTGGGATTTATTCAGTTAATTAGTCGGCTGTTGGAAAGATGAAGTTTTCAATAACATCGAAAAGTAATGCGATCCGCTCATGCAAAAGCTTCACGTTAGTGCTATGGAAGCTGAGGGTTCGAAAACCACCAAAAGACGTCTCTTTCCGGTAACACTTGAGCTTATACGCCAGCGTAGAATCGCACGAGGTACAGGCAATCGCCAATTCAGGTCCAAGCTTGGAAAACAACGCAGATTTACGATAAAAGATGATTTTAAAGAAAGAAGAGCAATAATTACGGCCGAAGCAGCAGATGCTAGAAAGAGCATCTGCAAAACCCACCGGAACATCGCCAATTACAAAACCAAAATCATTGAACTCAGACACCAGACGAAACAGTTACAGTTTCAAAAAGACAACGGAGAAAATCGCCCATGGTTATTACTCGAATCTCTCCAATAGCCACGTCCACCCGCCCTCATATGAAGTAAATCAGTATGGATATGTCGTTTGAATTGTTGCGGGAGTACAAGAGACCGCTCCGTTTCACTTTAATTGATTTAAGGAAGGCTTTTAACTCATCTGAGAATGAAGCAGCCATGGATGACTTGGACAGTCAGGGAGTTGCTGCTCAGTGTATAAAGATTCTTCGCGAGCAGTGTAGAAATTTTACAAGGAAGATATCACTATTCTGCAACGATATTTATTCTATCAACGTCAAAAGGAGGGTTATGCAACACGATACAATCCGGCCAAAATTTTTCACCGCCATTTTCGACAACGTCATGCGGACATTGGAATGGCACAACAGGAGTGAAAATCGATGGTCGGCAATCATACCATCTTTGCTTTGCCCATGACATCATCCTTATAACAGCAAACATTAGCCAAGCGGAACGAATGCTTGACAACTTTGATGAAGCCTGTGAAAAAATTGGTCTTCGACTAAATCTCACAAAAACGGTGTTCATGAAGAACGGATTGGTTTCGTTTGCCCCATTTACACTCAACGGAACGAATATCTCCGAATGCTCCGGTTATGTCTATCTAGGTCGGGAAGTCAATGTGATGAACGACTTAGCTCGAAAGATGAGCAGAAGGAAACGATCGGCTTGGGGAGTTTTCAAGAGCATCGAGGGGAACTTTGATGAACATCGGAGATCTAGTGGAACAAAGAACACCCAACTTTATGCCAATATTTTCGATTTCGCGATTCTTGATGCCTTAACGTATGCATCAGAAACTTGGTCGCTACGTGAACAAGATGAGAGATTAATCATCTTTATTGAACGCTCAGTTCAAAGGAAGATGTTAGGAGTATTCCGTGTCTCACAAATAAGGGAGGTGTTCCAAGCTACTACCAGTGACCACGATCAAAAATCAAAGATGCCGTTCTATACGCCATTCACGATGAGGTGTACCGCACGCGTAATGTGTGTGAACTGCAGCCGATGGACGGGAGCAGCTAGTAACTAGATGTCAGATGCTCTGGATGTCAAATGTATTACAGGAATCTCACCGACCCGATGATCAGAGTTCTCCAAGAAAGTTCTGGAAGGAAGTTGTGATTCCCTATGAGTCCCTAGAGCGGACAGAGCTCACAGGGCTACTCTTGCATGAGATAGCAAAAAATGGATGACGTACTAGTGCCCGCTCGAGTCATTCGATGGCTTCACAGCTGTGTAAATAAACTCGTCAAATGATCAACGCCGAGAGCTTTATCCTTTATCCTTTATATATATATAATATATAATGTTTATATTTCTATACATTTGCGGTGGACAACCGAGGAACGTTTTTGGAACAACCGTTAAGTATTCAATATTTACAATTTGTCGTCATATGGTGTTGTATTGTGTTCGTTTTTTAACACAGCAAAACCTTAGCACCGTTCAATTTTGTGTTCAACCAAAGATACTGCAGAAAAATTACATACAATTAATGTCTAGGGGGTCCTCAGTCTAACGAGACCTTCGGGTTCGGAGTTCGCCGGATTTTCAACATACGTTCAAGTTTCATTTCCGAGAGAAAACTATGGCCAGTGTACATCCGTCGCCGATTGAGATCCATGGGATCGCGAATGCCGGTAAGTAAATCAGCTAGTGTGCTGCATTTACAGTTTGCTACATTGCAACAGAAACACAGCTCTTGGTACGTATATCAGTGTTAGTGGTGAATTTGGTGAAATCGGCGGTTATTATGGTAGATCGCTTGCAACTTTATCTACATAGGTTATCTGAGCTTACGTCGTATGTTTCACTGCTCTTCCGCTTCTTCGCTGAACCCCAGTCACGAGGTACTATGGTGATACATGTATGGATGGGATTGAATGCTGGTAAAATGCATGCTTTTAGACTCAGAGATTGATCAACGCCGGGAGCTTTATCCTTTTATAAATAAATATATATATATATATATATGTCAAAATGTGTGCGAAAATTTTATTTTGGAACAGTAGGCGAATAGCATAGCCTGAATTCTACACTTAGGGCTAATTATACCCGTGAAGATGACAAAAACACGCTTTCTAATTCCTCCGACATGGGAGAAAGAATCGCATTTGATTGAGCAGCGATGAGATGAACCAGCACGGCAATACTGCCTAAGTGTCATGATCATTTTATGCTGCCGAAGCCTGAAAGACTATTCAGCAAGCGCACGTTGGGGCTGAAATCCTCTTAACAGGTCTAATGCTATGGAAGAGGATTAAGTGAAGGCTACGTTCAACGTTGCTGAATTGGTCAAGTCGAATGGACACGGCCCATCAAATACTGTTTATGTTATTGAAGAATAAATGCTTGTCGGAATATACAGTGGAGGAAAATTCGCTAGAGGTAGAGTTAATTCCTCCGTCAGTATGAGACGATTCTATTGATAAATCAACCCAATAACAACTGGGAAGAAGTCTCTATCGTTTACGCTCTAACAAAGCTGTGAAGGAGACGAAGTGGAGGCATCCTCTTGAGTGCTTGCAGAAATTGTTCTGGTGTTATTGCAGTTGAATACAACGTTTCCTGAAATTTCCGGCATTGCTCTCGGTGTAAGGTTCGCTTTGTTGTGGAAAGCAATGAAACCTAGAAAAACCGATAAACAGAACTGCAAAGCTGCCGTAAATTGGGTTTTGTGGGATTAAAATAAAGTTCTTACAAAAATATGTTTTGGACGGTCTACTTGGAGGAAAATGGTAGATGGAATATATCTTAGCTGAGTTGCTAATGCATTTGTTTCATGTTTATTTCTCAGTAGTATTCCTTTCAGGCGGAATATATCCATCAAGAACCGCTACTTTTCGCAAATACTTTATGGCCGGTATGTCTGGCTTTACAGCTTTGCTGAAAAGACTTCTCTGTATCCTGTAATTGTCGTATTTCCAGGACAGCAGATGGCAGATCATGCTGCCCAGCAAGTTCCAGAAGGTGCCGATTTCATGGAAAGGTTCCTAATTACAAAACGAAAATACATCGCTTTCCTATTCCCAGTGGCAGTTATGGAGGTAAGGCCTGGCTGGAATTAAGTCTAGGGTTTTTCTACGCTGTCAAAAAATATACTTGGCTTTTTTGTCTTCCTGTAACAGTACTGTAGCTGCAGTTGTCTTTTCTGAATTTCTAGTAACTGGAGTGGAATTCAACATCGTAAAGCACTTCAGTTGAGCTTAAAGTCTTTGAAAAAGGCCACGAAATTGAGGAAATCAACTATTGAGGGCTAGTCTTTAACACTATTACGACGTTTTCTACAGTTGTAGATTGGACTGCGCCAAATTATCTCTCTCCCCCACGCCCATACCCATGCGCAGATGCATTAAATTCAATGTATGTGACTTGTGACTTGAAATGCCCTTTCCAAGAAACGGCCGGCGTGTTTTTTAACTCTATTCCTTCGTTCTTCTAGTTATGTTGTCTATTACTTCTGTTTTTATTTCTTTCCTGTTCTTTTCCTCCCAACGGTTTACCGTCTCATCCTGGCTGGTAGGTCTTCCTGCATGTCGGACTGCGATGTACAGCGGGAGATTCATCCCATGGCAGGGCTTCCCAAGCTTAGAAAGAGTCAGGCGCTTCCATCAGAAAGCCTAGCTAAGAGTAAGTCAATACCAGTATCCACCACTGTTGTGATGTCGTGATATAAAAGTCGCATGATGGCGAATCTTCCTGTGATCCACAAGGGCTGCGACTGCCTGCGGTGGTGAAGATTTTGGGCAGACTTTGGCCACGATGACCTAGGGATTCCAGAGAAGCGGCTGTCAACTAGAGTTCTCAGTAATTGTGAAATTAATGGTTGAAAAATGTACTAAATAAGTGAGTGAACACTACTTTGTATTCTCATCCACTCGGTGATGGAGTCAGTCTATGAACCAAATTCTCAATAGTACCCTTTATGTAGGCATGACATCTGAAGGCGGAGGAGCCGTTGCATTTCCAATTATGACGCTATGTCTTCAAATTGATCCAATAACGGCTAGAGACTTTTCCTTGATGATACAGTCATTCGGTGAGTGAGCCTTTTATCTGCACATAAACGGTCCAGGTTTTACCTTTTGTACGGTTAGTTTAAATGTGAAAGCAACTATCCAAATAGCGGCAACACTGAACGGATTATTTAAACATGTAACTGAAATAAACCACTTAATTGCAATCAATACTACTTTAGTACTTAGGGACTCATGAAGGGTGTGAGGGATGACCGGTTATCACGGGTAAGGTGAGGCTCAGCAGATTTTTCATTCGTTTCTTATCCTTGCACCCATTGGTAATGATCTTCTTTAAGGATAGGGACGCGTGCGAGTGCGACCTCATGCTCATAAGCTGTTTGTAGTAGCAAATGCAGATGATTGATTTCATTTAAAAACACGTCCATCGATAGCCTGAATAGTTGTCCCAAACAAGGCTTCCACCCCTTCGGAGTGCACTATTCATTTGCTTTCGTCCGTCACTCGTCTGTTCTTCTTGCTATAAGACTTGCTTTGAGCGGAGGCGCAGTGGTTAGAAGCGCCCTGCTGTACACATGGGATCGATCCCGCGCCATCAAGCATTCCATCCTTCTGGAGTCGGCAAATTGTTAGCAGACCTGTTTGGGAGGATAACATAATAATAGCACTGGCTCGATACATCGATGGGCCACCGCGAGTCATTGTATAGACCCGATATACATCACCTCTAACGGAGATTACTGAAAGCGAATGCGTATGGCATAGCTGACTTTGCGCAGTGGCGATAACGTGACCAATGAGGCTTTGCCGAGGTGCGTTTATTGCTGGTTGAAAACTTTTCCCAATTGCCCGCGGTCGCCCCTGAAACATGGGAGTGACGCGCAATTTTTGAACACCTCGAGGAGGCTGCATTCGCGAAAAGCTGTGGGAGTCAGGCCCCGTGTGGGAGACGGTGGCCAGGCCAGGCAGGGAGCCGAAGATTTAAGAATGCGACTTTCATTTACTAGAACCGGAGACCGTGTGATCACACTGAGGGTGAAATAAATAATAATGGTTCGTTCCACACAATATCGAAAGAAGTACTCTATTTCTTCGTTGTGGGAAGAACTTGTGCAAAATCCCCTGTGATAGATGGTCGTCATGTAGTCTAAGCATCAAGTTGCACGACAAACATTAGGCCACCCTCAGTACCTCTCACACTGGGTGCTCCCGTCCATGACGTCAGGCGGTGAGACGATCAGTGAGAGGCCAGAAAATCTCGGGTTTCGCAGTACGCTGTTGGAATTGTTCCTCACTATGCGCGTATAATACCAGAACACTCTCCACAGACGCCGATCTTCACCCCATTCATTTAGTCGCAGATCGCATTAAATTTTATGTGATGGCACTACAAGAAACAAAGATCAAGAAGATCAACTAAACAGCCGGGACCCTTGTGATCTGTGGAGAAAGGGTCCCGTCACGAACGTCGTCCACCCGTCCATTGTCCATTTCGTCGACTCATACGAGATCTTTTCCTTCGCATAGCCGTCTTCCGTCTTCAACTGTCGCGTCGCAAGAAAATCACTGTCATCAACTGCTACTCACGCAGCAGATGATAGTGATCTCTGACACAGCTGATTAGTGCGAATTAAATGCGCTCTACTATCAGTGTTGGAGGAGTTCATCCGAAATGGTAAGGGATATTATAAATTTTCTGTCGAAGATTTCAACGCTGGAATAGGAAAGGCCAACGAGAGCGAATACAGGATTGGAAATTTTGGATTAGCGGAAAAATGAAAACGGAAACCGTTTCGCAGGTCTCCTGTCCGCAGCACGTCTCTTCCATGGAAACTTGTTTTTCCAAAAGAAAGAAAGCCGTCGCTGGACATGTGAGCCTCCTAACAGCATGTCTCAAGCGGAGATCAGGACATATGCTATTCGTTCCCTTATCTCGTCCATGGTGGCTCAACCAGCAAATCTGCGAAAAATGGAGATTATGCTGGGGCCCGCACAACCAGTGAGTACAGGTCATTCAAGTATCAAGTAAAGATGGTTGCACTCCAACGCCTATACGGAACAATAACCGCGTCCAGAAAGGCAATGGAGAAAATTATCCACGAATACTACTCAGATCTCTTCGATAGCCGCGTCCACCTCCCGTCATATGAAATAAATGAGGATGGATATGTTGTACTAGCACCTCCCTCTGATCTACATCGCGGAGATCTGGATACGTCTTTGTTTGCAAGGTTAAGTCAGGACTTCAGCGAGGACTTACTACATATACACAGAGAATGAGCAGCAGCATTAAGCATGCGAGCGGAATCGAACACCGCCACTCGTGCGCGGCTGCGTTGCGGTAGCATTTCGCCGTTTATAATGGCGTTGTCAAACTCGTTCGCAATACGGAGCACTGAATATGAGGCAGAGCATGGGCGGTGGGCATAGCTGACTTTGCGCAGTGGCGATAACGTGACCAATGAGGCTTTGCCGAGGTGCGTTTATTGCTGGTTGAAAACTTTTCCCAATTGCCCGCGGTCGCCCCTGAAACATGGGAGTGACGCGCAATTTTTGAACACCTCGAGGAGGCTGCATTCGCGAAAAGCTGTGGGAGTCAGGCCCCGTGTGGGAGACGGTGGCCAGGCCAGGCAGGGAGCCGAAGATTTAAGAATGCGACTTTCATTTACTAGAACCAGAGACCATGTGATCAATACACTGAGGCTGAAATAAATAATAATGGTTCGTTCCACACAATATCGAAAGAAGTACTCTATTTCTTCGTTGTGGGAAGAACTTGTGCAAAATCCCCTGTGATAGATGGTCGTCATGTAGTCTAAGCATCAAGTTGCACGACAAACATTAGGCCACCCTCAGTACCTCTCACACTGGGTGCTCCCGTCCATGACGTCAGGCGGTGAGACGATCAGTGAGAGGCCAGAAAATCTCGGGTTTCGCAGTACGCTGTTGGAATTGTTCCTCACTATGCGCGTATAATACCAGAACACTCTCCACAGACGCCGATCTTCACCCCATTCATTTAGTCGCAGATCGCATTAAATTTTATGTGATGGCACTACAAGAAACAAAGATTAAGAAGATCAACTAAACAACCGGGACCCTTGTGATCTGTGGAGAAAAGGTCCCGTCACGAACGTCGTCCACCCGTCCATTGTCCATTTCGTCGACTCATACGAGATCTTTTCCTTCGCATAGCCGTCTTCCGTCTTCAACTGTCGCGTCGCAAGAAAATCACTGTCATCAACTGCTACTCACGCAGCAGATGATAGTGATCTCTGACACAGCTGATTAGTGCGAATTAAATGCGCTTTACTATCAGTGTTGGAGGAGTTCATCCGAAATGGTAAGGGATATTATAAATTTTCTGTCGAAGATTTCAACGCTGGAATAGGAAAGGCCAACGAGAGCGAATACAGGATTGGAAATTTTGGATTAGCGGAAAAATGAAAACGGAAACCGTTTCGCAGGTCTCCTGTCCGCAGCACGTCTCTTCCATGGAAACTTGTTTTTCCAAAAGAAAGAAAGCCGTCGCTGGACATGTGAGCCTCCTAACAGCATGTCTCAAGCGGAGATCAGGACATATGCTATTCGTTCCCTTATCTCGTCCATGGTGGCTCAACCAGCAAATCTGCGAAAAATGGAGATTATGCTGGGGCCCGCACAACCAGTGAGTACAGGTCATTCAAGTATCAAGTAAAGATGGTTGCACTCCAACGCCTATACGGAACAATAACCGCGTCCAGAAAGGCAATGGAGAAAATTATCCACGAATACTACTCAGATCTCTTCGATAGCCGCGTCCACCTCCCGTCATATGAAATAAATGAGGATGGATATGTTGTACTAGCGGTTCTCCCTTCCGAAATCCGACATGCCATTTCGTCGGTGAAAAGTCGAACAGCACCAGGTCCAGACAGGATAAGAGCAGAACATCTGAAGAACCTTCCGCCAGTCCTCTTAAACACACTGGCTCGGCTCTTCACGCGCTACCTGTTTGAATGCAAGGTCCCTACTCAGTGGAAAGCCAGCAGGACCGTGTTGTTGTCCAAGAAGGGCGACCTACACCATATATCGCCCGATCTGCTTGTTGTCCGTCGTCTACAAACTTTTCACTCGAGTCATCTTAAACAGGATTGGCAGAACACTGAACGACGTACAGCAATGTGAACAAACAGGGTTTCGAAAAGGATTTAGTACGATGGCCTTTGATTCAATTGAGATAGAAGCAGTCAAGGAAGCCCTTGTTATTCAAGGAATCCCTACTCATTACATAAAAGTTCTTCGTGAGTTTAACCAAAAATTCTACAACCAAGATTTTACCATTCTTCAACGATATTTACGTTGACGTCAAAAGAGGAGTTAGGCAGGGCGATACAATCTCGCCAAAATTATTTACAGCCACCCTCCAGAACGTCATGCGAACATTGGAATGGGATAATATGGGAGTGAAAATCGATGGTCAGCAGTTACATCGTCTTCGCTTTGCTGATGATATCGTTCTTATAACGTCAAACATTAGCCAAGGGAACGTATGCCTGCCGACTTTGATAAAGGCTGTGGAAAGATTGGTCTTCGACTAAACCTAAAGAAAACGATGTTCATGAAGAACGGATTGGTTTCCTTTACCGCATTCACGCTTCTTGGTCATGTGCCTGTCTATCTCTATGTTTTCCCACACACCTAATTGTTAGCTGTGCTAGATAGGTAGTGGCACTCCTGAAGCGAGCACTGAGCGAGGTCATTTCGCCAGCACTTCATAGCTCCTACCTTAACATTTGTAACAGTGAGACAATAAAGATTTCAATTTTTGCATCGTGCATGCTGTCGCCGATTGTCGTCGCAAATTATCACCTCGATGATGTACAATGCTTCGATTATGCTTAGTGTTGCAAACAAGAAAAGCCGAACCGGTCTTGGCCACTCCTAAAGAGTGGTCATCCTGACCCTTTGCAGATGGATAACCGTTGGCTTGCCATCACCACACCATCACAGGAAACAGTAATGCAAGAACGCTGCGTCTCCCATGATATTATTTTCTTTGGTCCGTCTTCACATCTACTGTGCGGATGCCAACACTTCTCACATTCAATTCGTTTCCATTGTCCAAGAAGATCTTTACTTATGGTTTCGGTTGCTGCTTGAGGGTTTTCAGTTCGTGTTGAATGTCGTAGAATGCTGATCGAGCAATTCTTCTTGGAGTCCTGAGATAGCCAGGCTGGAGCATTCCCAATTGAATTGCAAAGAGTGATGGCTTCCCAGATAAATCCTGTACCAATTTCCCAACCCCGGAGTGATGAGAGGCTTGGCTGGCCAAGTGCGGAATCAAACTAACACCATGCTCGTAATGACGGACGTCACTATCTCTGTGCTATCCCCCTCTTCTAGCATGTCATAGACCAGAACAACGTGCCAACACCGAGCACGCTTTCTGAAGCAAAAGATTTTTCAGTTTGGCAGATCTTAACTTTCAGCGCGCTTATAAATCTAACAGGCAATAGAATTCGTAAGGACCTACAGGTTAGAAAAGATATTGCTTAAGCGTATTACATTTTTCTGAGGATTTTTTCAGTACATTTTTTTGAGATTGAAGCATAAAGAGCGGAACCATATATGTGAAAAGGTAAGTAAGGGGTTTCACGAAAGGTTTCTTATGTCGATATCGATATCATTAGTATCACTTCCCCATGCACTAGTGGCTCCCAACATACTTTTAAATTTTCTGTACCACTTTTCGGCGTCATATTTTTCTTAATGGGTCTTGGCGAAGGCATATGACCAAGCGTGTGAATGTCAGAATACAAATCGTTACTCATTTACATCGTTTTTCTGAGGTTTAACTGAAGATCATCTCTCCATGAGCACTATTTCAGTATCCGTACTTCCGTATTGCATGGCTAGTGCAAGGTGTCATGAGAACAATGCCACCAGTGAAGCGAACATTTTCTAGCTACTTGCCATCAAGTTTCAGTCCGTATTGTCATATTCCCTTTCTTTGAAGTTTTTTCGGCAAGATAGTGTCAAACTTTTTTCACATTAATGATAATCTACTATGAAAATGGTGGCGCTCTGCTTAGACGATCGTTGCGTAATGTTTGAAAAGGAGCGAAACTGAAATTTTTTGATTGCATGAGTATGACCCGTCGTGCTGAATCATTTTCGGAACCCTGTTTGCTCACAAAATTCCCATTCTTATTAAGAACGACCCTGATGAACAGCTCGTTGATGATTTAGAGCAGGAAGAATTGGCAATGATTACTGACATTACAGTAGCTTTCCTTTTTAAAAGTGGTCCCACTTGTGTTGTATTTGAAGGGAGGAAACTTTGCACTCTGACAGTTGACGTGAAAAAAACCCGGTCTGTACGTTGACAATGGCTGAAGGCAGGTTTTCTAGATATTTGTATCTAATCCTGTCTAATTGGTGCCCCACTCAAGAGATAACATGCTGGTATTAGAAAGGGACAACCGCTGAGCGACATATCCACTGTCCATAATTTGATATGCAGCTATGAGATGACTATCGAAGGAATCGAAGTTGGACCTTGGATGGCATTTTATTCACTATGCTTCCGAATTACTTGATGCTCCTGCTACCGAGGACATAATATTCGTATTGTAGTTGACGAAGTTCCAGCAGACGAGAATGCTACGCACAGCTCTGCGTTTTTAGCCCGAACTGGTGCTTTTCCCTGATTAAGCTCCTCTTTTTATCACATCTCTGCAGAGTTTTTCTGGATTAGATATAGTTAGTGATTGTCTTGCGTACGTACTACTCTATGTCCTCTCATGCGGTCGATGTTTTTGGAAAAAAGAAGGCAGAAAGTATAATTCGAGCCCTCGGAATTTTTAGCAGCATTGTGACTGTGGCGCAGTAGTCGGAGGCGTTCTGCAACGCACACGTGGAATCGATCCCCCTCGCCTATGGTCCACCAAATCCCCCATCCCTTTGGGCTCGATAGATTCGTACCAGCCTTGTCTGGAAGGCTAGCAGCACCGGCTCGGTATATCGGTAGATCACCGCGAGTCACTGTAAAGGCTAGTTATGCATTCATTCACCTCCGAACGATGCTTAATGAGGTCGAATGCATCCCTCAGGGATTGATCAACGCCGAAAGCTTTATACTTTATCCCTTTTATTGAGAATGTGTCGAATTTCTCATTAACTTTGTCGATCAAGGCAGAGCCGGCTGAAAAATTGAAGAAATGCAAACCCACGGCGGTTCTGTATTAATTTCTTGAATTTCACAGCTTTGTGACCTCCTTTGAGAAAAATGAACATTGTGCATTGGCAGTACGCCGAAGCCGTGTAGGACTATACAATAACAACGACGTCATTTAGCCAAGACCTTAGGTTCATAAACTATGACTTCGTTTCACGCTGTTCACTCGGTTCTAGTCCGCCGATCCCGAAGTGATGTTCTAAAGATAGCAATTATGACCTTATAAGAGGTATGGTTTTCTTTGAAAAACCTTTCCAGTCTATTTAGAACACCATTTTTGGATTATTGAGCTTTCTAGAATACTTCACCTTGCCTTTATTATTACACGATGGTGAAAGTCCATTCAATTCAGGTCACTAACCAAACTTGGTAAATCGCATTTTAAGTGTACCAAATAAATATTATCTCATAGAACTAAACGCAAGTAGTTCTTCGATTTGAAAGAGCACCCAACGCTTCATTGATTGCGGATGTCCTGGAACGAGATCTTTTACACAGTTCTCACACATTTACCTATTTACTTCATGGTAATTTACCTCTAACAGCATCCCTACTGCAGTCTAACTAAAGGTTTCGAAAGATTATTGGAAAGGTTCAGGAAATGACTCAATAACAACAACGGAGAAAACAGTAGAAACAGTGCTAGTCAGGTACTTCAAGACCGGTGCTTTCCTTACCGTTAAAGCTCGTAGTAGAAAATGGCGTGTAACAAAACAGCTGAAATTCGCGACAAAGATTAGCTTTTTCACTGTGTGGACCTGGGAGTGGGTGAATTCCAATTGTAAGAAGAATAAAGGGTAAAGCCCTTGGCTTGGTACTTTCTTACCGTTGTCGTTTTGCAGCAACTCTATTGAAACGATGAACAGGTAGCTATGGATAATGTTCACTCGTCAACATATGCTGAGATTGAAACTACGGCTCTTCGCAATAAAGGAACGAACAGGTCTTTCAGAGACCTAAGAATTGCTTAGGTACTTTCGCGCATTTCATCTTATTAGGCACCATAGCGTGGTCGAGTTGCCAGAAACGCCACTCATAAGCAGGGCGCGTGCCTGTGTTATCAAATCGGCACGTCAGAGATCAGGATTTCGGTGATTGCACTTTCATTATCGCCAATCATTATTTTTTCGCGATATAAGCTTATGATAACACATCCGATGTGTCCTTGATGCCAGGTCCGACACTCATTCATTCGCACCTAATCTCTCAACTACCCAACGATTTTTTCACCGTCTCTTTTTCTTCTTCTTCTTCTTTTCTTCCCGTCTCGGCCATATCTTTCGTTTGCATAATAGTTCTTCACAACAGCACATGGCATCTAATAGATCGACGATCTGCAAATTCCACATCTTTTTTGCCTTATTATTCGGAATTTCGGGTAAGAATGCAAAAAGTACAGAATCCATATTCCTTGATATAAGCCTGAACTCTGCTTGCAGCTGCCCCTGTTTCCGACGTTGTTGCCAAAACATGTGCAAGAAAGCCTAACCTCTCTTTCTGTAAAGTAAGTGCTGAGTTTGTTACTCTATCAATAATAGACTCCAAAGATGGTCTAATTCTCATGTGGCTTTGGATTCTGCATTTCTAAGCAAGCACTTTAGCATGCTACTGTTATTAGGGCGCCGATGTAGACCTTGGGATGGTGCAACGAAGAATCCTTCACGATCGGTTGAAACAAATGAGAACGCACACTGATGAAAGCCTTTTGAAAACGAGTTGTATGTCAGAGTTTTTTCGTGGGTCTTTGTCAGAACATGCTGAACATTATTTAGAAATAAGGGCTGTATCAGATATTTACTTTACTGAGAGCTTCCTGTTTTCGCTTTCTGAACAATGTGGCTTTCAGCAATTGGTGCGCGTCTGACGAAGAAAGAGATCACTTTGCTCACACAAATTGCCAAGTCAGTGGAGAGGTTAGTATCACTTCATCCATCTAGTTCTTAGAAGTTCTAAGGACAAAATACTTTATGTTAATCCCGAATACGTGAAGCATATTTCCATGCTTCTAATGCCAATCGCTACATTTGTCCGCTAATTGGAGTTGAGATATTCGCTCTGGCATCAAATCAGCGGGAACATCACTTGCAAAAAAAGCTAGCTTCTTTGCTGAATAATGTTGCTTTTAATGAGCGTGTACTTTGATTTTATCACTTAGAGTAATACACCAGAGTAACACATAAAAAGTGCATTTTCTAAGGTCAGCAATTGGGATGCTCGACTTTTGGATGGGTGCCTACACCGGCGTAGTTTCCATTCACTTCTCCCATAGACGATTTTTCGAGTTGTGTCCGCATGAGCTAGTCGGGATAAACAACAATGCTCCTATTTACCTTCCAATAGTTATATTAAGTCTGTGTTTTTTGACCTATTTATTCTTGTAAATTTGTGATTTCGCTTGGAATATATAATATAGGTTCCTGGCTGTCAATCTCAACTCAAAGGTTAGATAAGCCGGAAAACATGGCTCGATTGCTCCATAATTGTTGTCTAAAATTGTTGATGTAGTTGACAAATCGATTTATGCATCATTCGTGGAAACAACGCTAATGGAACTGCGTTTTCTGGTGGCCCTTGGAATGGCGCTAAACTATCATTGATATCCTTGGGCTCAACAGCAGTCTGCACTTTAACCCATGCCGCGTCTAGCAAATATATTGAATCACGCAGCGGAATTCTAATTTTAACCCGAGTTGTCCAGCTGTCTGAGCTGTCAAAACTCCTCTATGCGTTAACCATATTCCATACCGTCGCTACAAACAGCTCTCTGCTCGCGGTGTCTGCTAGAGTGAACTTGTGCGAAGTTTCCCACCTGCATTCGATACTTTCATTGTCCTTTATGTTATGTGATCCATGAGAACTGTGTGTAGTTCGCTCGCTCAAGAGAATCGACTACGACGATTAAAACCAAGTTGCGGTTGTATTCGTTCTCTTGATATCAACCTATTTTAGGAAGAAGACCTGTGTATGAATCTAGTTGCAATTGTCCCGATTTCAATTCCTCCAATTCAATTTTTAAACCACGTGGCTTTACTTCTCCCCAGTTCTCATGCGCTTGTACATTTTAGAACGCATCGCTCGAATTGGTCTCATTCAAGACATTTTAATGAAACGTAGTGTGCTATTTCCTTTTCACACTGCGCCATGACTTCCTTTCCATCTTAATACTGTGCTCGATTATAAATGTTGGCACACAATAAAAGGTTAAACGATAAAGCTCTCGGCGCTGATTAATCCTGAGGGATGCTTCATGCATTCGACTTCATTAAACATCGTTTGATTTGGAGGTGATTGAATGCATATCTGTCCTTTACAATGACTCGCGGTGGCCGGCCGATGTATCGAGTCAGTGCTGCTATCCTCCCAGATGACAAGTTTGGTAGTGAGTCGCCTACTCCGGTGGGATGGAGGGTTTGGTGAACCTGGGGCTAGGGGATCGATCCCATATGCATTGCAGGGCGCCTCCGACCACTGCGCTATACGCTGCACACAATAAAGATGTGATATCCTATAAATGTCAAGAAAGAACCAATTTCCGTTCATAATTGCATGGTCGCAGGGACCATTAGTGTACTGGTAAAGATGACGTTCAATACGCGTAAGAATTTGGTTCGTTCCTGCCTGCATCAGCAAAGACTTTCATCCTTCTAGTACCAGGGAATCGATGTCAGACTTGTCCGAGAAGAACTATTCTCTATTCGATTTGCAGTGGGTGGAAATCATCTGCTGTGAAGACCATGGACGCTGTGGCATAACTATCCTAGGATTATAGTGATTCTAGCTTTCAGAGTTTTAGAGCTTTCAAAGGAAGGAGACCAAAATTTTTCAAGTAGCTACCGATACAATACATAAATATGAGAACCTTTATGGATAGTGGATGGCATTATGTGAAGGATGTGGTCTGTGATAGGAATCTATCCGGTTTGAAATCTGCGTTTCAAACGCGCTCTATGTTTCCTCTATTCAGTGATCTGTCGTCTTGTTTCGAAATCTTTGCTAAAAGTTTATAGTTGTTTATCTTTTGAAACCCCTACTTCAGTTGATCTTGTAGCTGTCCGGTTGATTTTCGTCGCCAATAAATATCATAAATCCCATCTTGACGCTGATGTTGTTTTGAAGGGATACTTGAGAGCACCGTCACCTAGGTGAAGCAGTCGCGTTCGACAGCGTAGAATGTTGGAGGAAGGTGTACGATGAAATCGACAACACTTATATAGGGATCAAACTACTTGAGTAGAACTGTACTGGCCAAAACTTGCACGATTCAGTTCTCCTGAATCCTTAAACATCTTCTTATCGCATGTTTTAAAGACCTGACAATGAAGTCGAACACAACATATCTCCACTGTATGCAGAGCAGTTAGAAAATTAACGCAGTGTATTTCTTGAAAGCTTTTCGCACAGGTCCAAGAGGAATCCGTTTGGGGATCTCGAGGATGCGTCGATAAAGAAGGAGGCAGACGAGGAAGAGAAAGTGATTCAAGTGAAGCCGCATGACGATGGGGACTTGAGAGAGAAAGACGACGAAGACGACACCATCGGCCACGAAGAAAGAGAAGGCGTGCGCGGATTCTCTTCTGTGGTGACACCCTCTTTCTGCTGCACTTTACACAACTTGTCATTTATAGTTCACTTTCGAGAGCCATTCGAGCAGTGGACGATCGAAAGCGAAACCTCATGTTGTAGATGGTGAAACGGAAAGCCATGCGAGAGTACCACATCTGGAAGAGAAAGAGGCAGAAGAAGCAGGTGAAGCACTGTTACGATTAGCCAACTTTTCTTTACTACAGTTCAACTCTTGTTGTTTTTCATACATTGCATTACAAAAACCGAATTTACCTTTGAGATTAGAAGAAAATATTGAGTAACAACAGGAGAAGAAATGACTGAGTCTGAAAGATCTCGTGGAAAATATAACGATTACTGCGATAAGTACGAGCAACACTTTTCATTCTATTGTGTGGGAGACGTAGACAGAGGCGGAGAACACGAAAAGGTTGGCAGTGCTTAACTCTTTCCTTTAAGAAGAGGACAAACCGTTTCTTGTGAGAGTTAAACGGGAGAATTTCGTCAACGATCTGCATCCACAGACGGTGTTCAGTGAATTTACTTCAAATCGCAAAAAACACTTGTCCTGTTTTTTGAGATTTGAGACCACTTTTTCGCGTTGTACATTTCCATATGAGAATTTCTTGTTTAGATTCTCTCCAAATTCTGTCCCACATACAAGAAAGTCTGTCCAAATAAGCAGATTACGTAAGTTTTCTTGCTAGCTTTGCAATTCGTCCCCCCCCCTGGTCCATAATAACACGTCACAGCTATCCAGCGGGTTACTCGAGCTAACGCCAGCTCGTTTGCTTCCTGTGAGATGCCACTGACCTCTATTCCTTCAAGGTACATGGGAAGCATAATTACTTCTCGTGTACGAAGATTTTTACTCTGTTCAGTAAGGAAGTAGGCATAGACATTTTTGCACCCTTTTGTGGTATTCCTATCGAAATCTTTGTCTATTTTTTGTGAATATTTAATCGTCAAATCAGCTGAGCACCGCTCATATGGGAAGCGTTGTACTAAATTCCATTCCAGTTCAGTCTTTTGAGGATAATTCCTTGTAAAGCAATTACTTTTGTGTTCAACATTTCCTTTCCTATACATTTCTGATGATAGAGTAGGAATGCGCCCACCTTGTAAGTCCATCAGTCCATATTCTAAAATTTTCAAGTTCTTCGACTTCAATTAAATTTATGCACACGAGAGATATAAAGAAAGGAAGACGGCACATGATTCCATAGAAGCATTCGTACCCAGTCAAATTTCCGCCGCAGCTTTTGGAGAACATTATATCGTAACCCTGAAGTCAAATGAAATCCTATTAAGTCACACCTTGACAAACTGCTCATTTCACGTTCTGAAAGGCCATTTAGAATAAGACAATTCCATGATGGGCCTTTTCGTTCACCTTTCTCTATGTGTAAAGCTCAACTCTTGTTCAAATCATTTCTATTTTTAGGTGGTCCGTCTCACTTACAGCGTGGCCAAAGAAACCGTCTTCGACAGGGATGATTTTTCGAGAAATCGAAAACGGATCAAACAAAGATGGCAAAGAAGAGAAGGAACTGACAAGTGAAGAAGTAGAAAATGAACGAAAAGAAGCTCGCATTACGAAATTGAAGGTTTAACTCTAACGACTACAAATATTTTTTCTCTTTACATCAAACCTAATGAAACCGCATCAGTTCATCAACAAAGACGTTAAGAAATGCTGACTTGCAAAGCTTTTGTTACACTCAATGAGACACATCTCAGAAAAAAATTCTTCCAAGAACAGGTGGCGGTAGACTGGGCCGCGTACAGAATCGCATGCTGAACATCAGTTATTCGGATAAGACCAGCTGTGAATTGAGCGAACGGTGAACGACTGGATCGTCGTCGGTTTAGAAAGAAAATCGGGATAAAATAAACGTTTCTTCATCACCTATTATTAGGACCGTAGGTGTGATTTCTGCAATCTATAGTGTAAAAGTGACAGAAAAATATCGTGAAGTCATTCGACGGGAAAGGGAACACGTTACAGTAATTTTTTTTTCTAAGAAGTTAATTCAATCTCAACTCAGTTCAACTATTCAGCACCGCTTTCCTTGCAAACCGGACTGCGATCAGCGGATTTTTCCACACTGCACTGAGGAATGCAAATGCGATTACTTGTATCCAATCGTGCAACGATTTTGCAATCCACCACCTTTGCCGTTCTTCTTAAACACCTGCAGGTGATGCCGTTCACTAGCAATTCTCATAAAGATTCTGCATGATCTTCGTGTAATTCTATTTCTAAATCAACTGAGCGCTCGTTTATCAACTTAATTTACACAGGTATTTACGACTTCGATACATTTCAGAGTTTTAGTCGTTGAATTTTCACCCTCCTTACAACCGCATTACTAAGTAAGCTTGGTTTACGCTGCAACGGGATGAAGGGTTGAGGACGCGCTAAAGGATGCACAGTGTCTAGCACAGCAACCACCCGTCATACAGGAACGAGATGAATGACCACTTTATTCGTCTGAACTAAGTGGTTTTTTAGGCTAGCTCCACACGGTTATTTAGACTCTGCCTTAGTACCCCTCATTCCGCTAGTAAGCGCAACGCATTACCAATTATCTTTTAAGCTTTTCTCTTATTTCTACAAGTTTGAGAGCGTTATGAGCATATATAGGTTCGGTCGATACGGTTTCATAACTGGAAAAAACACGAAACCAATAGAAAGGGAACTAGAGGTTGAGAAAGCAGATCTCAGGCGGAAAACTCAAATGAGTGACACCGCTTGTGCAAAATGTGAGTGCTTATGCAGAACTGGGATAGAGCATGGTAACTGCAACAGGTATTGCTTTAGTTCAAAGCAAATTCATTTGCAGATTATGGTACAACGGATGTCCGAAATACGCACAATATCACTACGCATCACAGTACATCTACTCCAAAGCGGAGAAAGGGAAGACAATCCGTGAGTACTGTATGAAGATTGTCTGCTGCTGTCTGAACTAACAGGATGACGATGTTCAGCTGGTTTGGCCACGAACACAAATCAGTACAACATTCCCATCGTGCCTCCTAGTGGAGCGACAGCCGGTGTACCAACGAGCAAGAAACTACACTCCGACGAGTTGGTGTTTTCACACTTTCATAACCGGTTCCAGTGCAATTTTTTTACTTAAATCTCGCTATTTTAATCTTCACTACACCTCGGAACGCTTGCGGTTTTTTTCTGCAATGAGGAGACTACAATTCATACTTCGGATCAGTGTGGACGAGTGTCATTTTTATCTATATTGATTAGTAATCCATATTGGTAGAGAGTATGTCTAGAACAAAAGGGCACATCTTGGAGTCTAAAACGAGAAGAATGGGACCTTCGATCAATGATCGAATTGGCGAATTTTATTTAGCTAACAGAAATTGCCGCTATTTTACGGTATAAATAAAGGAGCGCTATGATCGTCTAAAATAAATTCATCTGCTTTTCGAGAAACCAGATGTGGCATTGAGAGGATACGTCAAACAATGAATTGATGACCTTAGTTCTGGCCTTACGTGAACTGTTTCCTAACAAAAGATGAAAAGCAAAGTTTCAGGTCTGATTCAGAAGACCATGTGTTTAGAAAAGACCTTCGTATGTCGATGTTTCAGTCTTCAACAGCTTCACCCGGTGGTTCATTCGTCCAATACGCTGGTTGTCTCTTCACCACTTCCACCATTCTCGAAATTGAGGCGCTCCGTCCCTACAAAACTTCACATGAAGAAGTAAGAAGCCTCACCACAACTCTTCTTTACATCAATTTGTTATCTCACAGCGCGATTATAGAGCTAAAATGGTGAGCATTATTGGTGCATAGTTCTGTGAGATTTTTTGTTAAACGTAATTCTAAAAGTGGAGATGACTTTCACGACGATCTTTAATATGTTCAGCAGTTCTAGGAAACACTATAGCAAAAAGTCATTCGGTAAAACGAAGCGGGGTTCACGTCTTGACGATAATAGGAAATTCTATCGAAAGCTGAGGTGAGGTTCTCCTGAAGATTTTGAGGTGTGGTATTCCTTTGTTCTCTACAAATTTTCTCTTGATTATTCAGAGCTATCAATTCGTTGACATCGGATCTCACAAACACTTATCGCGATCCAGCATCTGTTCTATCTAGGTTTTTGCGTCCCAGTAGCAATCTATCATACGAGCGCAGGCCACGGTACTTTTCTACTTAAGATTTGTTGACCAGCTCTTTCTATATAGTTTTTAGAGCGCATCAAGTCAGAACGTTTCCCGTTGTACCATCTGATAGCGCTTTTGGTGCAGCAGACTCATTCAAAGTAAAACTTTCTTTTTTGCAAAAAACTACTATAGAAGTTTCAAAAATCACTGTTGTTGTTATTTAGAAATTCGATGGCCTAACGGATAGTGCGGGTGTTCTCCATCGGCCAAGAAGTCGCAGCCCATTCACAAAACCCGGTTAGATGCATAGATCTTCGATTTGATAACTTGTCTTGTGGTTACCGATATTGTTTAAGGACTGTGGGAACCGAATCCGGACAATCCTCACAATCGTGACCACTCTAACAAATTTTACTACTATCCGAGTTCCGTGTCTGCAGACTGGCTTAATGGCCAGGTCTGTTTAACATGGTTACGAATTCATTTGTATTCTACCGTATTTGTAGCAGTGTAAGCTTAGTTTGCTTATGATCTCAACTTCACTCTACTGCAGATCGCCTGGGGTGCTCACTGGGCGGTGCCGGCATCTGGCGTGGGCGGGACCGACGGATTCAGCACCCTGCACTTTCCCACGATCGGTACATTCCTCAACATCCCGGACGACTACGATTAGAGTTGTGAAAGCTGTGAAAGCTCTGATCTTTGTACATTTCCTGGAAATACCACATATCTTCCATGCATTCTCATATGTGCAACATATTAATACTAGTTGATTTGTTTGTAGATAGGAGCTTGTACTGGTTTTGAGATAAGTAATTATCTATAGCTGTGTAACCTTTCACTACAGGGAAGTGTAGACGACTCATATTAAGAATTTGAAGTTTCTTCACGTCCTATAATTTCTAATTGAACCACGTCATATCTGTAGAAAAGTTAATGTATTCAATTCGAGAGAAGGATTTGCAATTTATCTGGAATGTCTTTCAAGTGGAATGACCTATAAAGGTAGCAATCGGGATGAAAAGAAATTTCGGGACAACACGAGACGAAATCAAGCTCATCCGTGCAATGTTTGAAAAAGAATTTAAACGTGCCTTCGCTCTGAATTCCCCTGCTGTTGACCTACATGATTCTAGAAGGTGTGTTGAGTTACACGAACAATCCCTAAGCCCTTCGCGAAATACAGCCGTATAGGTTAAGCCATGGGTTTCTGGGTTAGGTCTAAGCCTAAGCCTAAGGGTGGGTGGGTGGGTATCGTCATAGGGTGGGTGGGTGGTTCATTCAGCGTTTCTAAAATTGCAGCTGTGGGACTCCGTCCAGAAATCGGTATGTTACCATACTTAGTGCAATTAGTGGTTATAGACCGAGGTGACGAGCAAGCAATAGTTAAAGGAAACAGCCTGCTTCTCGAACCGTGTCTGCAATGATTCGCACGAGTGTGAGTTAAAATCTTTCCAAGAAAAAAGATAAGTAATGTTTCTTTATTATGGAATCACGGGATTGATTTGTATGTTTACAACCCTCACCAAGATCTCTCGAATTTTCCGTCAGAGTTGAGCAGCCACGCGATTAATATGGCACGAAGATAGAGGTCACCATGTTATGCCTTCAGATGGTGTGCTATCCAACAATTGCCTGGGTTACACGTGGGCCCCGGAAAGGGTAAGCGCTGGTTCGAATCTGCACTGGGGCCTGAATTTTGCACATGTCTCAGCATCCTCGCAGTTGTCCCAATATTTGTATATGTATTGAAGCCATGCCTTTCAACTTAAGAAATATTAAGGAAAAAATGTATAGAACCAGTGCTGCTCTCTTCCCAGACAAGTCTGGAACGAATTTGCCGACACCGGAGAGATGGAAGGCTTGGTGGGCCACGGGCGCAAGGATCGATTCGAAGTGTGGGTTGCTGTGGCGCCTCCAACCACTGCGCCACACGCGCCGTTCACCTTTTATTGTTCACAAAACCATTAAATTTTGTAGTTTCAAGGCTAGTTCGGACAAGGTATAACAAAATGATAGCAAATTCTTTGGTTTCCTACTTACTAATGTACTGGTTACCTACTAATGTTCGATGTTATAAGGACGATATCATCAGTAAAGAGAAGATTGTGTAATTGACGACCATCGATTTTCATTTTCATATTGTTCCATTCCAGTATTCGCATGACGTTCTCGGAATTGCGATAATTCTGTTTTTATCCTGAAACTGCTACTATGTCCACGCCTAGCTCATCGACGAGCTCTTGACTTGTAGTAATACGTGGACATGCCTAAATCAACGTCGTAAGCTGTTATCGCCGATGAGCACAGGTTACTTTCGATCCTTATCGTCTCCACGACTCCTATCCTTATCGAAGAATGTGTACAACTTCTATCGAACACCAACGGTCCCGGCGAATTTCAGTCCAAGTTAGGATTTCATAAACAACGCATCTTGGGTATTTTGCGTCGACACTAGGAAACAGTTGACATCTCATATAGTTACTCAGGACATTTTATAGTGGAAAACCTAATAGGTACAGCACCAACATATAAACAAACAGCGGGGTTGTATCAGTCTTCAGTCCAAACTTTGGGTGCCAGCAATAGCCTGATTTATAGGGCCGTGCAGTCGGCGTTCGCCGAGCGCGTTTGCCGACAACGCGCTTCCGCACGAACTACATTTCGACCAGCGCTTTGTCATCTGATCAGAAGCTTGTTGGAACCCTAAAGCGCTTTCTGATGACATCTAGTCGTTCGTGGTGTTCTTGTACAATCTATGCCATAAGTATTCTTAGTTTGGCTTCGAAATCAAGGTATTAAAGTTATTATTTCATTTTAAGACTATGTCAGCATTTTGCCACCTGGACGATGCAGACTGGAATTCGTATACCAGCAGTGCTGTCGGTGCCAAGCCATGCTTGGTCTGTTTACCTCATCTGGTGTTCATCTCCTTGTTAAGTTTCCCAGCATTTTCATAGTAGTCGTGTTTTACAGACTAGAGCCGGCTCGAATAAAGTGCCATGCTAGCAGTTGCAGTTTTCTGTACCCTATCAGGATTGCTCTTACATTCCTTGGCGAACAAGGTGCGAGAGCCTAATTTGAAGCAAAGCAATATATACTGTTTCCCAACTTTTTCTGGAAGGTAGGTAATAGAGGTGTATACGGCCGTTCGTATCCACGAATGGGTTGTCAGTGTTACAGCTCACGGTCGTAGGTGACGTTAAAATGACAATAATAGTCGTGTCGCATCTTCCCACTTAAGCTAAACTACACGGTTTTATCATTGGGCTTTGAATTTTTAGTTTGTACCGTTTTCAACTTCCAGTGGTTGAAATATCTGGAAAAGTATTTCTGTTCCTTTTGCAGTAGTCAAAGAGCCTTAAGCTTTCGTTTAGTGAGATACTTCTGTTCCAGTGTTTGGTGTATCTATGTTTTCCTTCGTTGAAAAATCGTCCATGGTCCTCGTCTCCACCGATCCAGACTCAGTACAAGTCTTGCAGGGATGGTTACTCGTGTACACCATAGCAGTTTGTGTTTCCGCCTTCCAGATGGATTTCCAAGGACGGGGTTGCATGAGTTGCCCTCCATTTGGGAAGCACAGCCTGTACTCAGGAGTTCGAGAAATGGTCTGACTCTCAACGATTTGTGGTGCAATTTGGTAATGTTCGAAAGCCTGAGAGAGGCCTTTTTGCTGTCGGAACGATTTCCAGCGGAGGTTCGGTTGTCTTTTGAACACGATTATCAGAAGCTCTGCAAAGCGGGGATGACTTTAACGTTGTCTTTTTTGGTTTCTCCTTACTGTGTTCATAGTTCGTGGTGGTTCTTATCCAACATAGACCTTGGCTCTAGATGCTTCTGAATAGCGATGAAATGCTGAATTTCGTTCAATGCAACACGATTACTTACTCTCTGGGTGATTTGTTGCATAACTTTTTTCTGTTCATATTCTTGAGGATAAATCAATAAAAGATAATTATCCTCCTGGACAAGTCTGGTACCACGGTAACCAATTTTCCGACTCCAAAGCGATGAAAGGCTTGGTGAGCCTAGGGCGCTGGGATCAACCCCATGTGTATTGCAGGCTGCCCCAACCACTGCGCCACGCGTGTACGAGAGTAAATCCATACTGTTATGTTTTGATTATTGTATGTCCTTTCATCATATTCGTAGCATGTTGCATATCGTTGTTTTTTGTGCGTTTCTTATTCTCTCTCTCTCTCTCGTGTGTGTGTGTGTGTGTGTGTGTGTGTGTGTGTGTGTATATATATGTGTATGTGTATGTGTATATGTGTATGTGTATGGTATGTATGGTGTGTGTGCATGTGTATGTGTATGTGTATATGTGTGTATGTGTGTATGTTTATGTGTATGGTATGTATGGTGTGTGTATGTGTATGTATGGTGTGTGTGTGCAGTAAAAATCGCTTCCCATAGTGATACCATCTACATTTTTCAATAGTTTTTCATTTTTCGGCGTCTTAAGGTTCGCTTCTGAGAGTGATCAATCGGTCTGAACTGTTTTTGCGAGCACAAATGGATCTCATTCCTGATGTGGTCCCATCTTCCTCAACTGTACTTCTACTCGTTGAGAATGGTTCGTTTCTTCATTGACTATGTACGGTCTCATCTATCAAAGTCAAACGAAATAGTTGTTTTAGATTCAGTGCTGAGCGGTTTCGAAGAGGCACAGTCTCGTTTTGCAACTCTCGATGTGGCATCATCTTCAAATCTTGCAAGTTTGTCTTCTCTGTTCTCATTGATTTAGCAATAATTTTTCTCATTAACGGGACTTCTCCAGATATGAGTAAGCACGACTATTACGACTATGTCTGTGTACTGATCACGTCCGAAGATCAGCTGAAATTTTTCTGTGCTGCCGCCTATAAAGCGCTGAAAGTTGGTGGGACAGTGCTCTTCAGGTCACCAGGTATTCTCATTGTTTTCTTTTTCAATGAGCTGTATGTGTCCTTTTTTTTAAGAAATGTTCCTTTGTGCTCTCTTTCTTACGACATATGAAGATGAATATATGTTTTTTAGGCGTTTCTCCCTCATTGGTCGCTAGAAGAATTTGCACAGCAGGATTCGTTGTCTCTGAGGGTTCGCATTTTCAAAATGGTAAGCTGTAACGTTGTTGAATAGGATTAATAAAGTATTACTTAGTTGTTGCTACAACAAAATGGAACTAAGGGAGACTTTTAAGGAACAACAATGAGTGGAACGAAACCGTCTTATGATGGAAAGAGTGTTTCACTTAATATCAAAGCCGCTGTATGTATCTCCAGGTTTCTTTTTTCTTAATTTATTGTATTCCCTTAGCATCTTGTTAAGGCAATAGGAAATGTCGCTGAGAACGATATCATAGACGAAGACACTCTTCTTGAACCGGAGGACTTCGTAAAGCCAAGTGGAGATGCACTTAAAGGTGAATCACAATAGAAAGTTTCATATGTAGGTAGGCGCCTAATCGTAGGGACATCATTGAGATTCTTGGGAACGCTTTGTGCGTATTATAGAGTGGAGAAGCGCTCGGTGTTGATTAGTCGCTGAGAAATGGTCCATTCAAACGGCTCCATAAAAAAATCGTTAGAGGTGACTGAATATATATGTGGCCTATACGATGATGGCCAATGGATGTACGATATAGTGCTACCGTCCTCCAAGGCAAGTCTGGCTGCAATTTGCCGACCTCTGAGGGATGGAAGGCTTTGTGAGCACGAGGGAAGATCGAATAAATAACCAAATGTGCGTTGCAGTGTACGTCTATCCACTGCAGTGCATGAGCCACATGTTCATAGCACGTCACCGTGATTTACTTGCACAGTTTCTTTTCAGCAATAATCGTGGTTCTAGTTTACAGGTGTAGGTTGATGGTATTATTATACACGTAAAAGCTCGACTGCTCTCGACGTTGATCAATCCCTGAGGGAGGTGCCATGCATGCGACTTTGTTAAGCATCGTTGGAGGTGATTGGACGCATGCCTCACCCCTATACAGTGACTTGCAGTGTCCTACCTGTGTGTCGAGCCAATGCTGCTATCCTCCCAGAGAAGTATGTAACCAATTTGTCGACCCTGGAAAATTAGAGGGCTTGGTGAGCCACGGTGGCGGGGATCGATCCCAGTGTGTATCGCAGGGCGCCTGCGATCACGTCGCCACACGTTCACCTTTTTATAAGTATAGTTGCACTGAAATAGCTATCGTGGTGATGAAACGGAGATCCACTCACTTTCTGCAAAGGGAGCCGTTATCTTATGTCTATTATATCGTTAATTAACATTTTTACCATGGTCTTTATCGCTTCCTCCTTTTAAGCTAATTGTGGACAGCCTGGAGAGGTTACTAAGAGACGGGCTTGTAAGAACTGTACTTGTGGACTGGCGGAGCAACTGGAAGCCGAAAAAATGTCTCAACCTCGCCGAAACGGTTGCGGGAATGTGAGTTTTGGTAGACTTTTGCTTTATTCATAAGAAGCAATCTTTTATTAGCATTTCAATGTAGCTGCTGTGTGTTTTTAAGTAATATTTACTTTATATTCTGTACATTAGCACATTTGATTTTATTCCAGTGTGCGCTTGGGGATGCGTTCCGTTGCTCCACATGTCCGTATTTGGGAATGCCTCCATTTAAGCCGGGTGAAAAGGTAAAGCTGGAAACGGTGGACGACTTCTGAGTGTTTGCCTTCTTCGTAACTCTTTGTGTTTACTTTTCCATTAAAGAGTTAGTCTTAAATGTATAGTTTGCTTAGTGACTCGCATCTCGTCGTTAGGAATTGTGATAACTTTTATATGTTTGATGTCCAGAAGTAAACTATTTTTCCGTCGGTTGTAATTCACTTGGCGTAGTGATGAACCTTGCTTGCTTCTGGTACTTTGCTTTGTGGTAGTGCTGACGTGTTATTTTACTTGAACCCATAAGAGACTTGTGAAGGCTAGCGCCACCGGAGCCTAATTTCTAGGCAATAAAAAAATAGTTCTTTTTTTCAATAACTAGAAGGCACTAACCCCCAAAAGTTTACCGCCTCATCGTGGTTAGGAGGTTTTTCCTGGGTGTCGGTCTGCACGATGTACAGCAGAGGGGATTCATCCTCCAGCTAGGTCCTCCAAGCTGAAGAGTCCGGCGTTTCCATCAGGAAGCTCAGCGATGGGTAAACTAATACCAGGATCCGCTACCGTCGTGGTATGAAACCAGTGGTATGGTTTGAAGTCTCACTCTGATCCACTAGGACGGCGACTACCTGGGACAGTCTTTGGCCAGGCTGACCTCGGGAATCTAGAGAAGAACCACAATGGCTAAACCAGCAAAGGTCCGAAAAGTGAAAATGTTGATGGGTCCCGCACAAGTGAAGACGGTCCACCCAAGTATCCAAGTAGGTAAGAGGGCTTTAATACTTGAGAGCATGGCAGGACTAAAGACGAGACTTCTCTATATTGCTTTATGGGTATGAATGATTTCACTAGTTCTTTTTACTTCTGTTTAGCAAACACGAGGTGTTATTTTATTTCTTTATTTACGTACAAGCTGACGTTTTGGCGGATTTCGCCTTCCTCAGAGCCTGGAAAGGTCACCTTGACTGCACTCTACAAAGAAATAAAATAACACCTCGTGTTTGCTAAACAGAAGTCAAAAGAATTATTCCATCAATGCCGAGGTTAATAGAAAGTCGGACGTGGGAGTTACTAAAAGATGATTTTACTAATATTTACACTTTTCATATGGTCCGTTCTGCAAGTACATTGCTGTCATCACGTGGAAGCACTTTGAACCCTATGTTGAGTCCATTGCAGGGTTTTTATATCCGCACATTCCGTACATTCCGTGATTGAAATCAGATAACAGTTAGTTGCTAGTCAAATTACAGTCCAATGAACTTTTTCGAGGAAATTCTTTTTTAGAATTCATTAAGTGCAGAGAACGGCTTCTTCGATCTCATCCCTCGCATTTCGATCAGCTATCGATTAGCTGTTGAACGGATATACGTAATGTAGTGAAAAGGCTATGGAAGCAACTGAACTGATGATAGACACCATAGTCCTTGAGCCAGGGACATGAACCCGATGGTGTCCATACCAGCCGTGGTGACGGGTTAGTTTAGGGCATAAAATCGCAGGCAGCGATCTTAGCTCTAGTATTACAGACATGTTCACGACTCAACTTTGTGAACGCTAGCGTAATTGTTGATCAGCCGTGCTTGTGGAAGCACCGCACTGAGCATATCCGGTCTCGCGTCTTTCCGTAGTTCTTCATGTGTCCACACATTTCACCAGAGGTCCCAATTCATTACTTTCGCCGTGACGAGCAGTATCTCGTGACCTCTGCCTATCACTTTACACTCGGAGCTGCGAGTGGCGGTGCGTACGTGTGTGTTGGCGGTCCGGTCTCCTTCCCAGTCCGTCAAAGGCGGTCGGGCGACACGTGGCGCATCACGCGCTCATGGCGTCGTCGACGGCTGGTCGTCCGTCACCTCGCCCATACTACCACGTGTTTTAGACGTGACACATTCAACGGATCCGTATTCCATATCTCATTCGACACATAGACGTCGATTTGTTCCTTTAGGAACTGGGGATTTGCTGCTACATTTGTAGTGCTCCACGATTTTTATGCTTTTCCCAAGACTTTCCTGTGGTTGTGCTTATTTTGGCTAAGCTTACGATGATTACGGTTTGGTGAGATTGAGAGGTTTTGATGAGCAAGAAGCTCTTCTACGCTTCTGAGCTGGTATAGTCGTGAAATGCAAGAGTCCAGCATCAATGGACGAGTGCTTTTCTAGCGTTATCTGGCCCCGGTGATCTCGTGGAGCGCATGGCGCTGTACCATGCGGCACCAACTTCTCCCGTACAGTCTAGGGTTATCTGTAGTAGTATACAATGTTTGTTTTGAGACCATCGTCTGATAACGGTCTGCAGTGTTCCTTCCAGTGCATCCGTCATGTACTGCAGTGATACGGGTTTCGTGTCTTTCATTTTTTCCATTCTTTTCGTGCCTTTTATCACGGCTTTTTTTTCCTCTGCTAAATTTCCATAGCTTCAGTTCACCTTAATTTGATACCATGCTAGTTTTATCAAAGAGGGAAATCATAGCACTAGTATCCTGAACTTGAGGAGTTTTGAAGCCGTGTTACTGCTAGGTATCAACACATTCCTGCTCTTTTTTGTGGAAGGTTTTCACCTCGTCACGTGTTGTCGTGGGTTTATCTCTGACGTCACTGTAGAACTTCGAAGGGTCATAGATTAACTTTGTTTATGGCGCAGATCAATGTCGTTGGGTTGTTGCCTTCGGAACATCGTCAACAAGGAGGTTGATTAATGACTGTGGATATGGAGCTATTGTGCTTAGTTCTGATATAGTTCACTACATCAGCGTTTTATCGTTTGTGTGCGATCCTCCTACTAGGTGAGCGATCCGGAAGTGGTGAATGACTTCGTTGGACTGGGAACGTGTGCTGGAACGAAAGTGTACACAGATGGCGACATGACGGCACCGCCTACTGTGAATTCGGAGATTGTCATTCGGGAAGTAAAGATTATTAGCATATTCTTTACTTCTGTTAAACTCTAAGAAAGATTAACGAGTTCTTTTATTTTGTGTCAGGTATTCTCATTTGGTTTTTGCTTTGATACACTGAGCGTTCTATGTATCGAAATTAGACTTGCTTGGATGGCCCGTCTTCATTGGTTGTGCGAACGCAGCATACCTTACATTTTTTCGCAGTTTTGCTGGTTAAGCCATTGTGGTTCCCTAGAGTCCTATGCACAGCCAAGCCAAAGCCCGTCCAGGTCGTCACCACCCAAGGTAGTCACTGCCCTTGTAGATCAGTGGGGGTTTGCCACCATGCGACTTTGATACCACGATACCATTACGGTGGTGGATCCTGATATAGGTTTACTCTTAGCTGGGCTTCCTGATGGAAACGCCGGACTCCCTCTCAGCTTGGGAGCCCCTGCTGGAGCGATGAATCCCCCATTGTACATCGCAGCCCGACGACACCCAGGAGCATTTCCCAGCTACGACGAGGCGGTAAACCGTTGGGAGCATCGAAATTAGACGGAACACGACATTGGACACAATGTAACAATACGTAGCATTTGTTTAAATTGCTTTTCTTCAGAGTATATCCTTCCATAGCACCATGCTTTAGGCAATACTAGCACGATGTTGTTTATTTATTAGGTGAATATTCAAAGAAATCAAAGTACAGGATAAGTTGAGTCCTTGCGATTTCGCAAACAGTTCTTCATGATAGTAAGAGTGATTGCGGAAAGGTGCTTTTCGAGACATCTGCCATGTTACTTCATATGAGATGCAATGGAATGGAAAGAATGAATTCAGATGCAACTGTTCACACATATGGAACTGGGCGGCATTCGTGGTCTTTTGTCATCACTTAGCTCCAGTGCTGCCCCGTATGCTCTCCTTACTGAACGGACAACAAAAGCATAGCAGTTTTCGAATAAACTCCTTTAGTTGAACTGTTTTGCTAGAAAGCGTGTCCGTAGGTAACTTTATTGAAAATGTCTTGCGTCCTAGATATTACTACGAATAGGTTGCTGAGCTCTCTAGTTAGTGGCCTGTTTGTTAGAGAGAAGCTGCACGACCCCTCATGTGACATGCCCATATGCCGTAGTGCTGTTTATGGAAATTCTTGGTTTCTAATGAGTTCAACGAAAAAGTTAGTGAGTGGACAAAGTTAGCTGTATCCGTCGCCATGAGTTCGCATAGTGTGATATCCAAATATGTTAGATGTTTTGACAGATCTGTTGTGAAAACGGTTTCAAAAATGTGATTGTTCGAAGAAGAGTGCTTTGTTTTCTTCAGGAGATGTTTACCGACCCTTTAGAGTTCACATCGGCCGTAAAACATTAGATAACTACTATAAATTCTTTTGTGCTTTAAAACTCTCCTACTTTACTTTTATGCACCTTCCATTCCACTTTTCCCGCCTCAGTTTTCAGAAAGCTCTTGATTATTCCTCACTTTTTATCTGAGGAAATAACTTCGTCATTTGTTGAAAACCTCTACAGATATGTCTGAGAAGTCACGCGAGCCCATACATAGTGGGCACTTCATGACATCCAACCCTCACACGGAGCCACAGCCTGATGATGAGGACGAAGATGTTGAAGTAGGTCCCATGTATTTCTTATCTTCTCAATTTTATGTTATACAGACTTAACGTTTTACTAATTAACAAAAATTGCGCAGCTGATTAGTTGGTATGTACTGAAGGACCTGATTTGATTGGTCATTTGTTGCGGTATTTCTCTCAAAAGTCGTCTTAGTGCTTGTATTGATGACCGCTATTATTGAAATTTTCGACCTTCTACTTTTCGTATTTGTACAGTCGAAGTAAAATAAAAATGAAAGCCATGGAATACTGTATTTGTCATATCGCATATACATATCGTTCTAAAGGATTTACTAAGGTGGACGTTGTGGAAGATGGTGAAAAAACGGACGACATTGGAGCTGGCACCTCCAAAGTCGAGCGAGCTGCTCTAGTGAGTTTCTGTTTTTCTTTGTTCAACACAGGTACCACGAACTCTTTTGACCTTACTTTTTTCTCACTTTTTAAAATTACTTTAGTGATTTTGAACTATTAAATGGAGAAGTTTTATTTTCTAATATGTAATTAACAATCACATCATCACATGTCGTCGAATGACTCGAACGGGCGGGCGCCAGTAAATCTTCCATTTTTCCCTATCGCGTGCAATTGATTATTCCTCACTTTTTATCTGAGGAAATAACTTCGTCATTTGTTGAAAACCTCTACAGATATGTCTGAGAAGTCACGCGAGCCCATACATAGTGGGCACTTCATGACATCCAACCCTCACACGGAGCCACAGCCTGATGATGAGGACGAAGATGTTGAAGTAGGTCCCATGTATTTCTTATCTTCTCAATTTTATGTTATACAGACTTAACGTTTTACTAATTAACAAAAATTGCGCAGCTGATTAGTTGGTATGTACTGAAGGACCTGATTTGATTGGTCATTTGTTGCGGTATTTCTCTCAAAAGTCGTCTTAGTGCTTGTATTGATGACCGCTATTATTGAAATTTTCGACCTTCTACTTTTCGTATTTGTACAGTCGAAGTAAAATAAAAATGAAAGCCATGGAATACTGTATTTGTCATATCGCATATACATATCGTTCTAAAGGATTTACTAAGGTGGACGTTGTGGAAGATGGTGAAAAAACGGACGACATTGGAGCTGGCACCTCCAAAGTCGAGCGAGCTGCTCTAGTGAGTTTCTGTTTTTCTTTGTTCAACACAGGTACCACGAACTCTTTTGACCTTACTTTTTTCTCACTTTTTAAAATTACTTTAGTGATTTTGAACTGTTAAATGGAGAAGTTTTATTTTCTAATATGTAATTAACAATCACATCACATGTCGTCGAATGACTCGAACGGGCGGGCGCCAGTAAATCTTCCATTTTTCCCTATCGCGTGCAAGAGTAGCCCAGTGGGTTATGCTCGCTCTAGGGAATCATTGAGCATCATCTCTTTCTTCTAGGCTTCTCGTGAAAAACTCTGATAATCGGCTCGGTGGTCTTCCCACAATACGTTTGAGATCCCGAGGAATCCAGTTACCAATGACCTTTGTCCATCGGTTGTCGTTCATAAGCATTATGTGTCCGGCCCACCTTATCTTCGACAGTTTGGCGTATAGAACGGCATCCCTGATTTTTGATGGCTGACGTAGGTCGGAGCTGCGGATCACTTCCCTTACTTGTGTGACACGAGATACTCCTTGCATCACTATTCCGACTGCGCGTTCAATAACGCTGGGTGATCTTTCATCCTGCTTACGCAACAAACAGGTTTCTGACGCATGCGTTAAGGCAAGAAGTGTTTTAATCCATACGTAGCCGAATTGAATGAAGCGCGAAGCATTAGAGTTTACAAAACTTTGAGCGGAAAAGGCGTTAGTTTTCCTATCCCATCAATATTCGGCCTTTCCGAAGCCTCAACATTTTCCCCATCTTTTCTTTTTAGAGAGAGTTATATGACGAAGGATATATATATATATATACAGAGTCATTAGCTCTCAGATAGGTCGATGTACATCGTCAGATATACATACACATATGTACATACATGTATTAGCGCTACTCTTTGTTACATTTGAAATTTACTTCTAGTATGAGAAACCAGTAACGTTCTACAAGTTCGGGCCTAAGAAGACGCAGTCAATCGCCATAGACGTTTCGCTCAATAAACTCAACAAGTGCATCAAAGTGGCGTACAAGTTTGTCTTTCTTTAAACAGTGCTGTGTTGTTGATGAAGTCACACTATGTACTACGAAACTGCAGCGAAAAATCTGCCGTCTATGGTTTTTAGCAAAATGACAACTCCAAAATGGAAGGATTTCAAAGGCCTACGTCTGCATTGGAAACAGCGAATCAGACTAAATAATGTTATATGGCGAGCGTACTACATTGAATGTGAGTGTTTTCTAATGTAAACGTGATCATTCTGAGATAAATCTTCTCGATTTAGTTCGAAGGCCAACTAAAAAAGCGAAGAAGAAAACTCCGTTTTGTTACTTTACTGTGCCTGATGATGATACGACGCATTCGAAGATTGAAGTATGTTGGTCGTTGTGGATATTTTGCCAGGTGTTATTTTCAGATTCGGATATATATATATATTCTCCAGGGTAGTCTGCTGGAGGGCATGCACTGGAAGCGGAGAATTGAAGCAGTATGTACACAGAACAAAAGGTGGAGACATTATATGAAGCCTCGGAGGGCACAAGAGAAGCCATTAAAACGCAGAAGGGTATATCGTTTACAGCTGTATACCTTAATTGAATTAACTATGTGTTCCTAGTTCTTACTTTCGTATGCTACGGTTAGGAAAAAAGTAAGCGCTTATTATGCTAGACGTTGAAAAATTTGTTCGCATCTTGTCTCGTCTTGGTAAGACGGCAGAAATCGTAGATGGACCTCACACATTGTTTTTCTTTCTGATAATATTGTAGATGTGTTCAGAATTATTCTGAAGGGCATGGAGACATTATATGAAGCCTCGGAGGGCACAAGAGAAGCCATTAAAACGCAGAAGGGTATATCGTTTACAGCTGTATACCTTAATTGAATTAACTATGTGTTCCTAGTTCTTACTTTCGTATGCTACGGTTAGGAAAAAAGTAAGCGCTTATTATGCTAGACGTTGAAAAATTTGTTCGCATCTTGTCTCGTCTTGGTAAGACGGCAGAAATCGTAGATGGACCTCACACATTGTTTTTCTTTCTGATGACATTGTAGATGTGTTCAGAATTATTCTGAAGGGCACAGCGAGCGCTTCGATCGTGATCTGTACGAACGCCCTTCAAAGCAAGTGAAAAGTCAAATTCCGGAAACTACATCAACGGATTACAACGACTTTGACGACCTGGAAAATGTCTTCACGGACAGCTTATTCGAGTCGTTGAACCAACCATATATGTTCCCTTATCCTAAAGAGTTTGGTGGGTGTCTTTCGGATTATTACTGCAGTAACGTTTCGCATTAACCCTTAGAGTACGACACCATATTTTGTGCAGCATTCGCTTGTACTGTGCCGAATCTTTAGCCACACATATTGCGAATTGAAGTCAATTTATGCCAGGCAATAAAAACCAGTAATTAGTCACAACAGAATTCACGTGGTGCTCTGTAATTACATCTTAGCATCCTCCTCTTCTGTATACCCTTTCCATCTTTATAGTTTCTCCATCCGCGGCATTTTGTGTTACTGTACGATTATTAGTTCTTTTACTATAAAGCATAGGGAATAGCTTTTTTAGGCCAGTACCTTTTACAGTATCTATGTTGGACACATCCTCCTAACGATTTACCGCGTCATCGTCATTCGTCATAGTGGCTATAAGGTGTTTCTAGGTGTAGGACTGAGATGTACAAAGGAATTCGTTCCCTGTCAGGCTCACTCAAGTTGAGAATGAGTTCGGCGTTCTCATCATAAAGCCACCTAAGAGTAAACCAATACCAGGATTCGTCACTGTCCTGGTACTAAACTAGTTGCATGGTGGCCATTCTCCCTCCGATCCACAAAAGCGGCAATTGCCTATGGTGTTGACGACCTGGGACAGACTTTAGCCTGAGTGACCTTGGGAGTCCAGGGAACCACAATGGCTAAATCAGCAAAACTCGAGAAAGATATATTGGACAATCTAAATCGATTCAGCAGTAAGAGTGCGAGAAATTAAATAACAGCAGAGAATTGACATTAACTGACGACAGCTGATCTGCTACAATGTAGGAGTCGTAGTAAGCTCAAGTCAATCTCAAAATTTTAGAAACGAAGTATAGAGCCATTAATTTTGTCTACTCAGAATGAAGGTAACTTGGGCCAGTTTCAGTTCAAAGCGGAAATGCTGACATCATGCAACCAGGTTTGCTCTCGTTGCAACCAAGCCTAGAAGAAATCATGGCCAGTCTAGGTAGGTGCGGGAACTTCTGTTTTTTACTTTCCTGATGCTTTCTAGTTTTCACTTTTTGTTTAAGCAAAGCTTAGTCTTGCCCATTATTTTTTGCCGGTGTTTTTTTTTAGCTTATAACATTGTATTCTCTGGACATAGAATTTATTATGTTATACCAATCATATTTTGGCACCGTGTATGGCGCAGTGATCGGAGGCGCTCTGCAATACGCATGGGATCGAACCCCGCGCTGCTGTCCCGTCAAGCCTTCCATTCCTCCTGGGTCGCCAAATTGGTGCTAGACTTGTCTGGAAGGTTAGCAACAGTGGTCCGACACAGCTGAAGGCCATCACGAGTTATTTAAAGGCCAGATATGCATTTAATCACCTCCAATGATGCTTAACGAAGTCGCATGCATGGTACATCCCTCAGGGATCCTTTTTTGACTAATCATATTTGCGGCCCAAAACTGTTGTTCAAGCAGTTCCTCTGGAATTGACAGCAACCGTTTCTGAATTATGACATTGTTCATTATTTGAGCCACCGAGATCATTTCAAAGCCAAGTTTATGGTCCACGTCTTAAAGAATTGGTTAGTGTTGCATCTGCTCTTTTATTAAGTTCATACATTCTCGAGCTTGTATGTTATCTTGACTCTGCTTAATGATATAATGCATAACCTTTTATTGCTGCCTGTTATTTTTTATCGCGGAATATTACGCGAATTACAACCACAACGATGATATTCTCAGAACTCGGAGCTCATGCCATTTTTGAACCATCATTTACCCTTTTTAAGGGCTCACATGTTAACCAGCGCACCACTTAGGCCTTCGGCCAGTTTTTTGCCCTAACGGTGCTATCAGCAATTACCCATCAACTGTGAGTGAACCGGGGAGCACAAATCTGCAATGAACCCAGTTAAGACGAGGTTACAGTCGAAATCAACCCTTGACACCGAGATCATTTCAAAGCCAAGTTTATGGTCCACGTCTTAAAGAATTGGTTAGTGTTGCATCTGCTCTTTTATTAAGTTCATACATTCTCGAGCTTGTATGTTATCTTGACTCTGCTTAATGATATAATGCATAACCTTTTATTGCTGCCTGTTATTTTTTATCGCGGAATATTACGCGAAATACAACCACAACGATGATATTCGCAGAACTCGGAGCTCATGCCATTTTTGAACCATCATTTACCCTTTCTAAGGGCTCACATGTTAGCCAGCGCACCACTTAGGCCTTCAATTTGCTTTTCTCTCAGCCAGTTTTTTGCCCTAACGGTGCTATCAGCAATTACCCATCAACTGTGAGTGAACCGGGGAGCACAAATCTGCAATGAATCCAGTTAAGACGAGGTTACAGTCGAAATCAACCCTTTCTTTGCTTCCTGTTGTCTTTCATGATGGGTTATTATGAGAAACACTGCCTCTTAACGATATAGTTGATTTTTCTCGTTTCCTCTTCTGGGCTAAAAGTCTTCGTTCGCCAACTTTACCTTTTGTTTTATCTCAACGTCTTTTTTTTTAATATTTAGTGTTCGTTTTTTAGATCGTTATGATGATGAACCTTGCACATCGCGGAATGACGTACTGCACAACGTTGGTGCCAACGCAATTAATCAAACTGTGATCGACGCACCCGAAACAAGTATTCTGTCCGCACAACAAATAGCACTGCCCACTCAGTCACACAATATGGCTTCATCGCAACATCGTTCTGATCTAGCATCCAGTCGCGAGTCATCGTCAGCACCAAGGCCAGCTCAGGACTATGCGGTGGCTAATATGCTGGTGGATTACAGGTATTACGACAGAGTATTTTATTTTTTCCCACGTTTTAGTTATGCTTTCGAAAGAAGTGCAGTGACTCTGATGTTGTCGAGATATTTGCAAAACTCTGGGCCACTGGTTTCTGCAGTGGGGAATAAACACGACACTGTTATCCTTTCCGTGGTCTAACGCGTTCAGTACCACACCATCCGGGTCCTTCGTTTCACCCATCTCTCAGCCGTGAAACGAAAGACCCGCATGGGGTGGTGGTGAACACGTTAGCTCTCGGAAGGAATAATAGAGCCGCGTTCGTTCTCCGCTCCAGACACCAGCTGTCCGGTGTTTTGAAAATATCTCGGCATCATTATGGTTATATTTCACATAATAGTCTGCCGTTAAAAAGGAATAGGCACTAAGTAAGAAGTATTACATTAAAATGACTCTTGTCACATGATAGTATGACGTTACTTCTATTAGCATTTTTAACTCAAACAAAACTTCGGCGATATGTGAGCAAATCGTGCGTAATATTCAGGTTTTTTTTTGAATGTATGTAGTATGTTTCATACCCGATTACAGGAAACGAATGTATTTGATGATGGTATAGGTTAATTCCCTTTCCGAAAGTTTTCATTCCAGCAACCAGCCATCGACTTCAATGCAGATGCCAACGCGGCAACCATCGTTGATCACTTCGCAAATGGTGATGATGTCCTCACTGCATACCAACCAACCGCAGTACTCAACAGCGTCCGTATACAACTCAGTTCCGCATGTTTCTCCCCCACAGCGATCGGGTGGAATTCATTGGAAGGTTATTTTTGTCAACACCGTAAAAAAAAACATACAAAACTTTTTAACAGCAAGATAGCAAAAGGATGATTCGACTTAATAGTTATTTATTGCTGCAAAAAGTGTTGTAATTGGCGATATTTATGCAGCTTTCCAAAGCTTTGCAATCGGTATCCAGTCTTCCAAATACCGTAGTTGTTTCGTACTGCTTGTCAAAATGAATTATTTGAAAATTCCCATTGTTGTTATTTTTTCATGGCTAGGTATTATGTGAAATACCCATGGGTAACGTAATCACGGGTTATAATCTGGTTTGTGGTTCTGGTTTTACGGCCTACTCAGCATGATTGTGGTTATATTCGAAAATGATTTAGGATTTGGAGCTTGGGTATATTGAAATCGTATTTGCTTGAGGAAGGTGATAGATCTTTCTGAAGTTGATGTCCTATTTCAATTTGCATCTCTAAAGTGGCAGATCTCACCTCCGAATGAACTTAATTAATCAAAATAGGGATCATAGAATCCAAACGTTTTTGCAAACGAGCAACGAGTTTATTTCCAGCAGTTACAGTGGCCTTCTGGAGGCAATGAAGTCATTGAAGGTAGCTTCGTTATCGATTTGCTTTCTGATGTACTCCTTGCACAGGAAGTTAACGGGATGCTTGTTGAAATGATAGTCGGCAAGCGAAAGGCCTGGCGAGTGAGACAAAGTTTTGTAGCCTATCTCGTTTAACTTCAGCAGTTTGGGTTGTATGACACATCGCCGTGCTTTGTTATGTGAAACTATTGGTCTCTTTCTGTTCACCAATGAGGGGTCCAGCCCGGTGAAGTTTCTGGTGCATTTCGTCGACTTGGTGGACATGCTACTCTGTCGCAATTGCTTCACCAGATTCAGGAAGCTGTGATGGCTCATACCTACTGTAGAACATGGAACGGTCAGCATGACCCTTCAGTTCAATTTTGGTTTTCTGATGCGCTGCAGAGCTTCATTGCGATCCATCCACTGAGCTGATGGTCTTCGGTTGCCGTGTGGTATCCATTTCTCATCGTACGTTGCAATAGGGTTAAGGAAACGGTCGTTTTGGTTGCTCAGACGAAACTACCATTCTGCCTCAAAACGGCGATCTCCTCAGTCTTCATGCAGTTCGTGCGGAACCAATTTCTTAAGTTTCTTCGGCGTTTTGATGTTCTTTAAATGTTCCGAAGTAATTGGAATGTCTCCGCCGAATTATTTTGCAACTTCTGGAGCTATTTTGCTTGTATTTACTTGCAGGGAACTCTTCATTTCAGTAATTTGGCGGCACTACATCCGAGTTTGAATACGTAGAAAAAGTTTTTTTTTTCTAATTTCTGTCTTGACACCTAAAATTTTATTCATTGAAATCTGTCAAAAGCGCGGTTTATACCATCATTATACGTAGAGAAAGTGCATAGAATGAACGTTGCAATGATTTATAAAACACTATGACATTGGAAAGAAGAGCTGTTGCTAAAACGTATACAAGAGAAATGAGCTCGCAAATCGGACACTATTTCTGGAAGACACTGATATCAGTGTTTGTATTGTGTAATCATGCTTTTTTTCAGCTGTATAGACCTTTATCAAATGTTTCTCGTGGTCAAGTTTGCAGAAGCAATTTAACGCCTTTGAAGAATTGTTAAGAAGCTGGGAGTTTCGTCTCTTAGGGAGACGTTGATTGATTTTCACCCAAAATTTGTGAATCCTTAAAAACGACTGACTCATATCTGTTTTATCTACATGTAGACGAAACTGTAGTGATCTGTTATACAAGTGTTTTCTGCCGATTCATTCATGCTCTCCTTTAGTGCGCTGATATTTGTTTATGATTTGTGGATTAAATAATGTTTTTTTTTGCAGTTGGGAGGCCAAGACGGAATGAACAGTTTGGAGTATGTACCACAATTCCTGCAGTCTCCTACGAACCTATTGTCAGGATCGGCGGTAAGGCTTCGTTGTACGTGTAGCAAATGATTCTCATATCTCTTTCATTCATATTTTCACTTTTCCACAGATTCCCATGGGTTGTCAGCCATCAACACCAGCACGTCCATGGTGGCTGGATAGCCCTTTGTCAGCTACAGCCCAAAGTCCTTTGACTGCTGTTGCACCGTCTATTAATGGAGGGAACATAACTTCCTTAGGGCCTTCTACTCCACTTGGTATTGGGACTGGTAAGTTTTTGTGTACATTATCAATTTGAAAATGAAGAGCAAAGCAGTTCGATTTTTTTTGAATACTCATTGTGTAAATGGGAAGAGCTTCAAAAATTGTTAGCGTTGATATTTTAAATACTCGAAGTGGTGCCACTTCTCATACCTGGCTCAACTATTTGAAGTAGCTACTGTTTAAACTAACTGCACGTTATATGCGAGTAGTGTATCGTACGCTCTTGTTATTGTTGCATTAGTGCAGAGTCGATTTCGTGCATGACGACGCAGCATGAATATAAAGCAGATTAGCTCATATATTTCGATTGCAGTGCGTTTCATCCATCTGTTTACTTTTCCGTGTAAGGCTTTACCTTTTTGCTGTATTTCCTGTATTGAATGACATCTTGTGGTGTACAGATATTTTGAAAGCCGAGATTCGTGAAAAACAAATGTATACAATTAATAATTGACAAAGGAACATTTTATTGGATGAGTTCTCTCTGCCGCAGAGGCTGTATCTGGTTTAAGTATACTACTAAATTTTGTGTGGGGCAGTGAGATGTTTCAGCACAGGCACTCAGAGTTTTCATACAGGTGTGCCTCTGGTGTAGGTATAGGAGATATATGAGAACGACAAAGTATACTGAACAAAAGCTGGTCTTAGAGGACAAAGCGGACCGTGTGGCGTAGAAGAGTGTGTTAACAGAAAACTCTGTCCAGTGTGATCGCACGATTTTATAAGATTTTGGAAATTTTGCTGTAATGTATTCGCTATCGTACGCCTTTATTTTGAAGCATCTCTCCTCAAAGATATTTGCACCTTTACGTTTTGAATATATTAGTCTCATCTTACAGTGGATTATACTTATAAAAGAATAACTAGTGGAATTTGTAGGCCTTTGTAGACATAGTAGAAGTTTCTTCCTTGTGTCTGGGTGGAATCCTATTTTTCAGGTACTGGAAAGCGTCAAAAGCATTATTTCATCTTTATTTCGGGATTTCGTCCACCTGATCGCCATGATATCCCTATTGCACTGTTGGTGTATTGGGCAATCTTGTTGACGTCAAGATTTGAAAAATTTTCCTGGTACCTTTCGGAAATTTAAATTTTAAACGAACTTAGGATTGGGGCACCATTTTAAAACATTAGAGTAATGGTGAAAAGCCTCTTACATAGGTCGGTCGAGCTCTCGACTTAGTTGTGCGAATTGCCATGAAATTCTGAGCAGTTGTCGGAAAAGCGGCACGGTTGTGTTTAAAATGTGTTTAAAAGAAGACATTCAAACGGTCCGAAGTGAGTTGCTGCGTTCCGATTAGTGGATTCCTTAATTAATGGTTTCGTGTGATAATTTACGAATCCCTTTTAAGAAGTGGTTTTTAAAATTTGAAAATGTTTCTACGAAATTCCAAAATAACAGATAGTCGTTCTAACGTCCATTTCGCGGATCTAAGTAGCAGAGTTTTATTTGGCAAAGTTCGATAGGCTTTCAAGTGTAATAATGTTTTTTTTGTTGATATCGAGTACTACAGGTCCAAATACGCCGTCTTCTTTGCTCCGATCTGAGCTCCGTAGTCCAGTTGTGGTGAGGACAATGCCAATACAACTTTCTCCTGACATGCCAACGATTCTCAGCTCACCGTCTACTTTGATCTCTATCGATTCCCAACAAAGCTTGAATCGAAATACGCACACAACAGTGAACCACCGATCTTCAGGAAGCCGATCTGAGTCACAAACACTGCCTGTGACTAAAGTTCGTTATGTCTTTTCTTATCTTTCCACATCATTTACTAGGCCATGATTATCGTTAAGAGGGTTCGCATTTCTCAGAAATATACTTGAGTACTAACTAGGGTAGTTGTGTTGAAGATATGTTAACAGATTCATTTGAAAAGTTGTTTATTTTTGATTAAGACAAATCCTTTCTTGTCATAAGACTGTTCGTTGCAGGACGAGAAATTGTTCACAGTTCCGAAACATGATTGGATCTCGTCGTTGAGCACAAATATAACAACACCCAATGTAGTTGACTCTGGTCAAATGCAGATTCGTTCTGCTCCTCCATCCGCCATGGCTCGTCCAAGTGGGAGTGGAAATCCATGGAGGGTATGTTTCTGGGTCGTAATACCGATTTGTTTTCGAACGTTTAATTTCTGATACAGAATCCCATGATAACGGTTTTTAGCTCAGTGATGTGAGTGGTACTGGAATTTATCCGCAGCAGTCGTACGGTCTAAGCTTGCAGGATAACGAAGATTCGAGGGAATCATCGTCCTCACTTGATCAAATAAACGTGAGAGTTGGTCAGTTACATCTTCGTTTATTTGTTAACCTCCTGTTGTAAATTTCATGTAGCATCTAGTTGGAGAGTATGATTTTCCTTTTTTTTTCGAGTGTAAGAAAAATACTGTAGTGTGGTTTTCGCATAACCAAAAGGTTCCTTTTATCTGTTGTTCCTTGTTGCCTCATTGCTCTGTCTGCGTGAACTTGCAACTTTCAGAAGCATATGATAAGTCGGAACCTAAGGAAGAGCCAGTTCTCATGAGTGCACCTTCCAGCGTCAAATCTGGTAGAGGATGCAGTCGCCAGGTATGGTTTCAATAGTAATGACACATTGTCGACTATGCTTATTAACTTAGATATCCGTAGACGAAATTAATTTTTCTGTTCGATTCGAAAACAGTAGCTAAGCTTGTAATGAACATTTTTGTCCACAATGAAAACGATTAGAATCTAGACAAATTTACGAGCAAGACTTCTTGTTCTATCACAGTGAATTGCCTAAGCTTCTGAAGTTCATGAATCGTCCGTTTTTCTCCTTGTTGTTCTTTTTTCACATTTGGGAAGATAAAATGCGTTTGTAACGATAACCTAAAACACCGTGCAATCGTTTGCAAGGCTTCGCTTGCTGAAATTGTTCTAGGAACGTTAGTATCGTCGGGAACGTGTTAAATTGAGATAATGTAACTATTTCTGTTTAAATTTCTGGCATATTAGGTACAAGCCGATTCAACTTTACACCCTGAAGAACGAAAACGCATTCTCCATCTTCATGCAGAACAAAATCGTCGCAGTGCTCTTAAAGATGGATTTGACATGCTGATGGACATGGTAAGTACGGTGCTTGGGGATTTGATTTAGTTGACGCTATCAATTAAAAATATTCCTTTTTATCTCAGGACATTTACTTAGTACATCTTTTATCAGATTCCCGACTTACATTCCGGTGGCGTAAAACCTACGAATGCAGTTGTGCTTGCCAAGGGAGCGGAATATATTCGACATTTGACTGCCTTGAAGAATGAACAGTCTTCCCAAAAAGTGGCACTAATTGAGAAAATTGCGAAATTGAATCAGCGAATTGGGTAAGTTAATGAATTCTCAGAAATATTATTTGATTCTCTTCATCGGTATCGTTGCGACTCTCTGGTTTTAGAACAGTTAGGGTGAAAAATCACTGAGTGACGTATGAATGTATTCGTAGTATAGACGGTATATAATTGGTGCCACCAAAATTACTCAAGGCTACAAAAACTTATAGGCACTGGACTAATTTTAAAGTGAATCGGAAATTTCCTAGATGTTAAGGAATGGCGGATAGGGATGTCACTATCGACCTCGGTAAAACAGAGATAAAGTGATAATTCATGCAAGTTCAAAATTGAAAAGTAAAAGAAAAATACTATACTTATGAGGCGGTGAGTCCCTTGTGCCGTGTTTAGATTAAATGTGAGCTAGAAAAGTTTTCGGTACATTGATATGAATCATTGTTATTATGGAGTTATTGCTGTTTTAATTGAAAACGATGGGATAATATTTGGGCCGGGAGAAATCTGCCGTTATGCTGCACTTTAAATCGCCCTCAGGCACATAAGTCACATATTTTATAGAGCACTGCAATCAAACCTGCCATCTTCAAGCGGTGTCACAAGTACAAAGTTGGAACCACGAGCAGCACTTGAGGCGTTCTATGATCGCTATATAAAGGAAAGCAGTCGGAAAGATTATCGATTTTGGGTGGTAGGTTTCGTTTGTTCGAATTACTGGATCGCTTTAAAAGTGAAAATGAAGGTCCGAATTAGCTGATTGATAGGATCTACTTATTGTGGCTAATAAGAAGCAAGTAATGGTAATGGGTTCTGTTGTTTAATTATATATATATTATATACATATAAATATATATATATTTATATGTATATAATATTATATATAAACACGGTGCAACTTCAGTTCCGCTTCGGGCCAACCAAGCGTCTAATCCTTCCTGGGTCAGGAAATTGGTACCGGACTTGTCCGGTAAAAAATCATTCTGTGCAATCCAGTTGGGAACACTCCAGCCCGGCTATTTGACAACTCCAGAGAGACTGCTTGACCAGCATTCTATGACATTTAAGATGAAATGAAAATCATCAACCGAAGTCTACACGTAAAAATTTGGAACACTCTCGTGAACGATGGATGCGAGGAAGCGAATTCGATGTGAGAAGTGCTGGTATCCGTAGAGTAGACGTGGAAAGCGATCAAATAAAATAAAATGTGTAAAGGACGGGTGATGGAGTGGTAGTGATGGCGACTATCACGACCACGGTGCTGGTTCGACCTCGCTTTGGCCTCAGCAAGCTTCCCATCTTTTTGGGGTTGCGAAATTGCTACGAGGTTTGTTTGGGAAAAGTTCACTGTGCAGTCCAAGTGGGAACGCTCTAGCTCGGCTATCACTTCATGGAGAATTGAAGCGTTTGGCCTAATAAATTGTATATCAGCATACCCTTACAGGCTCTGAAGAAGGCGATACTGCCGAAACGTCAGCTACTGTTGTGTTGTATTGTATTGTGTGCTTTTCTATGGAAGTAAATGTATGCTGTATAACAACCTCGCGATTGCTGAACAAGAAAACTACGCATTCAACGGCGTTCATGACAAAATGAAATTCGTAAAGCACTAGTTGACTCTACGCACGTAGAAGTTGGAGGACCTTCGTCAATAACCGATACGAGGAAACAAATCACAC
>MQTX01000065.1:201964-254109 GCA_009735665.1 Angiostrongylus cantonensis | reverse complement strand
GGGTTGTATTCTACGAGTCAATTCGGCCAAAAGCCTGCAATCCAGTGACAGGGAAGTAAATGGGAGGCGGCTAGGAGTCACCTCCAACAAATGAGATCCATGTTCACTCTGGGAGAGCCTGGAAAGCCTCCCCCTTGCATCCGAGTCCTCGATAGAGGCTTTGCTCATGCAAGCAAGAAGGATAAGGTACGACGTCATCGGCCTGGCCGAGGCGAGACGACACCGCACATACAACGCCGTCTATGACACTGGCGAAGAACTGTTCCTCGGAACATGCGACAGTAGAGGAGTCGGCGGCGTCGGCGTTCTCGTCAACACGAGTTTGTCCATGAACGATTCATTTGAACAGCTTGTAACCCGAATTGGACGTTTATTATTCAAATGATGTGGATCAATACTGGTGTTGACAATCTTCGTCGTTTATGCGCCAACATCCAACTGTGACGAAGAAGAAGTCGAAGCGTTCTACGTGGACTTGGAGAAGCTCTACAGAGAAGACCATACATTCTTCAAGGCTTCATTGGAGATTTCAATGCTAAGATTGGAATAAGAAGAACGTCAGAGCAACGTCACATTGGGACACATGGATTAGAATGGAACGAACAAGGTGGGAGGCTATTTGAGTTTATCATGGGGACCAGGACCACCCATGGCAACTCGCTATTCCAAAAGCCCCACCCTCAACGCTGGTTGTTGGAATCTCCCAGTGGAGTGTACCATAACGAAATAGACCACATCATAGTAAATAGGAAGTTTTGCCTAACCGATGTCGCTGTTGTCCCAAAATTTTACACGGGATCAGACCACCGTCTCCTTCGTGCAAGATTTTATTTTTCACGGAAAGGAGAAAAAGCCGCTAAATTCGAAAACCGAACTCCCAGAACCACCACAAACTGGGACTTATTCAACTCATTAGTCGGCTGCTGGGAAGATACCGTTGCCGACAACATCGACGAGGAATACGATCGGCTCATTGAACATCTTCACGTTAGCGCCATGAAAGCTGAGAGTTCTGAAGTCACCAAGAGACATCTGTCTCCAGAAACTCCCGAGTTGATACACTAGTGTGGGAACGCACGAGCTGCAGGCAACCGCTAACTGGCGTCCGGACTTGCGAAACGATGAACACAAGCGATAAAAGAGGATCTTAAAGAGCGAAGAGCAGCAGTAATGGTCGAAGCTGCAGAGGCTGGGAAAAGCATTCGTATCGCCCGCTGTAACTTCGTCAATTACAAGACGAAGATGATTGCACTTCGACGGCCAGACGGAACAATAACAGAGTCGAGAAGGCAATGGAGAAAGTTATTCGCGAATACTACTCAGATCTCTTCGATATCCACGTCTACCCCCCGTCATATGGAGTAAAAGAGGATGGATATGTTATACCACCGGTTTTCCCTTCCGAAATCCGACACGCCATTTCGTCGGTAAAAGTCGAACAGTACCAGGTCCGGGCAGGATAAGACCAGAACACCTGAAGAACCTTCCGCCAGTCTTCGTTAACACACTGGCTTGGCTCTTCACACGTTACCTGTCTCAATGTAAGGTCTCAGTGAAAGACGAGCAAGACCGTGTTGTTGTTCAAGAGGGGTGACTTAAACGGTATCGGCAACAATCGCCCAATCTGCTTGTTGTCTGTCGTCTACAAAAAACTTTCACTCGAGACATCCTAAACAGGATTGACAGAACACTTGATGACAGACAGCCATGTGGGCAAGCAGGGTTTCGAAAAGGATTTAGTACGATGAACCACATCCATAGGATAACAGGGTTCATTGGAGTATCGTGAGAGTACAAAAGTCCGCGCTTTCTCACGTTCATCGGTTTACAGTAGGCCTTTGATTCAAGTGAGGTAGAAGCAGTCATGGAAGCCTTTGGTAATCAAGAGGTCCCTACTCAATACGTAAAGATTCTTCGTGAGCTGTACAAAAACTTCACAATTAAGATTTCACCAGTCTACAACGATATTAACACTGATGTCATAAGAGGAGTTAGGCAAGCCGATACAATCTCGCCAAAATTATTTACAGCCACCCTCCAGAACGTCATGCGAACATTGGAAGGGGATAATATGGGAGTAAAAATCGATGGTCGGCAGATGCATCACCTTTGCTTTGCTGATGATATCGTTCTTGTAACACCAGACATTAGCCAAGCGGACCGTATGCTTGCGGACTTTGGGAAAGCGTGTGGAATGATTGGTTTATGACTAAATCTCACACAAACGATGTTCATGAGAAACGGATTGGTTTCGTATCACCCATTCACGCTCAACGGAACGAATATCTTCGAACGCTCCAGTTATGTCTATCTAAATCGGGAAGTCAATATTGTGAATGACTTAGCTCCAAAGTTGAGCAGAAGTAAACGAGCGGCTTGGGGAGTTTTCAAGAGTATCGAGGTTGTAGTGAAGAGAACAAAGAACATCCGACTCCGTGATCACCTTTTCGACTCAACCGTTCTTCCTGCTCTAACGTATGAGTCAGAAACCTAGTCACTGCGTAAGCAGGATGAAAGATCGCTCAGCGTTATCGAACGCGCAGTCGAAAGGACGATGCTAGGAGTATCCCGTTTCACACAACTAAGGGATAGGATCCGAAGCTCTGATCTACGTCAACGATCAAAAATCAAGGATGCTGTTCAGTACACCAAACTGTCGAAGGTAAGGTGGGCCGGACACGTAATGCGTATGAATGACAACCGATGGACAGGAGCCGTTCGTGACTGGATTCCTCGGGATGTTAAACCTACTGCAGGAAGACCACCGTCCTGATGGTCAGAGTTTTTCACTGAGAGCCTAGAAGAAAGATATGATGCTCGACGGGTCCCTAGAGGGAACAGAATCTACTGTGCTACTCTTGCACGCGAAAAAGAAAAATGGAGGTTTTATCAGCGCGCGCTCGAATCACTCGACGATCAGTGGGACTACAGGGGTGTACAGGTGATATATATAATATGTATGCGTATACTTGATACTTGCCTTTTACTAGAAAGCCCTGTCTTCATTAGTTGTGCGGGCTCCAGCATAATCACCTTTTCTCGGGGGTTTGCTATTTAAGTCATTGTGGTTTCCTGGAATCCTGTGGACGGCCTAGCCAAAATCTGCCCCATGTCGTCACCACCACAGGTAGTCGCAGCCCTTGTGGACCAAATGGAGATTTGCCACCATGTGACTTTGATACCACGATACCACGACGTTGGTGGATCCTGGTATTGGTTTACTCTTAGCTAGGCTTCCTAATAGAAACACCGGACTCCTTCCTGAGGTTGGGATGCCCTGCTGGTGGACGAATCCTCCCGCTGTATATATATATAGCATTTGTAGGCTCTAACATTTGAAGGTCATCTTTTCACTTTTAAATTTACGTACAGTTGAAATTTTCAAGAAATTGAAAAATCAGATTCTTAAATCAGTCACAATGTGACCATCTTTTATTTACTTTACCACCTGTTCTGTTTTTCATGGCAGGGTATGATGTGGAATATAAGGAGGGTTGAACGCTTAACCTTTTCTAGGAGGCCGACGCGTTCTACACCACACCATGCAGGTCCTTCACTTCGCTTTGGAATTTCTTAAAGTTCCGATGCGAGCGCGGCAGAATTGAACACGAAGGATACATGGGGCAAAATCATCGTTTCTTGTTGGGCAAAACCCCAGTTGCATAGTTCTTTTCGTGTTCAAAGTGCAAGCTTTGACGAAAAATCGGTGAAAAATACATTTTACGGGCTCCAGCAAATCAGATTTCCATGTAGGTAGGTTACCAACAGATACTTGGATGTATTGGGAGGCGTTTTGATATGTTTATAATTTAAACTTATATTTGGGAGCATAGTCGAAGCTCATGTAGTAAGACCGTTGGAGTTTACTTTTCTTCATTTCCAATTTGACATTTGAAATAAATAAGAATAGGCAGTGAAAAAAAATCTGTTCACATAAATCAGTATAGGTAATTTTGTGCTGGGAATGGTATATTGTTCTACATTGACTCGCGAAGAAGTTTATCTTAAAGTGAATGTCGAAACTGAATTGCGCACATTTATTTCTACGGCACTCTGGAAGATGTTCCACACCACATGTTTCCTCTGTTGCAGCTGGCACAAATGTTGCGCCCCATCGCAGTAGGGGAAGCTTCTTCGTTCGCAGCCCAAATCGCGCCAGAAGGTTCATCGAGAGAGGAGGTTGGTGTAAGACAGTGTTAACTATTCCTTCAGTGTTCAGCGAACAGTTTTTATATATCAGATAGCCGCTTCGTGTTCCGAATGGTTGAACTCTCACTGGCGAGCTTCCGATTTGAGGCCTCTCGCAAGCACGATACTGGTGTTTTTTTTTTGCATAATCGTGATGTAGATAAACATCTTCAACTCCTGACCGTTATTGTTTAGGTGCGTTTGGCAACAACTGCTGGTGTTTTAACTAATCCTGAGAGCTTGGAAGAACATGTCCGTGAGCAATTGAATAACCCGTTGGTTTAGTTTCGGTGCTGGAAGTTCCACTCATACTTCCTTATTCTCATTAATCTTCACATAATCCTTATGTTATTTCCTGAAGAAAATGTAGTTACGTGTGACAACAGTCAACGTAGCGCTTTCATAATCCCATGCAGAGTTATATAGGTTTTTATGTGATTGTAAATGTCTACTGTATAGAATGTACTCTTGATAGGATTAGTCCAAATTAAAGCCAAACCTCGACGTATGGGCGTTCAAAGTGAAAGGGAGGAGAAAAGTTTGCAGAACACTACCTCAAGCATGCTGATCAGAGGAAAATACGGCGTATTTATTGGTTGCCGTATTAAATAATAGCTATGTTTCAAAGTATTGTAAAAATGAGTGTTTTAAACGAAGGGTGGGTTACACTTGTACGTAGTCCTTTTCGCTTTTGTATACATTTCTATCTTGAGGCTCTGATAGTCAAAAATGAACTCCCTTGTAATTAGTGAAGCAGACGTTTACCATCTGACTAGGAATTTGTACAATTTTTCTATATGATCGCCATCAAGGTTTTCAGGGTAATTTGTTGCTTAGTTTAACTAGTTGATTAACTGTCACAGTATAGATCTGAGTTTAGAGAGTAACTTTTTATCTACCTGAAATTACACGCCGATGTAGGCCTTCGCTGATATTTTGCATGAACCCTTTACTAATGTGACTGTGTGTGGAAGCGTATTTATCGTTTCGTGGTGTTTGTTTGATATCGTTGATCTTTAGCCATGTCAACGTACTGTGTGCTCCACAAACTACACGTTGATCACGGCAACACGCATAAGCTAGATTCGTCGAATAGGCTGCAAACTAGGAATTCACAAATTCATGTCTAGGCGATAGTGTTAGCAGTGATTATTACTTTATAACTCTCGTTAATGTAACACTGTTGAGTTTCGTCAGTTGCGTTTTAGATCTCTCAAAATCTACGACAAATATGCGCTAAGGGTGGTAACAGAGAATTGCCCCTCATACCGATTAGTCCGATGTGTTACGCAGCCACATTCTTCGGGTATCATTGTCTTCTCTGAAATCCACTTCGATGGCCTATTATCAGCAATATTGCACTTTGCTCAGATGCGTGCCATTTTTTTTTTCGAGAAGTTGTAGATAATTTGAATTCCAGATTTTTATCTCCTCCGATTCGTGATCACATGACTCAGTCAGGTTACTGGTAGAGACTCTGTTCCTATTGTATTTTTCTGAACAAATGATTTATGTACGCTATATTCTGGCCCTTTGTTTTCAGGGCTGCTAGTTGTATATTCCATACATATATGAAATGTTTGCTCAATCTCCACAAATTTATTATTATGTTGATTGTTAATGATGATAAATTCTATGTTTGTTTGTTTGTGCCGATTGCAATTGTTAGGGAGCAGTTCGAATTTGAGAGCGTCACCATTACCCTCAAAAATATTAAGTATGGATAGAGGAACTGTCGAAAATTAAATAGTGGCTGCGTTAAAGAAATCCTACTGCCTAAGCAGTCGTCAGCCATATGCGACTCTGAGCGGCTGCTCTTCCTCGGTGGAGGACAAATGAAAAAAGTGTCTCTGAAGAAGGCGATTCTGCCGAAACGTCAGCTACGATTGTGTTGTGTGTTATTGTATGGAAGGAAACGTATGCCGTTTAACTGTTTAACAACCTCGCGATTGCTAGGAGAGAAAACGACGAAATGCCTACTACCGAGAGAGATCACCGCTTCAACTAAGGACGAATAGAGAGAAGAAAGTGGAGGCAGTTAATAGGAGCACGACATGGAGTGTCCTCACGTAATCCGTTGTCTTGCCCATTATACAGCTGCCTGGCGACGTACAGTCAAAAACACTCAGCTGTAGGAATTTATTTCTATGCAGACTGCTATATTGAGTGCTGCTACCCATTTCACTGTTAGGCACAGAAAGTAAGCAAAAAGGGCTAAAAGAACGAAATTGGGGATAAGTTGAGATCCGCAAAAGAGAATCCATTCTAAGGAACTCAGAATGGGCAATACTGTTTTTTTTTTCATAAATCGCAACAATTTTTTTGATAATTAGTGTCTAGAACTCTGTAGACCTACGTAAAAGCCTATGCTTCATCACTTTAAGGGCATGCGTAACTTTCATAAAGGATTCTGGCACATGTGCATATATATTCCCAAGGCCGACTTTATATTAACTTCGGCGTTGATCAAATAATTCGCCGTTTCCTTCATGAGCAGACACGAGGATTTTAACAACAAGACTTCATTCACAACAGCTGACGTTCTGGTGGTTTCGCCTTCTTCAGAGTGTGGAATAGTCAAACTGACACGAAATCTATTCAGTTAAACACTTTCATAACCTCAACAGATAGAACTTAACACATGTATATTCACATACTGAACAGCTTCCCTTAAGCACTCAAATTTATGGTCCTCATAAGTCTGTCAGTTATCATCGGAGACCAGCTGCACAGTGCATAGGTATGAAACGTGCCTGGCTCAGATCGAATATTTAGAGATTGATTCATTTTGGATTTTTGGAATTAATCCAGAACGCTTCGATAGTTTTACACGGTGATGTTTTGCATTCATGTTCGAGGGTAGCGACCGTTGTTCGGAAATCTTCTCCTTTATGTTTATGTGTCCCATGCGCGCCTATGGAGTATTTTGCTTAACTTTACGCTTGCCCTCCAGGTGTCCTTTAATAGGGGCGCGCAGTGGCCTATCCGTTTCACCAGCACAGAGGTAGTTCTTTCATTTTTGGGCTCCAGCATATCATGACTTTATAGAACAAGAGAGCTTGTAACTGGCAAGCGTTGATTTGTGAATTTTAACGGTTTTATTTCAAATATTAAAAACCACTATGAACATTGAAAGTAAAGGCAGTTGTTATTTTGATAAAGTATGCTTTAAAATCAATGTGCTTCGTGTATTATGTGTTAATAAACTAATGTACTTGCGAAATTTTGGTGGGATAAGGGGGTTTTAAGCTTAGAAACAGGTTACCGGTATCACCAGAACGCAGTAACCCTAAATGATACAATTTTATGAACACAATGTTATGAAGAGGGTTTGACATGGTTAGAGGTGCACTGAAGTACACAGATCGCTGTCGATTTGATACCGCCGACTAGGCTAACCATTCCACCGTCTCTTCGAGGTCGATTTGGTACCAAACTTGTCTAGGATGGTAAAACCACTGGTTTAATATATCATTAGGCCACCTAACTCATTATATAGGTCAGGTATGCATTCATTAATCTCAATAATTCTTAATGAATTCCAATGCATGGACTATCCGTTAAGGACTGATCAACGCTGAGTGCTTTCCGTTTTTCCAGCCATGAGGAGAATGAGATGAGGCCTATGGAGAGTGATATTTTTGTCAAGTTCGCTTTTGGCTCGAGCGTAATCATATTTTTCGGATAATTGCTGGTTAGGCCATTGTGGTTCCGTGGAATCCCGAGGTCAGCTTGGTCAAAGTCTGCTCCAGGTCTTCCTACCACAGGATGTCGCAGCCCTTCTGGATTAGAGGGAGATTTGCCACAATGCGACTTTGATACCCGGACGGTGGTGGATCCCGGTATTGGTTCACTCTTAGCTAGGCTTCCTGATAGAAACGCCGGACTTCTTCTCAGCGTGGGAGATCCTGCCAGGGGATAAATCCTCCGCTGTACATCGCAGTAGTACACCCAGGAACACCTCCCAGCCACGATGAGGCGGTAAACCGTTAGGTGGATACAATACTACTTCTCTTCGGAATTATGGAATCCGCTTTGATTAGTGTGATAGTTGTTAGTTTTTTCTAGTCTTTATTTTACATTTCGATAGTGTGTGATCTTTTGGTACATGGCATAATCGCGGAGTATCACATCGAAATTTTCGTATGCTTAAACGATTAATACCATCTCTCCTTTTGCTGTTGTCTTACTTTCCCAAATTTCAAGCCAAAGTGCACGTTTTCGTCACTGTGTAAGCGACTAAGGCACACCTCACCCTTTAGATGGAGCATCTGATGTTACTGGTGGGAGAATAGCAAATGTTCAAAACGATTTCGTTTTCTCAACCCGATTTAAAAACCTTGTTAGATACTACAGGTAAAAATGTACTGCCGACGGAAGAACTGCGTAATGGGCGGAGGAAGCCACTTTAGAGAAAGCATCATTAGAAGTGATATGTTCGACCTCAACTGATTGAAAAGTCCGATGAACATCATGCCTGGACCCGGTTTCCTCGAACGAACCCAACTTCACTGATAGAGCTACTGTCGTGCACTTTCTCACAAAAAAAAAAACGGTGTATCTATGGGCTGCCACTTAAAAAGTGCAGTGTTTTCGAATTCCCATCGTTGAACAAGAAAAGGATAGCAAGGCAACTCTGTTGAGTACAAAGAAACCCTACTACTGCCCCTTTCTCGCTCAGTAGGTATGCGAACAAAGGTTGACCAATTGATTCGGAGCATGAAGATGTAATTCGATTTAGATAGACTGATCGCATAAGCTAAATATTAAGTAACAAGCTGAAACCTATTCTATATTTTTTATTGTTGTCGTCCGGTACCAATTTGCCGACCCCGGAGAGATGGAACGCTTGGTGGCCATGGGCGCAGAGGTCGACTCCAAGTGTGTGCAGAGCACCACCGACCACTGCACCACACGCGCTCTTTGGAGAACCTAGTAGCAATAATATTCTCGTTCCAATAGCGTCTCTTCGACCTCTTCTTGGACCAATCATTTAGTACTTATTGAGTCGATGACGTTTTCGTCTCTTTAGAATACTTATCTCATAGCTATTAAGGAAAGAAATTAAGGTGAAATCATGCCGTGTCACTTCAACGGAGGGCGAGGTAAATCAACGAGAAAGATTGTAGCTCGTTAAAAGGATGAATACATGCCGTCGAGACAGTGATTAGACAGCTTTTTTCGTTTTGGGTTGTGATTGGCTTAATTTGAAAAGGAAGCGCTGTCACGACATCTCGAGAAGCCCACGAAAAATTCCCAACTAGCCGAATGCCCTTTCGAAAGATATCCTAACGATCATAACTTTTAAAATATCAGCATAAGGTTATTAATTTTACATCTGTTTTACATTTCTTCATCTGTGTAAACCTTTTCTACCCATACAGCTATCTTATATACTTAAATGACGCGTCCTCACAGAAACGTGACCCTCGATATATATTTATTTGTTTCGTTGCCTAGTGACTATTGTAACTACAAGTGGTCCATTTCGTATATAGTGTCAATTTATGTCTATGAATCTGTTCTTTTCCATCCTCGTTGACATATTTACTTTCTAATAAAAGTGGTTTTTTTCGGAAAATTATAAACACTCGTACTAAACGTTTCGAAGTCTTCACCACAAGCAATCAAGGCCCATGTGGATAGTGGAAAATTTTTCGGCCTAACACTTAGGGCTGCCAAGATTCTTGCTATTAGCCAATCGAACAATCAACGAAGACATGAGAGATCGAATTTTTACATACAGTTTGCTCTAGCAAATGCTCTACTCTCTATTTTTAGACTACTCTCTATTTTTTTACATAGTGATTTAGAACTAATCAGCAGCTCGTACTGTGTTTCTCCTGCCCTACCTCCAAGAATCCGTTGGCTAATGTCTAAAACAAGCCACCGAATTGCTCATGGTGATCGGAATTTTCTGTCTTGTCACGTCGTCGTTGCTAAGGTATGAAAAGATGAGACGAGAAGAAGTGAATTCGCAGCTGAATAGAATTCATTAAACAGTTTTGAATGGACGGACATTTTCACATTTTCAAAATCATGTGTCGACCGAGATCGCAATTGCATTAAAAGTGCAAGTCTGTGGAAGAAAGAACTAACGGAGAGCGAGAGGCATGGTCGTGTACAGTTAAGATAGCCTTGAAAGGGCTACTTCATTACACATGAGACCATACATTGTATAGTAGGTGCTGTGCCGCAAAGTGTACCTGGATGTCCACCTGCGCATCGTCACCCGACACGATCTTACAAGCTGAGAACGAATTCGAAATTTAAACCCAGAAGCTAGATTGAGTAAACGAAAGCTAATGATTGCCGCTTTTCTACCAGTAGTTTTTGTATTGAGCATCTGGGAAGGACCCTTCAGGGCAATTTCGAAACTGTAGGTGGTGAAAATGTTACTCAGTTGGCAAATTAGCACTGAAAAGAAAAACCATGTTGAGGTCTACACGACTAGGCTATATAAACAGTTATTGACTGATTGTCCACTGATAAAGGATAAGGCTCTAAAGGATAAAGCTCTTGACGTTGATCAATCTCTGAGGGATACGCCATGCATTCGACTAGGTATCGTTGGAGATGATTGAATGCATATCTGGCCTTCACAATGACTCGCGATGGCCTGCCGATGTATCGAGCCAGTGCTGCTATGCTACCAGACAAGTCTGGTACCAATTTGCCGACCCCGGATGGATGGAAAACTTGGTGGGCCATGGGACCGTTTCCACGTGCGTGTCGCAGCAGCGCCTCCAACCACTGCGCCACACGCACCCTGCCCACTGATAAGATATAATTTTTTGGTGGCTTATTTTTTCATGGCAAGAAAATATGTGGAGTACAGCCACAATCATGCTGAGACATTTGGAAAGCCCATACCTTAGCCCAGCTCACGTCTTACAACACCACTGAGACCCTCGCTTCGCAGCTTCGCATTTCTTTTTGTCAGTTTGGGTAACACGTAAGCGAAGGGGTAGTAGCTTGTTCAAATCTGGCCTGGAGTCTATGTTTCGCAAATGTCTCGGCATTATTGTGGTTATATCCATTAATAATTTGTTTTCATGAATATAATGTTTCCTCTAGCAGTCGACTGTAGGTTAGCTGGCAACAGCGTAGTGATATTTTTGTAAACCAGCTTTCACTAAGCCTCGACTTCAGTGATCAATTTCTTTCTAGAATGTTCAGCCTACACAAAGTTGTTGCAGAGCTTTTAAGTGGTTGACGTTCTGGTTTCTTCGGCTGCTTAAAAACTCCTAGTCGATTGTCTGCATCCGTTTAATAACTCTCCTGTGTAAAGGGATATTGCCGAGTGATGTGACTTCGCTCGGGAGTTTTTTGACGCCAATGGACTGTTCTTGATGCGGGTTTCACAAAGGCAGTCAAATGCGACCAACATTCTTTCCGTCTAAGTAACTGTTTATATTATAACTTCCACGACCAACTTTCTATTAACCTCGGCATTGGTCAAGTAATTATTCGCATTCTTGTTGAGCAAACGCGAGGTGTTATTATTATTCTTTATTCACAAGTAAGCTGACGTTTCGGCGTACTTCGCCTTCTTCAGGGCCTGGAAAGGTCAAGTTGACAGCAATCTACTCGGTCGAACGCCTCCATAACCAAGCAAAGAAAACGCTAAACCAAGATTTCAACCACAATGAACACAACTCTGCGCACCCACCGCTTTCTATGAGGCTTCCACTGAGTATGTCTAGTGGAGACCAACCGTCCGGAATTCACATGGAATCGTAATGTGCCCTTCCCCTCAAAATAATAGGCTTATATACTGCCCAATATCACGCGTGATAACGAGGCATTCTTCCCTGCGGTTCACCTTCGGATTTCTGGAATTAATCCAGAACGCCTCGAGTGTTTTGCGCGCTTGTGTTTTCGTCTCTTGTGCGAGGATCGTGAAAAAGAACGCGAAACGAACGCATTTTCTTTGTTTGGTTATGGAGGCGTTTGACCGAGTAGATTGCTGTCAACTTGACCTTTCCAGGCTCTGAAGAAGGCGAAGTCCGCCGAAACGTCAACTTATTTCTGAATGAAGAATAATAATAACACCTCGCGTTTGCTCAACAAGAATACGAGGAATTGTTTATGTTATAATTTCAACTTTTTATTTACTGCCTATCACTGTTTTTCATGGCAGAGTGCTACGTGAGATACAACCACTATAATGCTGAGATATTTGCAAAACTCCAGACCGAAGGCGTCTGCGATAATGAACGATCGCGCTCGTACCCTTTACGGCGCTAATGTGTTCACCACCACACCATACAGGTCCTTCGTTTCGCCTATCTTTCAGCTAGTCCTCTATCGATCAATCCTATCATGAACCATCTTCTATCGACCCATCAGCAGTCGCCAGCCAACGGTATTGATCTGAGGAGACCAAATCGGCAGTGAACTAAGCGTCGGAGTGCAACCATCTTGGTTTTACAATAGGCCAAGTTTCGGCGGTTTTGCGAATTCTTTTCCTAGTCCCTGCAGCTTCGAACCATGACTGTTGCTTTTCACTCTTTAAGGTCTCCTTTTGTCGTTCGTCTGAGCTGTCTTGCAAGTCCAGATGTGAGCTAGTGGTTGCTTATAGCTCGTGCGATTCCACGCTGGCGTATTAGCCTGAACGATTCTGGAGACAGAAGTCTTTTGGTGGCTTTCGAACTCACAGCTTTCACTGCTCTAAGGTGAAGATGCTGAATGAATCGTCGATGGAATCGAGAACACCATTTTTCCAACAGTCATCTAACGAATTGAATATATTCCTATTTATGGTGCTTTAGGACTTGGTTTTTGGAATTAGCAGCTTTTTTGCTTTTGGTATGAAATGATGTCTAGCACTAAGGAGGCGATGGTCTGATTCCCTGTAGAATTTTGGGACAACAGCGACATCGGTTACATAAGGCTTTCAATTTCCTATGATGTGGTCTATTTTGTTATTATACTTTCCACTGAGAGATTCACCCGTCCATCGTTGAGGGTGGGGCTTCTGGAACTGTGAATTACCATGAATGGTCTTGGTCGCAATGATGAACTCAGACAGCGGCTCATCCTGCTCGTCCCATTCTAATCCGTGGGACGCAATGTGACGTTCTTTAGACGTTTTTCTGGGTGCTATGTTAGCGTTAAAATTTCTAGTGATGACCTTGAAGAAGGGATGAGATCCGACCTTGAAGAACGTATGGTCTTTTCTATAGAATTTTTCCAAGTCTACTTAAAACGCTTTGAATTTTTCGTCATAGTTCAATGTCGGTGCGTAGACGTAAATTGTCAAAGCCGGCGTTGATCCACATCCCTTCAAACGTGAACGACCGCTTTGGGTTGTAAGCTGTTCGAATGAATCGATGTTCATGGATAAACCCGTGTTCTGAAGTCCTACTTTTTCAAACCAGAATACATTGACGCACGCATGCATGAATACGTGCTGGTAAATACAGAAGTTGTGAGCCAAATCGCGTTGCAAAAACAAGGAATCCATCCACTGGACCGATCTACGTCTCAGTGAGGTAAAGGTCACTTTTCTCCTGCGATTCATCCCCTTATCCGCCACCTAGGGACTCACCATGGTGCCTCAACACTAACCCGCAAGAGCTCCGTCTATGGAGGAGATAAAGGATGAAAGCATGAAGCTTTCGGCGTTGATCAATCCCTGAACAATGCGCCATGCATTCGACATCAATAAGCATCGTTTGGAAGTGACTGAATGCATATCTGGCCTTCATAATGACTCGCAATGGTCTGCCGGTGTATCGAACGAGTGCTGCTATCCTCCTAGAGAAATCTGGTACCAATTTCCCGACCTCGGAAGAATGGAAGGCTTAGTGAGCAATGGGCGCGGAGATCGATTCCACGTGTGTGTTGTGGGGCGCCTCCGACCACTGTACCACACGCGCTCTGAGGAGATACGTGGTATACACTACGCGATGGTTGATAGTGATGAAATATTGCATCGTAAACAAGAAAAACCGAAATTAAAACATGGTCAAAATTGGCAAATAGCAAGGATTTTTCTGAACAATTTCAAGGAATTATTATTGAACATATTTGCGACAAAACTGCTTTGGCCAACTGCCGATAATTCTTTGATAGCCGGAGTACTAGCACCTTTAAGTTATTCTCTGGTAGATGCGAGCCTCAGCGATACTCTGGGTTTTTTAAGTATTTGGGAAAGAAGCTTTGAAAGCTCCATAAATTTCGCCTGCATGTCTTTTTCAGCGAATGCGACTCTGCAGCGTTCGTGGGAATCGGAGCGTATGTGAATGAGGCTCTCAAGAATTGCCTGCAATATTTATATTCGCACTAAATGCTTACTGCTGAGAACCACAAAACAGATTTCTTTTCTATCCCATATTGTTGCATTGCCGGAAAGATTAGTTGGTTTTCTCTTAGATGCTTTAACAGACTTGTGCTACCCGCAGCACGCTCTTGCTCCATCTTAGCTCAAAGTTTAGCGTTAGGTGTCTGAAGATGTGAATACGATATGCTTATGCCTCGTTAGCACAGAGCCACATTGATAATAGCACTCGATCTATTCTCGTCCAATCGGCCAGCTGCCGCAAATCCGGCTTTACTTCGTTCTCCTTCCTTTAGTGTGAGAGTCTAAATCTAAGCTGCTGTTGAAGTTCTTTTTCCACCACTGAAGATTTAAATTCGATTTTTTTGTTCGTTTTCCATGTAGCAGGTTGCAGACCGCGTTACCAGTGCTGTTCGGGCAGTACAAAGTTTTTTAGGGCAGAAGTACTTTCAAGGAAAAGCTGCTCACTAGCTTTTCAGTATCGGAACAACAGCAAACTTGCAAAACTTGAAAATGTTGGATTAACCTTTTATTAGAACTTTCACGATTTTAGAGGACAGTACTGCAAGGTTCTTTCCTTATTATTCTATTTGAATAGAAATTTACCAAAGAAATCTACAAAATTCAAAATTTTCGAAAGAAAAGTATATTCATATGTGTTATAATACAATTATTCCAAAATTTTAATATGTGAAACTATGCTGACTCGGGCAAAGTTTACCCAACCCAGAAAGAGCCACTTTCAGGGCAACGTCGTAGCGAAGAAGCTGAAGAAATTTTGGGGACATTCCAGCTTACTTAAACCTAGGTGAACATGAGTCATGGAAACTGATTCCTTTGATCCCCGTTTCCCGTTGCAGAAGTTTCCGCTAAGGTCCTCATTGATGGCTTCAACACGAAAACTGACTAAATGAGATGAATGTCTGGTGAAGTTCACAACTCGATCTAAGATTTCGAATGAAGTGAATAGAGCTCGCGGGCTCCAGGGTTTAATATGGTGGTCAAAACATTTGTGCTAATTGTCAATCCCGCGCCCATGGCCCACCAAGCTTTCCATCTTTCCGAGGTGGGCAAGCTGGTGCCAGACTTGTCTGGGAGGATACCAGCACTGGCTCGATACATCGGCAGGCCACCGCGAGTCATTGCAAAGGCCAGATATGCATTCAATCACCTCAAAACGATGCTTAATGAAGTGGAGTGCATGACGCATCCTTCAAAGATTGATCAACGCCGAAGCCTTTGTCTTTTCATAAGGCATTAGCCATTCTAAGGAAAAGGTCTAATATACAGTACACAATCTTGTTTGGGTTTCAACACAACCATTGTCAGGTTAATAGATCCGTGAAAAGGCCGTGAAGAGCTGGAATAATACGAAATTTACCAGCTTCTTCAATTATTCACATTTTCAAATCATCATCTCTCCGCAACCACTGAAATATTCAAGTGCAAAAATTTTCACTTGCTCGAATATCCGCTAGTTCGTAGAAAGTAAGCTTTCGTGCTGCGGGTGGTGAATAGGACTTGACTGGAAGCTGACTGCCGTCATTCGCAGCTTATCCATTACGTACTTTGGTTTAGTTCCGCCGTCATCCTCATTAGAAGCTCATTTTGACACAATCAAAATCCACATTTGCATCGAGAGCCTCTCAAAGTGATGACTTCCTCAAGTGAATTCCCTCCTTCACCTCTACTCATAGTACACTTGATGTGTTGCAACACTTCGAACGTCTGTGGGAATGAAGCCGATTCTTCTGGAGATAATAAAATTGGACGTAACTGATCACTCCACGATAAAGATGACCTTCAGCTCAAGCAAGAATTTCTTTAAGAAAACCTTTGTATAAGTGTGATGAAGTTCACTCTGAAACTCACACCGTAAAGAAGTATTCAAAGCAGCTTCCAGCTAAAAAGCGATGTGACGACAGTGTCAGTGATATCACTGATATGTCAACATAAAACGTGCTTTCTATAATGTCTCACCTTAGATGTTTATTTCCCTTTAGCGACTTGAATACTCTATTTCAGTTATATTAAATCCTTTCGAATCCAAGTTTTCTGACCCTATTAAGGACTTGCACAGTTACAGTGCATTGCTTGCTTGATGGTGAACATGTCATTTCGTGGTAGTCACTACAATCTATACTTCAACCTCGTTAGCGAACACATAGCTTCAATCATCAGGATCCATCACGCCTCTTCATGGTGACTGCAGGGTTTTGGCATTAGTTTTCCTATGAGAAGTTGAACGCTCGTTGTTGTTAATGGGATCTTGTAATAGTTTTTACAAGTTCGGTTACGGCGATTAACATTGTAGCTTCTTAACCAACACAAAATCATCTGCAGAACTTCACTTCGCACTCAACGGCAATGATGAAAAAGAAGGGAGAACAGCAAAACTAATTCATTACATCGACCACTATCATCTTGGCACTTTTAGAAAACGTATGGTTTTTTCTTTTAGAAATCCCTCTAACCGCAATTTCTTAAGAGACCACTTGTCTCCTAGAGGTATCAAGGTGGTATTAGTCGATGTACCTACAGTAGCACGACAAGTGACGAAATCGGCCATAAGATGGTTGGAAAGTTTTCGGTTCACGTGGCTTTCAGTTCCACTGAATAAACTTACTGCTTGATGGAATTATTACCATTATTATAGAGTGCATTGTTCTGAGAAAAATGTGGTAGTGGAAAGGGCAAAGTTGTCGTCATGTGAACCACTACTGAGCCTATGCAGTACCTTTACCTACGTGCGAAGCTGGAGTGTTGTCCAATTTGTGGGCATGTTTTGTGGAAGAGAACTGACCAGATACGTGAGTAAGGAGTTTTGTGATAAACCTGTTTGCTAGCTTTAGAGAATCGATAAAGAAAGATCATGGTCTTCTTCTTGAAAGTCGTTCCTACTTCATTCAGCCCTTTATTAGTTATAGTTAACCCTCAACGTGCTGTTTCAAGAAGAACGGTTGCGTTGCACCTGTTCCATTCTCATCGTCCTATTGCTTGCAAGAAGGCAGTTATATAAGAAAACTGTAGCTTGCAAGAGATTTTGGATCATCAGAAAATTTCGCAGGGAAATTTCGTCTTGCACAAGGCTATTCCGCTCCTTACTTGTAAACAAAGTTAGGAGGTCAATGTGTATTACGGGATTTCAGTTTAGTCGGATCGAGATGCAGTGCAAAACCCACGAAAACAGTGCGTTGTTCTGAGAAAAATGGGGTAGTGGATGGAATAGTGGAGAATGGAGCTATCCAGCTTCTGGCTTATCTACTTGGCTTCACGTTTCTCCTTTGTCAACTTATGTCGCTGATGCTTAGAAATCTTTCATTTAAAGCTGTAGTTTGATCTGTAACGTACTGTGGGTCACGCTATGAGTGACTGGATTTGGGAGGAAAGTTCGGAGCTTCACATCAGCTGGCACATGAGATCGAAGATACCTCGTCGGAAATCATGCATGCAGAACGCAACAGAGATGTGTCTACAGCTGGACGAGAACAATGCGTATCTTATATTGCTGTTGATATTCAATTCACCTTGCGAGGACAGGCGTCATAACTCGGAGAATTCCTTCTGGATTCTTTGGCAAGGGATCATCTATTGCTGAAGGATTAGGATTTGGTGTGGTTCATTGTAAGCATCTTGATGATTATTCTAGTGGAATCGCTGTTTAGATACTGAGTTCATTGCACTGTGTTATATAACTCCATTCCTACTCATTGAGTTTAACCCAAGGAGCTAAAACATTTTGAAAAATCCCTTTCTTTAATCGTATGACTCACCACTTACAAAACTGTTTGCTGAAGATTTATTACCTTCAAGTTCGATTTCCCAAACCTTATTTTTTGAACTGTTTTCAACCATATCAACTTCGAAATTCATTCTAGGTGCTTTGATTTTTTATGAGCCTCAGACTTTATGGAATTTTGGGGTGGCATTAGAATGTGGTGACACATCTCAATGAGATTTGACGATGCTGTAAAGATTATTCCTTTATCCCCTAGTGTGTCTCTTGCGGTACCTTAGAGAGCGAAATATTTCTGGTATGGGCTTCAGTCATCACTTTTTTATTCATTTGTCTCTAAACTTCTTGGTTCTCCCTTTTGTCGTTCCTTCCATATTATTTTCGCATTTTCTTGCCACTCCAGGAGGAATTGTTGCAGAAGCTGTCGTCAGACGAAATTGTTCTTTCTAATAACCAATCGACGAAAGGAAGTGAATAAGAAAGAAGAAGAGTGATTAAGTTATGGTAACTTCCAAACGAGGCAAAATGGAGTGATTTATTTCCGGGTAACAATTTAGTAAAGTCGTCAACAACATTGGAGCTCATTTAAAGACTCAGTTCTAGCTAATGCAGTCCTAGATGGCCGTCGAAACTCCCGCAAATTATTGAAAATTGATGTGAAGAGATTGTGGTTTCGGATTCGCAAAAAACTCGACCCACCGAGAAATTCCCATACAAATAGGCAGAAAGCTCGCACATTCGAGAAAATAGAGACAGTCAGAGAATAACGCAGCTGCTTGGAAAATCAAATGACCCATTTCTTTACTTTGTACGAATTCAGAACAACTTTCATTGATTCCATTATCGTGCAGTCGTCAACTACGAATTTTCTCGGTCTAGTATTTGGGTTCAGTTATCATTTCACAAGTTTGTCCTCTTCAAATTTCGCTTTGAATAGAATCTCGAACTTGACGCGTAACGGCTTTTCCAGCTCTTTGCTACGGGCAATCGTCTCTCCTTGAGGGTCCGAGGAAATACGGCTATCTTGCAACCGCTCCTCTTCGATGAATAGCCTGGAGCTGTTCCTGTGATTAATACAGTGACCGTTGAAAAGCTATTTAAGAATTACGACTGATTCATGTAGGTGATAAGTAGAAACCTAGACATATCAAATTGTATCGCAGGAGTTAACAATTTTCCGCATGTGGTATAAGAAGAGTCTGTCGTTCTATCACGCATTCTTCATTACAGTATGATGTACACTGTTCTATGATTACATATCATTTATTAAGATTTTCAGATCTTTAAAGGAATCTCTATGTAACCCTGTTAAATTTAACACCTTACAGAGTAATTCATTTGTTTTAACTACCTTTACGCCTGTGGAACGCGTGGCGCAGTGTTCGGAGAAGCCCTGCAACACACACATGGAATCGGTGCCCACGCCCATGGCCTTCTAAGCCTTCTATTCCTCCGGTGTCGGAAAATTGGTACTAGACTTGCATGGAAGTATATCAGCACTGGCTCGATGTATCGATAGGCCACCGCCAGTAAAGACTAGATATGCATTCAATCATCTCAAAACGATAATGAAGTCGAGTGCATGACGCATCCTTCAAAGATTGATCAACTCCGAAGCCTTTATCTTTTAGTTTATCTTTTACGCCTCAGTGTGGGAATTCACGAATCGTAGAATACTACTTCTGCTTTCCTCAAAAAAAAAGAAAAGAAAAGAATTTATGTAAAGGAGTATGACCATGGCTTAATAATGTTACATTCTGTGGCGAGAACACTGTAGTGCACCAGATATGCACGGTTGTCTCAGTTGAAGTAATTGGAAAGCAATAGGCAAACATTCTCACCTCGCTATCGTTATCGGCTCTGCTTGTACTGGAGCCAGTTAACTTCAAGAACCCGAAAATTGGCCACATTTTTCAACCTTAACTGAGAAGCTGTGCTAAAATGAGCAACATTTTATTGTCTGTGCTTTGTTCTCGTGATGAATTTCATGGATTAGAATCCTGAAAAATACGCCAGAGACTACCCCACACCTCTAGTCTTTAGCATTTTCATAAAATGATCGATTTTAATAATCATCTACAAAAGATGAATTATCAGCCCATGAGTGGAAAATTCGTCTTCATATGGAATAGTCCACCACAGCGAGAATGCATCGTGCTCGCTCGGATATGGACATTCAGGCTTCAGTGGTGACTCGGCGATTCTGAAAGAGGAAATCGGCTACCGGTGGCGCATTTCTGTGCTAAGCGACGGCAAAACATGAATATTCATCACTCAGTCGCCTAACTGGATGACCTGAAAGCAACGTAGCTTTCACCAAATTGCACTGCACTAAGTTCTGGCGAAGCACCAACTACTTCTGAGAAATCCACAGTGAATTTACACACTTTTAATCACTTCTGAGTTGTTCTGATCATTCTGCTACTTTATAGATGCAGCGATTGGCTATTGAAAACTCGAATATTAACACCGAATAAAAGGACCAGCCATAATGCAATAAATTACGATACGAAAAACGACTGTTGCTCGATCTTTTCCTTATTCCTTCGCATTCCGTTCAGGCTTTCTTCTTTATTGGTAGTCCACTCATTAACCTGCCGCGAGAGGTGCTTATTCTTCGTGCGGAACGTGGAGGATTTGTGCTAGATATGATCTCATGGTGAACTCCACATTCTCAGTGACGGATTGAAGTGGGTGATATGGACTTCATCGCCAAATGCTCACGAATAATTCAGCTTCCCTGAGTTGTGTAAGCGTCGGTCACGCCTTCCCGGAACTGGCGACAGCCGGTCTCTTCAGTGCTTCCCACATACGTTTTCACCTTCGCGGTGAATCGGCTTTTTCTATCCCGAAACTCAAGCAACGTTTCGTTGGTATTGTTATCACCACACGTTAGCAGCATTCATCTCACTCATTCACAACATTCCACACTCGCCCACCAATTTAACAGAGGTATTTCTAGTAAAATTAGACCAAATAACTCGTGCGTTTTAGTTTTTTTCACTTCCGTCTTAACCTACCCAAAGTCTATGTAGCAGCTTCAAAAGCTGATAGTATTTTAAGGTTTTTCTAATTGCTGTTGTGCCGTAGAGTTTTATGGGAAGATTGGGAAACAATGTGGACCATAAGTTGATAAGCAGATAGGAAGGTAGGACTGCTTACGAATGCACAATCAGGATTTCATTAGACTCTCAAGTTCATTGAGGTATATTGTCCTAAGAGGCGCGTGTGGCGCAGTGGTCAGAGGCGCCATGCGACACACACATGGGATCAATCCGCGCGCCTCTGGCCCACTAAGCCTTCCATCTCTCCGGAGTCGGAAAATTGGTACCAGACTTTTCTGGAAGGAGAGCAGCACTGGCTCGATATATTAGTAGGCCAACGCGAGTCATTCTAAAGGCCAAATTTGCATTCAATCACCTCCAATGATGCTTAATGAAATCGGAGAATGGTGCATTCCTCAGGGATTGATCAACGCAGAGAGCTTTCTTCTTTTTATCGTCTTATATTGTCTCAATAATTTAAGTTGGGCTAACGGTATTACACAGTTTTTCCACTAACAATTAAATTCTCAGTCTGCAGCTCATCCTTTCAAAGCAAGGGATCAGCTGCCATACTTGGAAAGATGCATGCAGGACTGCTCGAGCTTGTTTTCCAATAGAAGCGATGGTATTAGCTAGCAAGACTTTAATTTTTAACCAACAACTTGAAATTCTTTTCACTTCACTTCCTATCTTTCCTTCCAGCCAAATGCAGAATTATTTGTTTCATCTCGACTTCGATTGCTAATTGAAGAAAGAAGCATTTGATCATCAAAAACTTACAGATACGCTTTTTCATAATCACTCCTTACTTATTGGCATGAACCCTTTTAAAGGCTACTTTTTATTCAGCAATATACCATGTAGTTTTTTTCACACCTATCTTACACCTATTGCTAATTTTTAACCAACAACTTGAAATTCTTTTCACTTCACTTCCTATCTTTCCTTCCAGCCAAATGCAGAATTATTTGTTTCATCTCGACTTCGATTGCTAATTGAAGAAAGAAGCATTTGATCATCAAAAACTTACAGATACGCTTTTTCATAATCACTCCTTACTTATTGGCATAAACCCTTTTAAAGGCTACTTTTTATCCAGCAATATACCATGTAGTTTTTTTTCACACCTATCTTACACCTATTGTAGTCGTGTGGAAATGTTGACATTTTTCGTCCCTCAAACAACTAGGTCTGTTAGCACTGTTTTGAAATGCGTTCAGATCACAGAAGCACGAAAACAGCTCAAAGAACCATTGAAGCCACAATGTTTAACTTTTTATTTACTGCCTATCATTTTTTTTTACAGCAAGGTAAAAATGGACAAAGGATAAAGCTCTCGGCGTAGATCAATCCCTGAGGGATGCGCCATGCATTCGACTTCATTAAGGTATCGTTGGAAGTGATTGAATGCATATCCTGCCTTTACAATGAATCGTGGTGGCCTAGAGCCAGTATTGCTATCCGCTCAGACAAGTCTGGTGCCAATTTGCCAACCCCGGAGGGATAGAAAGCTTGGTGGACCGGTGGCCTATTTCATGTGTATTGCAGGGCGACTCCGACCACGTCACACGCATACCACAATCGTAGTTTAACATGAAAATTTCTAGAAGTTAACGAATAGTAAAAAAAAACAAGTAGAATGCAAGGTCCTCACAGTAGATGTGAAAATGGGTAATGAAAAAGAAAACATTCCTTCTATCCTTTTCTGTGAAGCGTTGCAAGTTCGGACGTAGAACTGTGTTTGCATGTAAATCAGGCCAACGTTGCAGATGCCCAATTGTCTACATTAGACCTTCAGCAAATAAAGCCATCTCATCCGTAAAGGAAATGAACTCCGACCACGTCACACGCATACCACAATCGTAGTTTAACATGAAAATTTCTAGAAGTTAACGAATAGTTCAAAAAACTTGGGAATAATGATTGTTGATATTCAATATGATTCCTCCGACCACGTCACACGCATACCACAATCGTAGTTTAACATGAAAATTTCTAGAAGTTAACGAATAGTTCGAAAAACTTGGGAATAATGATTGTTGATATTCAATATGATTCCTTCACCCAAACAAGTCTGGTACCAATTTTTTGATCCCAGAGGAATAGAAAGCTTGGTGGGCCATGGGCGCTGGGATCGATTCCATGTGTGTTTAGCAGTGGTGCGTTCAACCACTGCGCCACACGCGCCCAACGATGCTAAATCACGGTGCAGTGAGATGTGAAATGCAACCACTCGAAGTTGAGATATTTGTGGGATCTTTAAAGGCCTAATGGTGTAGTGGGTAACTCGCGAGCTCTCGGAAATGGTGATTGCGGATCCAAATTTAGCCTGTGAGCTAAGTTTTGCAAATAACTCGGCAACATTGCAAATCGAATTCACATAAAACCCGACCGTAAAAAATAAATGGCAGTATATAAAAAGTTAAGCTGAAAAATTTGTTGATCTAATGTTCGAAAAGAGCACACACCTTGCAAGAAAGAATCTGTGTAACGTATTGTAGTTGGTGAACACTTACAAGACTCGTTTTGTTAGGTAACATCTTAAGAAAAAAAAACCACTTCAATAGGCAGCTATCCCGATCTAGCTTGGATGCTTTCCAATCCCACGAAATATGAAGTGTTGAGAAGTTTTTCTTACATCTATAATAGGGCGCACTACGAAATCTTTGAGAATATTAAGTTGTTTCTCTACAAAATTATACTTAGTCCTTCAGCAGACACTCAACTTTAACTTCTATGACTATTTGAAAAACGATCTCAACGTCGTAGGAAATCCCTCAATGATACAGCTCCTCATTGTGGATGGTGGTGTTCAATCGCGATCTTCACTAGAAATCTGTATTCTACCCGGATTTCCATGCTGACTGCCTGGTGATTTCATCCCGAAATCAACCATGAATGGCCCATTACTCCCTCCATGCGAAGCATTGTCGCCATTGGGGAAGGAACTTAACTGTACCTTCGGGTATTTTCCTGAGAATCACAAGAGCTGGTAAGTACCAGCACAAGTGATGTGGGTGACATCACTACGGTAATCATTGAAGCATAGGTCCAAAGCTTTTTAATACTCGCAGATGATTCGCAATGTTTGACATTAAATATATGGTTATTTATGATGAAAAGGTCATGAGTGCTAGGAGTTGATGTCGATCATCTGAAGCAGATAATCGAACCTATTGCACCGAAAACTACATGAAGGACTAGAACCATTCAATCGGCAACGGTTCAACGGCCATCTTTCAGTAATCGTTCATTGTGTAGAAGACGGTGGAGATTCGAAAAAGCCCAATAAATATGTGCTATACGATTTTAAGAATAAAGCCGTCATCGTTATGAAGCTCGCTCTACGCTTCTTTTGTGCAAAAAAACGACCAGTTTTACGATCGCCTTGTGACATACTATGTGACAACCAGCGACATGCAATTCAGTGACTAGCTGAAATGAATCTCCTAAGCAATCTTCAAGACCGTATTTTGCACCAAAAGATGGTTGTGATGGTTTTTTCCCTTTCGCGGAGTCTGTCATGTGACACTACTGTTTCAATCTTAGCGAAACGATCACAATATACAACTATCGTACTGAAATCGACGAAATCCTGCAGATACTGAGGTCTGTGTCCGGGCATGCCTAAAAGAGTTCCTCCTCTCGGACAACAAGGCTGAACCTACTGTCGTGCTACTACTGCAGTAATATTTGAGTGAATTGTGCTCGAAAACCCTTCTTCACTCATAACATTCATCTGACCACTCGCTAACCATGTATCACCTTTTCATGCGTTTCCACCATTACTTTCTAAGAAAATCCCCATCATTCAAACTGCTACTAAAATGAACTCGAAGAATTCGTCGCTTTCAGTGCTTCAACACTTTATACTACCAGAATAATAATGGACAAGTGTCTTTTTGAAAGAGTTTGTATTACAGTAACTACTTCTTTGCTTAAAAAAAGCTGTTTTAGTGGAAAATAAAATTATTCAGAGTTCCGAATCCGAGTCCACAGCTAGTTTTGCGTGAAGTGCAAGTCACGTCACAGTGTAGTAACTCTGTTGTACAGCAGAGGAGCGGAATACGACGATTCCAATCTTGCGACTACTCCAATTTACGTGACCCTCATACATCTGGTTTTTATGCTTTAATTTTGCTTAGAAAAAATGCCCTGTAAGCCTAGTCAATCTGGAAAGTTATTCTGCCACAATACATAGATCTGCCCCAATCAACGTTTTTGAATGCTCATTATTGCTGACACTAGCTTGTTTTGGCTCACTTCGTCTTTAAGGCATTACCTTTTTTACAAAATCATAGAACCAAGGCTTTCGTGGCTATCGTTAACAGTTCTATGGCCTTTTTAAAATAGTTTGGATCTGGTTAGCACTTTATTTGTTACGGTATTGACCTAAATTTAACACAGTTAGGTGACTTCGAAACCGACTTTCCTTGAACCTCGGTGTGCTTAATCAATATGTATTCTTTCTTTGATGAGCTTACAGGAGGTTGTGTACATATACCTCATGTAAGCTCATCAAAAAAAGAATACATACAGTTAGTAGAGTATGAACACAAGGACAATTATACAAAAATATAGAGTGAGCTTTCTTACGTACTGTGCACACAGTGATAGTGATACCGTCCATCCGCAATGCCGGTTTAACACTACCATCGAATTGCCAACCCTTTCATTACTAGAGAGCGTCGGGAAGTTGCTGCCAGACTTGCTTGGACCTTACTCACTCAATGAAATCCACGTAGAAACACTTTAGTGCAGCTATCCCAGGACCCGAAGAAGAATTCACTCGACCAGCATTCAATGACATTCATTACTAAAAGAAAATCCTCTAGCAGCAAGGGAACACCTGCATTTGAATAGTTCAAAAACCCTTGTGGATCATGGTTGCCAAAAAAAAAACAAGTAGAATGCAAGGTCCTCACAGTAGATGTGAAAATGGGTAATGAAAAAGAAAACATTCCTTCTATCCTTTTCTGTGAAGCGTTGCAAGTTCGGACGTAGAACTGTGTTTGCATGTAAATCAGGCCAACGTTGCAGATGCCCAATTGTCTACATTAGACCTTCAGCAAATAAAGCCATCTCATCCGTAAAGGAAATGAGTCTGTGCTTCTCGACGCAGACGTTGGGCATTCAAACATGAGTTAATGGGATTCATTCACGTGCACACTTGAGCACAACGTTTCTTTTGCGCATCATCCAAATGCGTCCACGTTTTTTTTGCAACCTTTCGTTTGTTTTATGTTTGCTCGGATTCAGGTCGAAAAGCCTCTGTGCTATTCGAAAGTAGACCTGATCGGCTGTAATGCGGCAAAGAAGACTTCGAGTGATAACAAGCCGGGCAAACACATTTTCGCTCACATTCATAAGTCTCAGCAGCCGAATTGCAGTAGTCCAATGGAACAAAATTCGAAATTTTTCAAGCCGATCGTTATTTAACTTCGACATTAATACTCAAAGCTTTCTAGGATATTAAGCTAACACGAAGATGATAAAGATGCTTATTCGGCGAATGTTTCGACGTCTGCGACTTCATCGAAGTCCGAGTTGGTGGTCCACAGTTGCTTATCTTCTTGATGTGACATCTTCGTCGTCGAGCCAAGTCGGATCTCCTTCAGGAGAACACCGCACGAATGAGCCAATCTCACTCGGCAGCATTCTTTTATGCTGGGCGGTTGTTGCTGATATGACTATCCGTTGGTAATAAATTGGTTTCCTACGGATAATCCTTCATGCACCTGTCGATATTATTTTAGTTAGCACACAGCGAATAGCATATCAGTATTTTTCAAACGGACCTGCAATTCAGCATCATCATTTCTCTTATTCTCTTGCTCTTCCATGTGGCTCACAGCTAGCCAAATTTAAGCATGGGAGCAGAGTGTACCCACCTACTAAAATTGGAATTAATCCTTTGGAGTAAATAAGTTGCAACCTAACATCTCCGCGCTCTACCACGCTCCATTCACACGCTGCTCTTTATATTATTTGTTGATTGTCCAAGTGGCATAACTTTCCTTGCTGTTCTTATAATTTCTGGATCAGCTCCAGGCGCTCAAACATAGAAGTTCAAATCTAAAATGTTAATATACAGTGGAATGCGTGCTGTTTAAAATGATGTGGAATAAGATACGCGGAATTTCCTGTACTTCACCTGGGATGAGTTTAAGAAAAGTCACACTTGGAGTGGGACGCTGTAGACTGACCTCAGACTCGTTTAGAAAATCTGGACAAATTTCATTGAAGGATAGGTAGAAATTGTGACTAGGAACCTTTGAACACAATTATATCTGGATAGCCTGTCCTCACGAAGAATCGTGTAGAATCAAGCACATTTCGCACCAGACGTGGTAGTGGATCTTAGCACTGGTGCACTTTTAGCTGGACTACTGGATGAAACTGCCAGACTGCTTCTTTAGCTTGAACATGCGCTATGCGTCGTAGATTGGAACACCGATGTACACCGGGAAACTTGGACGAAGTAGAAGTTTTGGTGCGCTCCTCAGCAAGAGCTCATTGTCATGTAGTGACATAGAAAAGCTAAAAGAAATGTTAAAATTATCCACTTTTGCATTTAATGTGAAGCTTTCACAAAAACTTTCTCTTTGATTACAAGTCTTTACTCTCCGAGATTTCCTTTTCATGGTTTGCTCTTTCACTGTTAACAAGGTTTTGTTGATAGAGATATCCTTCACTAAGTAGTCAAAAATACGTTATAGCATAGCATCGTCTACGCCTAGCGGGAAAGTAAGCTGTTGGGTGGTTAAACTAGTTTCGCTCTGAGAATTGTATGAGTGTTCTGAATCTCCGAGGAGCAGCAGGAACCTAAGCAGTGCTCAATAAATCAATGTTTTCTTCTCGAGCAAAAAATTCGTTAGCCACGTGAGACTGTTTGGGCTGGTCTCCTACAATAAATACAGGACTTAAAAAGAATAAGACTGATTTGGAGAAGGCTAGTCCGCCAAAACGCCAACCAGTATTGGATGAATCTTGTTATTAAGAGCCTCTTGTCTGCCCAAGAAGAAAAGACCGAAGTCTCACTAATTCTCAGAACGTAGAATTCCTCCCATCGTCTTCTAGACTAGTTCACAATAACAGAAATCATTTTTGAAAATTCACAAAATACCTGGTTTAAGCTCTTCCCTGCAAGACCACAACATGGGAGTTTGCTGTTGAAACCATGTGTGTTATGTGTTAGAAAGGAAAACTGCAATCGCCTGCTGACAATCCACCCAGCCGATAAACCATTCACGGTCGTTGAAATCATGTGTACTTGAATACTTGGACGGGCCGTCTTCACTGGTTGTGCGAGCGCTAGCACAATCTTCATTTTTTTTTCTTTTTTTGGAAACTTGCCGGTTGAGCCATATTGGTTCCCTGGGATCCGGAGGTCAGCCTGACCAAAGTCTGCCCCCATTGGAATAATAGATATACAAACATTGGGCACATCTTTGATGACGTTTGGAAATTTTACAAACGAGTTCTCTATCAACGATGTAGATCTTTCAATCGTGTAGCGGAAAAAGTGAATTAGCTGTATGGAAAATTGGTTGCAAACGAATGCGTTTCATTCCTTGGGGGATTTCAGTCTCTACCCTTCTCACTGCCATGCCTCCTTCCATGTCTGTTGAGCCAAACATCCTACATAACGTTGTCATGTACAAATTAATTTACCGGTTTTAACTGTCTTAACATTTGAAAAATTCGGTAATTGTAGCTTTAGAGCGCTCAGGAAAAAATAGTCGAAATTAAGTGCTCGGAGGGTCTTCAGTTTTCACCTTTGTATTGGGAACCTTTTCTATTTTCCTGTGCGTATGGATCGTGTCTCACTTTGCACAACTGCCAATTACGAAAATCATGAGTTTGCAAGCTCCACGGCAAACACAGCCGCAATTATTGCCGTAATAGACCACTATTCTTCATGCGCCGCGTGGAAATAACCATCACCAAGCAGTGTGTACTAACACCCGATAAATTAAGTGCTCGGAGGGTCTTCAGTTTTCACCTTTGTATTGGGAACCTTTTCTATTTTCCTGTGCGTATGGATCGTGTCTCACTTTGCACAACTGCCAATTACGAAAATCATGAGTTTGCAAGCTCCACGGCAAACACAGCCGCAATTATTGCCGTAATAGACCACTATTCTTCATGCGCCGCGTGGAAATAACCATCACCAAGCAGTGTGTGTACTAACACCCGATGAAAGAGATGCGGCAAAGTGTAGTTCCCTTCTTCGGAGTCTTGCGACATATTTTCCCAGCTTACTGTTCTTCAAATGCGAAGAAAATACCTTGGTAATGCTGAGCGGTGACAGTGATTACCGTATTTGGTGACTTTATCGTAGCATTAGGACTACATTTAGCGTAATGGACAGAGATGTCCTGTAAAACACACTGGATCGATCACTATTTCGACCCTGCGTCCAGGGTTCACCAAGCATTGCATGGCTTCGGCGTTGCCAAATTGGTGTGATGTCAGTTTTACTGTATACATCGGTGTAGGCGACTGCTAGTCGTTGTATAGGGCAGATATGCATTCAATCACTTCTAACGATGCTTAATGAAGTCGGGCGCATGGCGCATCCCTCAAGGACTGATTAACACCTAACGTTTTATCCTTCATTCATCCCTCTATGATTTCAATAACAATAAAATTTAGAGGTGTCAAATTGGAATGAAAAGAAAGCATCACGATGGTTTTATTTTAATCCCTTTTAACACTCATGTAAATGACTACGTAGACAAGTAAATAAAACTTTATCACATGTTACGCAGTCATGCCTCTCTGTGTTTTTCCTAATCCACTGGAACACTGGATATTGATTCAACGCCTACAGTCACGACAGAAAGTGCCAACAAAGAGTGTTGTGATTCCCTTGAAGAGGAATCTGCCACCAATCCGACAAAACGAATGGTGTCACTAATCGGTCCAGGCCGTTTCGCTGCACTATGCTTGCGATGCAGCGCTATATAAGCACCAAGGGATAAAAGGATAAAGGATAAAGAATCCGGAGTTGATCAATCGCTGACGGGAGGGACGCATCAGGTATCCGACTTCATCAGGCATCATTGAAGGCAACTGAGTGGATATCTAGCCTATGCAACGACTTGCACTGGCCTGTCAATGAATGAAGTAAGTGCTGCTACCTCTCTAGATAAGTCTGATACCAATGGTCTCGTGGCGCGGGAATGAGTGAAAGACCACGTGTGTATCGCAGGGCACCTCTAACCACTGCGTCACATGAGTCCAATTGAGGGATACTGCCAATTAACGACTTCAGGAAACATGAGATTTAATTGATCGGGACTAGGATAAGACTAGCAACGGAATGTGCTATACTTGTATAGTTGGACGGTCCGTCTTCACGAGTTCTGTGGACCACAACACATAGGCCATTCGTTCCTTTCTCTCGCAATCGTAGTCCATGGTGTTGGTCTCGTTCGAGCACGGTAGCACGTGCGAGCCTCATACCGCGATCTGTAAAACAACTGCAGCTGCGGGTGCAGCTGATTAACTTTGCTTACCAACACGTCCGCCCAACGTGTAGGTGGTTGTCCTAGGAGACGTTTGAATTCTCTTGTAATCCACTCCGCTGTTCTTTTCGTCCACCTGTTGTCTGTTCTTCTCATTATGTGACCGGCTCATCTATGTTTCGCTATCGATGTATATTCTTCTAAATGTCGAAGAGATGACAGATTTCGAAGTTCAGAGCTTCGCATTTCGGATAGATATTGAGAGTGCCGGTTATATACTAGAAGACATCGTCGTACCACTGTCCACCTCATAAAACAGTTTCATTCAAGTCAGATCCCAACCTCTTATTGCCTTTATTACAATTTTACTATTCGCACTGCGTCACATGAGTCCAATTGAGGGATACTGCCAATTAACGACTTCAGGAAACATGAGATTTAATTGATCGGGACTAGGATAAGACTAGCAACGGAATGTGCTATACTTGTATAGTTGGACGGTCCGTCTTCACGAGTTCTGTGGACCACAACACATAGGCCATTCGTTCCTTTCTCTCGCAATCGTAGTCCATGGTGTTGGTCTCGTTCGAGCACGGTAGCACGTGCGAGCCTCATACCGCGATCTGTAAAACAACTGCAGCTGCGGGTGCAGCTGATTAACTTTGCTTACCAACACGTCCGCCCAACGTGTAGGTGGTTGTCCTAGGAGACGTTTGAATTCTCTTGTAATCCACTCCGCTGTTCTTTTCGTCCACCTGTTGTCTGTTCTTCTCATTATGTGACCGGCTCATCTATGTTTCGCTATCGATGTATATTCTTCTAAATGTCGAAGAGATGACAGATTTCGAAGTTCAGAGCTTCGCATTTCGGATAGATATTGAGAGTGCCGGTTATATACTAGAAGACATCGTCGTACCACTGTCCACCTCATAAAACAGTTTTATCCAAGTCAGATCCTAACCTCTTATTGCCTTTATTACAATTTTGCTATTCGTTTTTTTTTATAGTCTTCCCAACGTATTTGGTTCAAATGGCTTTTCCGAACTTACATGCGAAAGCTCTGTTATCCTTTCGATTGCTTTCAGTAATTCTACTTTGTATTTTTATAATAAATCAGAACAACAAACTATTTAATGTATTACGGCCTCATCATAGTTGTGAGTTTTCTGGGTTCGTTACAGTTGTGTACAATGAGGTCCATTATCATGGCCAATAAACTACTACCGAAACCCAGAAAAAGAGGTTTCCATCCGTAGGCCTAGGAAGAAGTAAAATAATCCAGAAATTACTGCCGTACTAAAGCTTTTGCAAAACAAACAAGATGCAGAGTAACTGAAAAGTATGGTGGAGTTCGACGAATCTTTGAGTAGACAGGCTGTTCAAGTATTCATGTATTCATGTCCACCATCTCCGTTACGTGAGCAATCTCGCTCCGCTTAGTCGCAAGGCGTGTCCAAAGGACCTTTGTAGACTAAAAACAGCCAACTACTTGCCGCCAAACCCTGGTGTAATCGTGGAATAGGCCATCTATCCCTATGGTTCCGGATAGGCTTTTACATTCTTCATAGAATAAGACATATTCTTGAAAACGTGTGCGAACATGCTACCTTAAACTAACTGCACCTGTGTTCTATAACGTGGTTTATTCTACATTCTTAGTATATATTATATATGTTGTGTAAAGTCGAGTGACTAAAAAGTTTATGGTCTCAACAATTTTGTATCCAATAAATAATGAGGTATGAACTCCGAGAATCCATCAGATTTAATCCATCAGTGCTCTCCAGAGGCAACATTAATAGCGCACCACATGCGATGACGGTCCTGCTCTTCACGTTCCTCTACCATGTGGAGTGAAGTGTACAGATCTACTGAAAGGTGAACAGGAGTGAAGACATTGCTGTTGCCGACTTGAGATACTCAGTGATTATGACCGCTGTAAATGAACTGAGAGTCCCTTGTGTTCATTGTGCACTGTGTTCCACTGCCTTCTTTCTGTTCGCTCACTAGAGCAAAACGTCGATCTCCACGGTTTCTTTGGTGACTGAGCGCTTTAGTAAGGCAACGAAAAGTGTCAGCATCTTACTTCAGGAAAATTATGGTAGGAGTTGTAGAGTGAGAAAGAGGAAATCGTCAAAACAGATCTGTAAACTTGATTTCAGTACTTACTATATTGCATTCTCTTTACACCATTTGCACACAGTATTTCAACTGAATGATCAATTAGCTTCTCTCGAATTAATTGCCACTTTAAAACCTTGAAACTGTTAGCATTTACTTTCATGAAGAGGTATCGAACTTTCATAACAATAAGATTTTCTCAATACTGGTGTAGCCTCTAAGGCAAACGGTCTTGAAAGAGATTTCGACACATGGCCAATATCAGTGGTCCATGTATAGGAAGCTCTCTAAAGCTCTCGGCGTTGATCAATCCCTGAGGGATGCGCCATGCATTCGACTTCATTAAGCATCGTTGGAGGTGATTGAATGCATATCTGGCCTTTACAATGACTCGCGGTGGCCGGCCGATGTATCGAGCCAGTGCTGCTAACCTCCCAGACAAGTCTGGTACCAATTTGCCGACCCCGGAGGGATGGAAGGCTTGGTGGGCCATGGGCGCATTTTCACGTGCGCGCCGCAGTGGCGCCTCCAACCACTGCGCCACACGCGCCCATGTATAGGAAGAATTATGTCTTCATTTCCGCCTTTCCCTTTCCCTGACAAGAAAGTCATCGCCATCCTCTTACTCATGCTCGGTTTCGTCGTTTTCATTTCTACAAATCAGTATTTACTCTATAGAACTTTCAGAGTACTAACTAAATGTCGATAATCACTGTAATACTTTTGAACTGCTTCTCGATGGTCATTTCATCCTCCAACGATTATCCCTGGAGCTACGATTACGACACCTATCAAGGTTTGCAATCCTACGATGCATTTCAAAACTAAACAACTTGGTTAAAGAAGTCCATTTCTAAGCTCGATCGCCCAAAACGCTCCTAATAAAATAAAGAAATGTTTAGTAAACTTATTAAATTAACCATCCATGATAAGCCCGATAGTGGTACAGGCGCATGCAGACCAAGTAGGCAGAATTTAACAGCAGAAGCAGAAATAGCGCAGCCAAAGAAGTTCTCCCAGTCCGCGTCCACGAGTGATTGATTCAGCACCATCTGCCACCACCACAGGCACCCAAATATGCACCATTTATTAATTTTTTGCGTGATTGAATTGACACGTAGTTGCTATGAAGCTTTTATTCGGCCAACGTATCGGTGTCTTCCGCCTTCTTCTGAGCCGCGTTGATCCGATTCGAGGTTCCATAGCTGGCCGTTGTCGCGATGTGAGTATTCGTTGTTGCATCTAGTCGAATCCAGTGGAAGAAGCACCGCTTTAATGAACAACTTCACTTGTTTGTGCCCTTTTATACCGACTGAAGTTCAGGCTGCTACAGGACGCATTGCACGCTAAAAAGCAGATTATATTGGATGATAAGAATCCGTCAACATCCGTCCGGTATAAAAAGCCACACCGAAGATAGTTCCTCACTCGATTGGTGCTCCCATGGATGTCTCTTGAACGAATCAAAAAGCCCAAAGCTTTGCTACTGATTTTTTTTTGTTTCGATTGACCGCTTCGTTATTAAAAAGTTTTTATTGAGGAGATTTTCTTCTACTAACTGTCAGAAAGCCTTGTGCTGTAGCTTGGAGTCCAAGTAATGTTATGGAAAACTATTGAGCTTTTGAACCAGTTTTGCTTCGATAACTGTTTGAATATTCTAAATCTCATTTCTTACTAGGTAACGGTTCGTGCTCTTTCCCAAGTTTCATCTATTTCCGCGGGTTTTAGGATTCTTCCCATGTACTTCTAGATTGAGTCGCAGCAACATATAATTACTTTTGAGAACTACATCGCAACCCTTATTTAAGCTCTTCCTTACAGGACCACAAAATTGGGGTCTGCTGTTCAAGCCGTGGGTGATGTGTCACAACGGAAAAATGCAATCTCCGATAGACATTCCACCCGATGAACTACTTTTCGATCCCAATATGAGGCCGATCCATGTTGATCGAATCAGCGTTCGTTTTTAAAGTCGTTGTTAATGTTTTAGAAACTTTGCGTTTTTTCACACAATGTTAGTAAATTTCATGCAGAAAACATGGTTTTGAGGTTTTAATCAGGATAAGTTGCAATCGCAATCACTAAATAGCCCGGCCAGCAACAGTAAGGCCTCTATTCGTTCCTGTTCCGCTTTAGAGTTCGCTAGTGCGCTACACTAGCTCAAGTGACACGAAGGGTGTTGCATTTTAGGTATGGAACCCTTCGATTTGGCTGTTTGTGGCAAAAGGTTGACAATGAGAGTAGCATTATAGCTCAACTTTGTCATTGTTTAATTTGTCATTGGTTTACTCTTAACTGGTTCTTCACATAAAAATTCAGAAGCGCTTTTGATGTTTGCAATGAAAGAACGTCCCGTATCCCTTTCACTGTATATCGTAGCTCTATAACCAGTGAAGCAACAGTCAATAGCGAGCAAAGGTCATTGTGCACACCCTTGGTGGAAAGCAAAATGATTTGTGAGAAATAAGGCGGGAACGAAAGCAGGTGGAATAATGGGTACTCTTCTGAGCACTATCGAAAATCGCTCAACTATTCAGACAAAGTTGTTTCGAAAAAATAGTAATCAGGAAGGCAAATATTAAACCATCGAAATGAAGGCAAAGAAAAAAGAACAAAGCTGCCGGCGTTGATCAATCCCCTAGGGATGCACTATCCCTTTGACTTCATTAAGCATAGTTAAAAGTGATTGAATGCATATCTGACCTTTACAATGATTTGCGGTGGCCTACCGATGTATTGAAACAACGCTACCCTCCTACCAGACAAGTCTGGTACCAATTTGCCGACCCCGGAGAGATGGAAGACTTGGTGGGCCATGGACGCATGGATCGATTCCACGTGTGCTGCAGTGGCCCTCCGACCATTGCACCACACGCGCTCTGCAACAAATTGGAAATTAAAATGAAGGATGAAGGATAAAGCTCTCGGTATGGAAATGAGGTTTATTAAGTTATTTCAAAAAGTCATAGATGTTAAAAAATTTTCTGTGCTTGAATGTCGTCAGAAACTTTCTGCCTTTCTCACTGTTTTCAGCGAATGAAAAGTGAATGAGGTGAAATTTAAGGTGATGTCGGAAATGCTGAACACCGGTCAGATGCCTCGGATTCGTATAGGAAACTCACTACGGAAACCGAGTGCCAATCTTACTGGTGGACCGTTACATGGCTACAAATATAGGTAGGAAGATTGGGCACGGAAACCGAGTGCCAATCTTACTGGTGGACCGTTACATGGCTACAAATATAGGTAGGAAGATTGGGCAATCTGATGTCTTTCTATAAATATTTCTTGAAGAATTCAACGGATAGACATACATATTGGAAGAGATGGCATAAATGGAAGCGAGCACACTATTGATGGCAAGAGGTTTCCAATGGAGGTAAGAAGTACGTGGATTGTTCAGACAAATTACAATTGAATAAAGCTGTCTATTGCCATCCACTTAGTGTGATGTCTCCTAGAGCGCTAGCGTTTTTAGGTTGCTTGTTAACAACTTTCTTTAAAGTTGTTTAGACACTTAGATGACGTATTTTCACAAACCATAGCAGCCTAGCCCAGTTTCGTCTACACTGGTATTTTGCCGGTAGGATTAGTTTACGCTTCACGCTTCAGATAATCGCGCGATATTGTTTAATTGGCTTGCTCTGAGATGTTCCTAGTTAGGATACGGGAATTCGCAATCTAGGCAGCCTTGAATAGAGGATAAACTTCTAGCTGCATATCCCTATTCAACACCAGGCTCGCATCGAGTAGATGCAGAGTTGTCTGTGGCAAATTATCTTTCAGCAATTATTGGTAGAGCGGGTTCAGTGTTTTTAGTTCAGTGTTCCATTTTAGCAAAGCAATACTTTGTTTTCACAATGTTACCTTTCTATTTAGTGCCTATTATAGTTTTTCACGGCAGGATATTATGTGTAATGCAACCACAATGATGCTGCGATATTTGCAAAACCACGGACCGGAGGTGTCTGCCGAGAAGAGCGAACGTGCTATTGTCCTTTCCGGGGAGTGACGCGTTCACCTCCACACCATGCGGGTCCTTCGTTTCGCCTGTCTCTCAGCTAGTTCTATCGATCTTTTTGCCATCAGCAATCACCCAACAGCGGGATTGATCTGGGGAGCACAAATCGGCAATGAACGCAGTTAAGCTGAGGCCCCAGTTATAATCACAATCTTAACCGTTTTTGTTTACTGCCTACTCTTTTTTTTAATGGCAGGATATATTGCGAAATATAACTTTTTTTAAATGAAGCTGAGATATTCGCAAAACTCTGGACCGCCGGTGTCTGTGGTGAGGAACGAACGCGCTATTGTCCTTTCCGGGGAATAACGCGTTCACCACTACATCATGCGCGTCCTTCGTTTCGCCGGTCTCTTAGCTAAGTTGTATCACATATGCCGTGAAAAATTGTAATAGACAGTAAATAAGAGGTTAACATTGTGATCCCGACTACAGCCTCAGCTTAATTGGGTTCATTGTCGACTTGGGCTCCTTAGATCAATCCCACTTACGGGTGATTGCCGATGGCACTGATCGATAGAACTAGCTGATAGACTGTTTTGTTTTGGTTTGTTTTCCAACACTATTTGCCATTAATAAATACAAATACTGGGGATATTGGGAGCACTGCGAATAAATATTGGGAATAACACGATGAGTCGTTCAGAGATAAGGGTTTTAGATCCAATTGTTGGCTTACAACTCCGATCTGTACAGAAATTTTTCGTCAGCATCGCGTCTGCCTCATGGAATCGCTGCCATCTCAGTACTTGTAGACGTCGGTGCTTCATCTTTACCTTTATTCCTGTACATCTTGAAATCGCTAAACATGTGAACTTTCAGTACGGGACTGAAACGAACCACGAGTTATTGAAGCTCACGGTTGCCGCAGCAAGCACCATATACAAAGGTAGGAACTTATCCTCAAGAACCCACCAATCAATAAAGTCAACCATTGCCAACAACTTCTGCTATATCGCACAATTAGGCAGAAGTTAAAACAATAGGTCACTTAAATGCTATTAAATGGATAAAATATATAGGAAATACTGGAAACGAAAAAGCAGTAATAGGAAGAGCACAAAATTCCGCATGAGGGTGGCTATACGGAGTGGATGATGTTAGTGCCCGAGGCATTGCTTTAGAGGAAAGGGCATTGCTTCCCTTGTCCTTTGTCTTCCTCAGTCAGTAGAAATTGATAGGGCAGAAGCAATGCGCAAAACTGCATCAGACGAAGGCTCAAGGGATGGTTTATGCGAAAGATAAACTATATGATCAACTCAGAATAACGAGAGTGTAAGTGCAAGCATGTCAATTACGAAGGAAGTAATATCTTGAACAAAGAAACAACAAATGTCAGTGTGTGTGTGAAGGGATTTGGAAGATTATATTTTTGGTGAAGAATGCTTAGCAATGCCTAAGCCAGCTGTTCCTTGTGGTCTAAATATGGGATGAGTAAATTAAGGTCAGTACTTAAAAAAGAACAGCCTCCAGTGTGGTTTGGATGGTTCTTAGCTGCTCAGTGTTTAATGTTGACTGGTGAGCAACGATAAATTATTGCACGATTTCTACTCTTAGCTGAGTGTCCGGTAGAGAAAAGGAATATATCAAATGAAAAGGAATTCTTTTGTAGTGTAAAATATTTAACGCATCATAATTGAACATGCAGAGGGCGAATAGCACAGTGGTAGTGATGTCCGTCATCACGACCACGGTGCTAGTTCCACTCAACCAGCATTCCACAACATTCATTGTGAAATGAAAATCCTCAATTAGCAATCGAAGCAACACGTAAAAGTTGGAGGATCTTCGTGGACAACGGATGCGACGAAACGAATTGAATGTGAGAAGTGCTGGGATCTGCACAGTAGACATGATGACAGGTTGTATAAAAAAATTCAACATGCAAGCATTCGTTGCAATCGAAAAGATAGCAAAGGACTGACTGCAAAATGTGAGCATTTCCAACAACGATGGAAGAGTTGTAATGTCATTAAGTGTCTCCAACTAAGTATGAAGTCAAATACAAATTTTAGTCCTGCATTTCAAAAACAATTCTTTTTCGTTAAATCTGCCAACGGTTTACCGCTTTATCGTGGCTGGGAAGTGTTGCAGGGTGTCGGGCTGCGATGTACAGCTGAGGGTTTGATCTCAGTGGAAGGGTCTACCAAGCTGAGAAGGATCCCGACGGTTTCCTCAGGAAGCCTAGGTAAGAGTAAACCAATATCTGGATCCACCACCGTCGTGGTAACGTGGTATCAAAGTCGCATGGTGTCAAATATCCCTTTGATCCACAAGGACTGCCAGTGGTGGTGACGACCATGCGCAGACTTTGGCTAGGCTGTCCTCGGTACTCCAAGGAACCACAATGGCTTAACCAGCAAACCTACGAAAAATGAAGATTATGCTGGGGCCCGCACGACCAGTGAGGACAGGCCATTCAAGTATCAAGTATCAAGTAAGTTTTGCTCAAAGTACAAAAACTTCACTGTCTGCTACCATCAAAGACAGGTACACACCAATTTTCGTTAAGAACTTGATCGTTTTTTGGTAAGCATTTATCAATTAAAGGGAATTCAAGGTACATGAGGAGTTAAATAAGAGAACGAAAAGGGATGCTTAGATAGAATTTGCAGAAAATCGAAAGTTTTTGGCACCTCTGATACGTTTTTCAAACTAATAGAAGTGAAGTAGTCCATGCTTTCTTTTCAGGAGGTCCTGGTAATTCTGCTATTTTATGGGTACAATAAGGTTGAAACATGAGGTGAACAAAATCGGAGATTCAGTGAGGGCAGCATCTTCAAATCCTTATTTTCAGGTCAGCGGGTTGAGCTCATTGAGTTGGAGCCTTGGCGCTTGTTACCATACACTCGAAATATCATCTCATATGAGGGATCAATGACGTCTCCAGGCTGCTACGAGACAGTCACATGGATCATCGTGAATCAGCCAATTCATATCACCCGCGATAACGTGAGTGCAAATGTTTAAGACGTACTGCAAAAGGCTAGAACACAAAATTCTTCACACTTGAAAGAGTCTAGTGCGGTCGACCAGTCATAGACAAAGAGAATCTATGCAAAGTTTTAGATACAAAATACCACATTTGCAGCATTACTCAATAAAACACTCCTTGCTTGGAAATACCATTACTGTTCATGCCATACCATATGAAATGCCATTAATGCAGTGGTTGAGATGCCTTTCAAGGCGGCGGTTCGACACCATTACTGTTCATACCAGACCATATGAAATGCCATTAATGCAGTGGTTGAGATGCCTTTCAAGGCGGCGGTTCGACACCATCCCTGGCCACTCAATTCTCTTTTTCATCCAGGGTTAGGAAACTGGTACTAGACTTGTATGAAAAGGACTCCATCCGATTTACGAAGGAGAGTAATTAACCGTGGTGAGGACTTGGAAATGCCCTAGCAGAGATATTGAGTGGGTTCACTTGACTACCATTAAACAACGCTCATTATACCAAAAGTCCTCAGCTAGCACTTCTATCATAACCAAATCTGAAGGCCTTTGTAGATGATGGGTGCAAAGTAACGGACCTAATAAAAGAAGTGCTGCGATCGTGCAATATGCTATTCTAGGTCATGTCAAAGTTAGAAACAAGTAGACCGTCTGTAGTAAATTCAGCAAGAACGTCAGCTCCTACTTGTTGAATATGAACTTGCTTCTCAACTATCTGAGGAGAAAAATGTTCAAGCCACACGTGTGAGAGAATATAGATAATTCTTAATATGTATGAATGTATGTAATAATTGGGCCTTAGGAAGCTCCTTCCAGCTTTTCGTACAAAACAGATACAAATTCAACTTCTAATTTTAAACGCTCAAGTGAAAAGGCGTCAAAATGGAGGGACAACTCTTCGAGAAGATTGAGAAATAATAATCGACATTAAGTTAGGTCTTCCGGTCTATTTTAGTCAATACGCATCAAATCGCGTGTGGCGCAGTGGTTGGAGGCGTCACTGCGGCGCTCACGTGAAATGCGCCCGTGTTCCAAAATCCAGCCCATTAATTGAGCGTGCCAATTTTTTCCAGGTGTGGATTGATTTCTACCTCTAATTTACACGAGTAGGGCGCGTGTGGCGCAGTGGCTGGAGGCGCCACTGCGACACGCACGTGGAATCGATCCATGCACCCATGGCCCACCAAGCCTTCCATCCCTCCGGGGTCGGCAAATTGGTTCCAGACTTGTCTGGGAGGAGAGCAGCACTGGCTCGATACATCGGCAGGCCACCGCGAGTCATTGTAAAGGCCAGATATGCATTCATTCACCTCCAACGATACCTAATGGAGTCGAATGCATGGCGCATCCCTCAGGAATTGATCATCGCCGAGAGCTTTATCCTTTTACGCATCAAATCTATGCTGATAAAACGATAAAACTGATGAAAACTTCCGTTTCCAATCATATAACTGTAATTTAATGGTGGTATCCCTGTAAAACGAAGAAGCAACTCAAGTAAATGACTGTTTCCTCTTTAGAGCGCAGAAATTCCAGTCAGCTCGGGAAGCAAAATGTCGCTCTACTCCAATGGAGTTCACCAGGGGGGTTGGGTTGCGACTCAGAAGAACCCAGAAATCTGAAGTTTTCGGTAACTTTTCTGGTTTGCAACAGAAATACTTCGCAGAGCATAAAATAGGCCGTGGGATTCTGCAGATAGAAGTTCTCACATCGAATACACACATACATATCTTCCCGTATGGTCTACTAACGAATGGCTGACCATGAATTAAGACTGGACTTACGTCTTCCAGTTCAGTTAATAAAACGACACGCTTATTTCAGTAAGTCTGAGTACAGTTTTATTTCTGACTAGTCCCAGTCTCAGTGCGCTATGTGATTTGGAAGGGCGCGTGTGGAGCAGCGGTCGGGGGCGCCCTGCAAACACACAAACGTGTAATCGATCCCCGCGCCCATGACCCACCAAGCTTCCCATCCTTTCGCGGTCGCCAAATTGGTATGAGACTTGTCTAGGAAGATGGCAGCACTGGCTCGATAAATCGGTAGGCCACCGTGAGTCATTCTAAAGGCTAGACATGTATTCAGTCACCTCCAAACGATGCTTAATGAAGTAGAATGCATGGCGCATGCCTCAGGGATCGATCAAAGCCGAGAGCTTCATCCTCTATCTTTTATGTGATTCGGGCAAGTTTATCGTGTAATATCGCTGCAACTTTAACTGAGCTTCCTATGCTGAAACGTAGAACACAAATGAAAAAGCTTGAAACAATTTATTAAGGAATTAGCTTAGAGTTTAATTAATTTACCTATTGAATCAGAGTAAAGATGTTTCTCTTAGATGGCCGAGTGGGGAAAGATGGTTCAGACGACGAACAAAAGTGACGAGCCCCAGTTCTTGGCTCCTAACCGAAGGGCTGTGCAGGAGTTGCGCTCCAGACTTATCAGGACCAACATCAGGCATTTGTTAAAGGTCAGTGTTACGTTAGCAACTTGCTCATCAGTCTATGTGTTTCAATAGATTTTCTTTACTGTACCTACAAAACTCGGTTAAGTGAAGGGTTACGCAACACGTCTACAGGTTGCGCGATATATCAAATAATGTAGCATGAAGACTCTAAGCAATGCTGCGCTTCCTTGGTTACTAAAAATTGATAACACTGAAGGCTGATTTTCATAACCTCAGTGCGCTGAGGTTCTATGAACTACGTGTTTAAGTCGCGTTGTTGACTTTGCCTGAAGCCATAGTGGTCGTAAGAAATAAGGATAAGAAGAAAAATAAAAGTATTAAACTGGAGACTATCTGGCTTACAACATACGTTAAGCAACGTTTGATATTGTATCGCGATAAAAAATCTCTTAAAAAGTAATGTCTCTATCTTAGGATATCGTGAAAATCTTACCATCCACTAACTCTTTTCGCATAGGTAATTAACAAATCCATGTGATGATCCTGTTACACCATTAAAAGCAGTGTGGGCATATGAAAAACTCATGTTACACCTTGCGAGAGAGTACTGTATCATCCTAAGAATTAAAAGCTCGGAAACCTCAAAGCGCTACTTTTAATGTTGTCTAGCGATGTACAGGCCACAAGGTGACTCGTCGTTCGCCGCAAGTTAGCCATGTATAGAACACAGAGATGAATACTCTCCACTTGCCCGTTGGAATAGAAGTTGCCTTCAGGACACAAATGTTCCACCGCAACTCAGGATAAGCGAGTACCTAGAATGTCCAGTTCAGAATTCGAAAACAGGATTTTCATTTACAAAGAGGATTTCATTATACGGCAGTAAACTTATTTTTCTACTTTCTAGGAAAAAAATGAGTGCAAAATGGCACTGCCGAAGATAATGTATCGCAGCAGTAACAGACAAGTATCTGAGACGAGACACCGCATTCGGCAGGTACACTCGAAGAAATCTCACGACGACGATTTTCTCTAAGAGATGTCATTGCATGCATACAATAGCCACGCGTAAACTTTAACTCTTGGGGATGAGCAATTGTTGGAGCGGCTCTGCCCTTTCTTTACATAGTTGTCCACTAAAAGAAAGCCCTTTTCACGTTGAGTGCAGACCTTTCTATGTCAACAAACCGGAACCAATAAATCAACGCTACTGGCATTCAAATGTACCCATTTATGCATAAGCCCAGTGCACATACTGGTTTCGTCGCGAATTTTTCTGTTTTTATCCCTAGATTAGAGTGCTTTCCGGGACCACACACCGTAAGGCTGGCGCGAACTTTTCCTTGTCCTGTTTCGCTCGCAGTACTTCCAAACTTAGCCAATGACGCCACCCGCTGGAGGAGGTGAACCAGTGACACATATCGTTTCTAATTTAAATGTCTTATAACTGAGCTAACCTTACGTAAGATAGGGAATTTTTTGCATTACTGACTAAATTTGTGATCTCAGAGGCTCCGAGTTCTTATTGTCTTACTTATTCCAAGACAAATAAGCAACGAACATGACGCATTTATCTATTTTGCATAAAGAGTTTATCCTTACCGACATCAAAGACTCATTCGAAACGATATTCATAAGATATTAATGCTCTTCCAATCAAAGTGTATCAAAGTGTTAAACTTATCATTGGGCACTACTTTTCCAAAGCTCTTCACAACTCCAAAAAAAGGGTTTATTGTTACCATGGCCACGAAAGGATACTAAGCTCACTGCAATAGTACACCTTAGATGGTTCACACACAGTACAACGCTACCCGGACAGCTGAACTGAGCAATGAATTGTTTAAAGTGTCTTCGTAAGAAAGAAACACCAATCTACAGCTTGCATATCAGTAACTTATGGTTGAATGTAGCTACCCGGATTACACAAGGAGCCCCCTCAAATAGTCCGTCTTATATCCTGCAACCTCCATTCGTGTTTATGGATATCTTGGAATGTGACAATTTTCAACAATTAAATGACTTCCAGCATCTGAATCAATAGAATAGAACAAGATAGGAGGACCACACGTGAAACATGATCACCAAGCCGCACAGGGAAAGGCGCTATGTGAATAGATTATTGATTTGTTTGTTATCGCTTCAGATCGGCCTTTCTTCGGAACATGAAATATTCAGACATAACTGAAGTTGAATAAGATGACTGACGGTCATTAGTATATGACTGAACAAGCCTTGAAAATGATTTTCTGAAGTAGAAATAACATCTTGGCCAATGCACCTGATCAATGAGGCGTTGAAGGGGTTTGAACGCTCGACGTTGATGAATCCTCAAGAGATTGCATGTGACCGCATTAAGCATTGTAGAGGCTATTAAAATTATTGTAGAGGCCATCGAGTCCGTATTTGATCTCTTAAATGCCCTTCGTAGCCCTGCCGATGTATCGAACCGGTCCTTGTCCTTTCAGACAAATTTTACATCACAATGTTAACTTTTTGATTTACAGCCTATTATTATTTTTCACAGCAAGGTAATGTATGTGATACGACAATGGTGCTGAGATATTTGCAAAACTACGGACCGCAGGTGTCTGCGGTAGGGAACGAATACGCTATTACCCATTCCGGGGGTTAACGCGTTCACAACCACATCATGCGGATCCTTCGTTTTTCCTGTCTCTCAGCCAATTTTCTATTGATCACTGTGATCAGCAATCACCTGTTGACGGGATTGACGGACGAAAGACCCACATGGTGTGGTGGTGAACGCGTTATCCACCGGAAAGTTTTACAGCAGTTCCCAACTTTGCAGTGATGGAGGACCTTGGTTAGCCGTAGGTGCGTGATCGAACAACTGACCACCTAAAAATTGCACGGCATCTCATTCCTGCAACAGCGGTATTCCTTGAGGACTTCATTGCTCACGCAAACAAGCACTATCCATCAATTACTTCCTGCTACGCCTAGCTCAGATCAAAACTCTTCGTTCAACTTATTAGAACTAGAGTATAGCATGTTCTTGAAACTGAATAAAACTCAATGAATGCAACCTTCCAGCTGATAGTGCAATCAGCAAGCTCAGCGAGGTCTTTCTACACATCACAATTCACAAAAAACATCTAACAGGAAGAGCATCGCTGGTATTACTTTCTACCGTACAGATAAAATAGGACTACGTGTGTTGCCGATGAGGGTGGTAAGATGGCTTGGTGTACTTGTACATCGCAGTCTCGCCTTGAGCTCACAAAATGCGCTTCACTGATGAACATCAACAAAAGCGTGTCATTACATCCACTACAATTTCTCAAATCTTATTCTCGCAATCCTTCACTGATATTGTAAGCATCGCGCCCAGGATCATTCTACAATCCAAGGTTTTCAAGGCTCACACATTTCCGGGCACTGAAGACCTGCATGGTTCATTACGCTGAAGATATGGAGTGATATCATATTGATTTGAAGGCCTCTTAAACATATATTGTAACGACATTCATATCTTATTTTTCACTGGGTAGTGGAAACCTGGCTAATTTAGCTATTTAAAAATAGCAAAGTATTCTCCATGTTTTTATGAGGGTTCTTCAAAGACTGATGGGACGTTAAAAGAAGAAAAAGATGCGAAATGCATAGAAAAATGTGAGAAATCTACAGACGAAAATACACAAACTTACAAGAAAGGAAAAATCCAGCATCAGGGCGAAAAGTAGACATGGGATGAGTTATGTTTCTAGAATTACGTGTAGCATTGAGGAGGGTTAGCGCACTTTCACATGTCAATTTCTGAAATCCAGCACCTTCTTCAGATGTGTAAATGCACTTCTTTCCCCCCCCCCCCCCCCCCCTCAGAATCCTTGCTATTTGGAAATAAGGTTGCAGATTTATTTCCTCAGAAAAACGACGTGACCCCCGATGTTCAGCTGCGAAAGCAGATAGAGTTAAACTAATGTTTGCCCAACGTTTGCGACATCACAGATTAAGTTTCTCTTCTCTAGTGATGAGTAGCTGTAAACTATATTAAGTTTATTTCTTGACCAGCACAAAAAAAAGAGTGCTCTTATAACTTTATAGGATACAGGTTCGATTTGATGAGGTAACACATCAATCACTCTCATCTTTACTACCCTTAGTAGAGGATCAAAAATACTACATCACCATCACCACCTTCATAAAATAAGCGTGGCAATGGTAGATTTTACATCTTTAGTCACGTTTTCGTTCTGCCTCGAATCCCACACCAGGGACGTACTGTTCAGATGGATTGTGGAACAGTGTGTGATTTCCATCTCCCCATGGAAACGGCTGTAATCACACAATACAGCATTGTTCACATAAAACTCAAACAAGTAATACAACAGGACCTATCATACTAACCTTGTTTCTAACATTAAGGTAAGGATATGCAACATATTCAGGACGCTCATGTTTCTTGTGCTCTGAATGGTCTCTGTAGGCGCCATACATTGTCAGTGCAAGGCATGGAATCGCCGCAAAGAAAAAAACCTTTTTCCAAGTCTCTTTCGTATCTGAAAAAAGAATGTGCTAAACACGAATAATAACGTTAAATTACATATACATATGAATTCGTCGTTTTCTCTCTCAGCAATCGCGAGGTTGTTAAACAGCATACGTTTACTTCCGTACAATAACACACATAGAACACAATCGTAGCTGACGTTTCGGCCGAATCGCCTTCTTCAGAGCTTTACATATACATAATATTATTTTTTGCCTTTTTGAACGCACAATCATGTAACAGGTGGTTGGCCACACAACTTTCAACACCTCCAACGAAAACAACTAGTCACTTTTCTCGATAATATCTAGACTGGCTGCATCATGATTAACGCCCTAGTTTAGTTTTCTCAAGTTTAAAATTCTGAAGGATGAAAACCTTGGCACAACACATGTCAGCAGTCAATAGTTACTAAATGGCTAGGAGTGGGACAGCATACTTCGCGAGCTCCAGCCTGAAAGCCTTAGGCAACCTAAGGCACAGTCAGCCGCACACAATTCATGCTCCGCAGTTTTTACCATTTATAAGAACAACTGCTAGAATAATGACGTCTGATGTGTGTCTCACGCAAAACGACTGTTATTCGTATTAGTGTAGGAACACATGTTTCCTGCGAATCAACAGTTCTTTCCAAGAGGTGCAAAGTTGAAAGCTTCTGTGTACTATAGCTCCTCTGGGTTGTGCGGGACACTTCTCGCAGCATATTTATGAAGACATCTGGATCTAAATCCAAAGTAAGAGAAGTACTCCTACTTGCTTGTAGTGACTAATTAGCTAGCAATGGTTGAAATTCTACTGACTACTTTATGGGAAGGAACAAAAAAAAACACATCAGTATGTGACAAAAGTAAATGAAAACAGTTTACCATGCGATTCTTTCAATGAGCTGGTCATCGATTTCTTAAATCCATCAAAGTTATAGGGACCAGACGAGTTTCTTTGGAACGAACGTGTTACACCAACACGGCCAGCGTAGACAAGGCGAGTGTATAACATTTCCTAGAGAAATCACAAATACAAATGGATCTCGTACTTCTCGAAATCTCGAATGTAGAGAGAAATGTCACCACAACGAACAGCGTCGACCAAGTCGACAATGGAACCTCCATGAGAATAATGCAACTGGGTAAAAATGACACATATCAAAGTTATCAAGAAAATTCATCAAAGGACTGGATGGGTCAGAACCACAATGCGGCATGGTGTTGAAATCTACGTACATTTGATCACGACAACATCGCAAAGCATGAGCAAAAAGTCAGGTACATTCACCTGGTGAGAAATCTCATCTTCACAAAACCACTACCTTCTTCACCACAGAGTTAATTCTGAGAAAAAATAGCAAGAGAAAGAATGGAAAACAAAAGGACATATATATATATATATATAGCCCATCTAATCTACACCAAAATCTTTCGAACCCTTGTTTAGCACTAGTTGGGATCTGCTGACGAACAATTTAGAAGACCGGGAACAAGATATGAGACACAATCGATTGTGCGATCGATTACAATCAATCAATCGATTACTTGACGTAAAAATAGATGAGTCAAAAGCGAGTACTCTCAAAGCAAGTAGAACGAAAACAAGTAAAGCTAGCAAGACTGGAGGAAAACCCGATGCGCACACACAGGTGATTGAAGGGCTCTGCCATCCCCGATGGTGCACGATTTTGCAGTAGAGCATGTCGTAGAATAATGCTGTCCTCGAAATTCTCGAAGCAGTAATGCATAGTAGATCAAATTACCAATGGCATCTATTTTTGGACACTACCAATCACTTATACCATTTCCGATGGAGCGTGACTCACATCGGCCAAATCCATTTTAAACTGGACGGGCTATTTCTTCTGTACTTTTCGCTTCATAATTCATCAACCTCTGTGTTCCTAAACGATAGTCCTCTCTGCTTTGCTGTTCAGCCCAAGACTCTCCAACCACTGTGCGTGGATCTACTCCAGTTAACGTCTTTAGATGCTAATCAGGTTTTTCATGTCCATCTCAGAACTTCTGCAACAATGATGTGTCATACTATCAACCGTTTACTGGTAATGGTTCCCTTAACAAAAGCGACACAACATTGGAACCCTTAAAAAAGCCTGTTGTATGGCTTTTAGTTTTCAGAAAATGTTGTCCTAATAATTCCCATTATTTCATAGTTTTGCTGGTCTAGCCATTGTGGTTTACTGGAAGCCCGAGTACAGCCTGGCCGAAGTCTGCCCCATGTCGTCACCACGACAGGCAGTCACAGCCCTTGTGGATCAGAGGAAGATTTGCCACCAAGCGACTAGTTTAATACCAGGGCGGTGGCAAATCCTGGCATTGGTTTACTCTTAGCTGAGCTTCCTGACGGGAGCGCCGAACTCTTTCTCAGCTTGGGAAACTGTGCTGGCAGGATGATTTCCCTCGCTGTACATCGCAGCCCGACACTCAGGAACACCTCCCAGCCACGGTGAGACGGTAAACCGTTTAGGAGAAACTCCGTAACAGTGAAAAATACGATGGGGCCTTCGAAACCATTGATGACGGGGCATCGAAGTATCCAATTAAGTGTTGTCCTAACTATGTTTATGTTTGTGTGAGTCACCGAAAAGCGTAGTCGTGGGATCGAATCTGGTCTAGGGTCCAAGTTTTCCAAATATCTCAGCATCGAAATTGTTGTATTGGAATGCTTTTCTGCGATTAATGAAATACCTCTTGTTGTGGATTGCCTCTTATCTCAGACCATGAACTCCTCATGAATTTCGACAATCGACATCTGGACAAGTTCCACGAAATGGACATCTGCACAAACGTAGCCTCCTTTGAGAAAACGTTCAACAGTATCCTTTCGACATCATAGTTCGGTCATTCTCAACGAGAGAATGCTGTATCGAAGAACATCGACCGAAGCGCCTTCCAACACAAGACGAGTCGGATGCTGCTGCTTAATGAGCATTGTTCAAGATCGACCGTCCCGTATGTCCGTACAGGACCACTTGTCGTTTCCCATTAAACACAAAGGCAACCACTGTTGATTTCGCGGAGGCTCAAATAACACTAAGCTCATCCGCGATTTAAATGCGAGAATACTGGTTTTTTTTTTGGCAAAGGACGGTAGATTTCCGACGTCTGCCCGACTACTGGTATTGAGAACATCACAAAATTATAGAAAAGGCCTTCCTTTGTCTCTGCAGAGATGTACTGTTGCTACTGTTTGGTGTATTTTTTTTCTACAATCATTCACCTTCCAAATAGGTTGCTGTTAGAATTTGGAAGGATTTTGATACATATGCTGAATGTGATGCGGTATTCCTTACATCCTCCTCTCCCATATGGAGGCCATGTCTTATCAGAACAGTGTTGTGTGCTCTACATGAGATGCGCGTCGGGCAGTGATTAAAGGTGTTGTTAAATACATATTTTGTCTTTGGCTAGATTCCGTACCATAGGCTCAGGAAGCCCCCATCTCCATCACGGGTCGGCAAATTGGTAGCAGACTTGTCTGCGAGGATAGCAGCACTGACTCTATATATTGGCAGGTCAACGCCAGTCGTTGTACAGACCAGATGTGCATGCAATCACCTATCACGATTTTTGATGTGGTGGAATGCATGGCGCTTCCCTGTGGAAATGACCAACGCCGAATGCTTCATCCCTCATTTTTATATTCTGTATAGGGAATATTGCTGGCTTTCCAATAAATGTCGACAATTTTCGGTAACTAGAGGGTCTGCGCAGTTGATAATCGGTTATAGACTACAGAGGAAACTTTGCTGTGTCACATTAGAAGAAAGTTATAATTTTTCGTAAGGAGACTCCTCACTTTGAGCTTCTTTAAAACAGACCTTCTATTACAATAATATCATGGTGGAATTTTAGAGGGAATATGTATTGGTGACGAAGATTTCTACATTCTCATGGTTTCCACTAAAACTGATGAAGTTCACGGTGGGCTCAGATATGTTTGTTGGAAGCTACACTGCTTTCGTACTCGTATAAATTAAAGCTAAAGCTCTAAAGCTCTCGGCGTTGATCAATCTCTGAGAGATGCGCTATGCATTCGACTTCATATCGTTCGTTGGAGGTAACTGAATGCATATCTGGCCTTTACAATGACTCGCGATGGCCTGGCGATGTATCGAGCCAGTGCTGCTATCCTCCCAGGCTAGTCTGGTACCAATTTGCCCACCTCGGAGGGATGGAAGGCTTGGTGGGCCATGGGCGCATGGATCGATTCCACGTGCGTGTCGCAGTGGCGCCTCCAGCCACTGCGCCACACGCACCCTACTCGTATAAATTAGAGGTAGAAATCAATCCACACCTGGAAAAAATTGGCACGCTCAATTAATGGGCTGGATTTCGCTGTTTTCAGCAGAGAAACCGTAACCATTCTTTTGCGACTACTGAGCAAAATTTTAGAACATTCGCCCAAGCAGTTTGTAGAAATCTGCACTTGATCAATGCCGAGGTTAATAGAAAGTCGGTCGTGGAAATCTGCTTTCTTATTAGGTTATCGCTATTCTATACTTCCTCCGTCAATCTCCTCTTCATTTCCTCATTTACTTTCCAACACATCTCTGTCATCATGACAGTTGTCGATAACTTTAACCTTGATCTCGATAGATTTTTTATTTAGATTGACAATGAAAAGGCTGGAAGTGAGAAGAATGTCGTGGAGCTTCCTGAGCTTTTTGTTAAAGAAACTGATGAAAGCGAATCGAGGAGAGAATGTGAACCTATTGAAGGAGTTCATCCTCTTTCTTCTATTCGCTTTTTCATCTTACTGTTGTTCTGTTCTCCTAAAATATGTTTGCAAGCCTCCACTTTGCCGACGGTGCGAAGTATGACAGAGAAGACAGGACTAGGCCACTAATCGACGTTATCAACGGGAACTTCAACGTTGTATACAGGATTGGAAAGTACGTACGTACTGATGCATATCCATGGTGCCTCTGTTTCTCTGTTCCTCTGTAGTCCCGTTGGTCGTCGAGTGACTTGAGCCGGCTCCAGCAAATCGAAATTGAAGGTTCTTTCGGGGTCAGGAGAATGAAACCCGTTTTTTTTTTACTATGTTCAGCATTTTGATACCCATGTATAGCTTGCTGGGCTCTGAACGTGGGGGCTGGGTATACTCACGGGTAGCTTGCCAGGCTCTCCCAGAGTGGACATGGAGCCTATTTGTTGGAGGCGACTCCTAACCGCCTCCCATGTACTTCCCTGTCACTTGATTGCAGGCTTTTGGCCGAATTGACTCGTAGAATACAATCTGCATAAAGCGAGAACGCATTCAGACACGCATGCATGAATACGCCTAGCAAATACAGAAAGTACGTGCCAAATCGGTGCAGCAGAAACAGGGAGTCCATCCCCTGGATCCACCTGCGTCTCAGGGAAGCAAAGGTCGTTTCTGGTCCG
>MQTX01000065.1:142693-192332 GCA_009735665.1 Angiostrongylus cantonensis | reverse complement strand
GAAGATGTTCAATGAGCCGATCGTATTCCTCGTCGATGTTGCCGACAACGGCATCTTTCCGACAGCCGACTAATGTGTTGAATAAGTACGAGTTTGTCATGGTTGTGGGACTTCGGTTTTCGAATTTAGCGGCTTTTTCTCCTTTCCGTGAGAAATAAAATCTTGCACGTAGGAGACGGTGGTCTGATCCCGTGTAAAATTTTGGGACAACAGCGACATCGGTTAGGCAAAACTTCCTATTTACTATTATGTGGTCTATTTCGTTATGGTACTCTCCACTGAGAGATTCCCACGACCATCGTTGACGGTGAGGCTTCTGGAATTGCGAGTTACTATGGATGGTCTTGGTCGTCATGATAAACTCAGAGAGCCGCTTACCCTGTTCGTTCCATTCTAATCCGTGGGTCCCAATGTGACGTTTCTCAGACAATCTTCTTGGTCCGATCTTGGCATTGAAATCTCCAATGATGACCTTGAAGAATGTATGTTTTCTCTGCAGAACCTCTCCAAGTCCAAGTAGAACGCTTCGACTTCTTTTTCGCCATAGTTTGATGTTTGCGCGTAAACGACGAAGATTGTCAAAGCCGCTGTTGATCCACATCTTTTTAATCGTAAACGTCCGACAAAGCCGCTGTTGATCCACATCTTTTTAATCGTAAACGTCCGATCCGGGTTGTAGGCTGTTCGAATGAATCGATGTTCATGGACAAACTCGTATTGACGAGAATACCGACACCGCCTACGCCTCTACTGTCGCATGTTCCGAGGAACAGTTCTTCTCCAGTGTCACAGACAGCGTTGAATGGGTGGCGTCATCTCGTCTCGGCTAGACCAATGACGTACCTTATCATTCTTGCTTACATGAGCAAATCTTCTATCGAGGACTAGGATGCAAGTGTACGTTCATTGTAGGTACAGATCGTCACCATATTTCTTGATCCGGGCAGCTTCCATTGGCCCTGAGATTATAGCTTGCTGGGCTGTGAACGTGGGAGCTGGTTATACACACGGGTAGCTTGCCAGGCTCTCCCAGAGTGGACATAGAGCTTATTTGTTGGAGACGACTCCTAACTGCCTCCCATATACTTCACTGTCACTTGATTGCAGGCTTTTGGCCGAATTGACTCGTAGAATAGAATCCGCATAAAGCGAGAACGCACCCACACACGCATGCATGAATACGCCTAGCAAATACAGAAAGTATGTGCCAAATCAGAGCAGCAGAAACAAAGAGTCCATTCCCTGGATCCATCTCCGTCTCAGAGAAGTAGAGGTCGCTTTTGGTCCACGATTAACTCCCTTTCCGCCACCTGGGGACGCGCCACGTAGTCTCGCGGCTAACCGGCTCGAGATCCCTCATATGAGGGAGATCGGTGGGCCTTTAATTTGTGTTATAAAATCTTTATTTTGGTGCATATGGATGCGGCTTTGGGCCTTGGTAGTTGACGCAGGTTTTGTAGGTCTTGGCTTAGGAATGATCAAGTGCAATTTGCCACTGTAGAGAATGGATTTCTTCTTAAATGACCCAGCATCTCATGTCAGGCAAATGCAGATTCTAGCACATTCTGTTCGTTTCCTAGCATCCACTATCCACCACGGTCCTCAGATTTTTTATGTGGGCAGCTGATCGAGAATTTTTTATCTTTTTTAGGAACCTCGTTGAATGCTAGTTCCTGGAACTCTGGGATAGCCGGCCCAGTCGACTCAGTGGTTATGGTTTTCTTATTTCATTGAAATTCCTTATAGTTGTACTTGTTTAGCAAATTCCGATGATGTCGAGGGTCTCCCAAAAGTTCGCAGGAAAAGTGAGACGAATGGAAAAATTGATGGAAGAATGGCGCTCTCGATGGATTCGTTTATACACGTGGTGGGCACGATATTGTTCACAAAGCAAACAATTTCAGTTCTGCATTGATCGTTCCCAACCGGCCGTCCTATCAAAGGCAAAAATTCGCTATGGGATGGTTCTTTTGGAAAAACACATAGAGGTGTTACATATCAGCACACTGGTCCAGTGGTTTTCCTTAAAAACCTGATCATCCATCATTGAACTTGAAGATCAAAATGCAAAAGTACTCATTTAGGTAAACGATGAAGAGCTAAATTGGCTTTAAACAAACGATTCCGCTTTCATCCTAACCATTTTAGATTTTCAAGAAAAAATCGTTTTAAAAGTCTCTTCGGGAAGCTCTCATAGCTGTCTTTCAGAGGCTTAGTGCGTGCGCCCTCAATCAGATGGCTATTTCTGAATATGTAAGAGCTTTACATGGGAACTTTCATCTGAAAAAACCTCCAACTGGACCCCGTGAGACGTTCAAATGAAGATTATGATCCATGGTCTTCCAACATCTGTAGTTGATTTGTGAGTTCATGTTTCCGCAACTTCTCCGTATCCAACTATCATAGAGATTTTTCTTTCGTTGCTGTGGACCGTATTTCAATAGGCAGTCGGGCACCGCATCTCGCCTGAAATTATGAGTCACTGACTGATAGGACGGCTCATGGAGGCGCTGTGCGGCACTTCTCACGAGTGGGCGTCTCTCAGTTATCGCCCATGTTTTCCACCTTTAACACATGTGATAACGAACCTCGACTTCTTTTCGGTTGCCTAATCTTAGTATTATACACAATAGGTGTACAAGAACTTTAACAGCCACTAGCCGTTCTTGTTTCCATCCCATACTGTTTCCATAACTTTGAAGGCGTTGGGTACAAACTCACACAGCTCTGCACTCTTATCTCTTGCACATTATTGCTCCTGAAAAATATCCACTTTCATTCAAAGTTTCAGTAAAAGCATATAGCTGGGTGATGAACCCGAGTAGTCGCAAAATTCCGCTGATCTATGTTCATAGCAGTTCGGAAGGCGCTGAATGTTCCGTAAATTTTTATCTTCTCAGTGAGATAATCCACTCACAGACAAATGTTATGATCATGAGAAACTCATTGATTTTTTGAATAGTATCTTATCACTAGTCACAGTTTCCGGTGGCTTAAGAAATATCTGGAGTATGAATTTGTCGTTCAGGAATCGTTGCACATAATGCACAAAAATCGTAGAATCGGATCCGAAGTTGCGAATGACCCTGCTCCGACTGTGGGAAATAGAAATGAGTCGGTGAATCCTTCCACCGATGCTCAGGTTAACACTTCACTTTTCAAAAAAATGAATGTTGAAATAATTAAATAATGCAAGGAAAGGCTTGGGATTTAATTGTGAGCGCAGTAGTTAATGAACCCAAATTGTGTAGTTAGATCTGGAATTGATAGTGGAGACGTTGCTCGAATTTCTAGAAACAAGAAATAGTTTCCAGAACACTCATGAGTTTGGGTCTGGAGCTCAGCCGGTGCCTACCATTTACCCAAGTGGTGGAGTTGGATCAGGAGTAGTGAGTGGACATGGTTTGAATCCGGGGCGTGGAATAGGATCTGGAGCTTCTCCAAATTACTCTCAGGTGAATCCTTTAAATTATACGATAAAGAATCTATCTGCTTGTTGTGCAAGTCGTTTTTTATTGAGGGATCTGAGACGTTGTTAGTGAAACCAGTAATTCATTGAGCAATGATTTTGCCATAGACATTAGAATCATACGATATTTGATTAAATGTTAACTAAAACCACTCATATCTCAACTTTTTCGTTGTTGAATTAACCACTATATGATTGATTCCGATTGCCCGATTTTGTAGATCGATGAACGGCCTTTCAGGGAAATCGTGAAATTGGGTCTGGAGCACAACAGCAGCCTACCATTTATCCAAGTGGTGGAGTTGGATCAGGAGTAGTGAGTGGACATGGTTTGAATCCTGGGCGTGGAATAGGATCCGGAACCTCTCCAATTTACTCTCAGGTGCACCGCTTCACTTGGACAATAAGGAAATGGTCTGCTTGTTGTGGATGTTCTCTTGCATTGCTATGCTTCCATACTGCTCTAGAAGTGTTTATGAAATCAGCAATTCATTGGGTAGCGTATTACAAACATAAAATCCATGCACCACCTGATTAGTTGTGGTCTAAAACTAATAAGATTTCAATCTTTTTTTTTACTGTTGCTATGACCACTTGATAAATAAGTGAGCAGAGGGAAAACACTTCTGTATGAAAATGACATGGGATAGGAATTACTAATTTTTCATTCTCATTTTTTTCATTTCAATAGAGAATCACACAATTTATTCATCGCTTTAGGAATCTGCGATGGGCCATGGTGTTCCCGCTATGGATCCTTATTCGAATACAGTGAGTTCAGTGGGAGTTGATGCATCGTCTGCCACTCCCCACCTGCGAGGAGTTTCTGATATAACTGGAGTGTCTGGGTACAGACCATATGATAACCAGTAGTACCATCGTATGTTTTCGGCCCTGCTTGTTCACCGTTATGCTAGCACGCTGTTGGCCACTAAAAAAAATTCTGTAAAACAGCGAAGAGGCGTGACCTCGTTTAGGATCACGTGGTCGTTAATATGTTAATTAGCGCAACCATTTAGGATCCACTGCCACCGTTACAACTGGATTCGACCACATACTCTACCTAAACGAGCCTTAAGTATGATTCAATATAGAGAGTATTCTCTATTTGTTAAGACAAATCAGACTTTTGCTTTTTTGAACCAAATGTGTATTACATGTCTCCTTCATATAATATGCCTAAATGCACATTTGATATATGTATACGTATACAGCAACTCTTTGTAACATTTCTTATCATTACTTTTCTTATCATTAATAGCCTCTTTGATTTGTCAGTCGCACTTTATACCAGTTTATTGACCAGATAAAGGTTTGATTACTCAACTTCGAGGTAACACAAGAGAAGTAGCAAAACTCTGGTGTTTTAGGCCAGCAAAACACAGACTATTCACCTCCATCAAAGAAAAAACTGTAAACAGTGATTTTTTTTATTCCGTTTGTGTCATGGTTTAGAACTATGCTACGATGGGTTCGTTGAGTTGTATTCATCTAGGAAGCAAAATTAATCTCCATGCTATGTTTCTTGATTTCGAAATTCCAACGACTAAATTTCAGTTATACTAAGAGCGAAATTTATTGACCGGTCACTTTGTTTTCGTGAATTGTCCATAGTATCGTGGTTGAAGACCAAATTACTCCAATAAACCTCAGTGAGATTTCGTTCCTGTTTCACCAAAGTTACTCACTGGGGTCCGCTGGCATATGAACAACATCGAATATTTATAAATCAGTTTATTTTGACTGCTTTTAGCAACAAGGTGATTATGGGCAGGTCATAAAGATGTCCTACTTGTGTGCCGGATACAAATGTAGAAAATCCCAGCGTAATTGACCCTGTCAGGAACTGAGCACCACCAATACCTAGGAAGTGCTTCTTTCCCGCAATGCATACTATGCAGGTAAGCCAGTAAGGCATATTTTGCATAATAGATAAAGTGTCGGTGTTCATCGATTTCTGAAGAATGCGCCATGCATTCAACTTTATCGAGCATAATCGTAGAGGTGATTGAACGCATATATAGTCAATACAAAATATGAATATGAATTGCAGTAACCTGCTGAAGTATGAATTCGGTGCCACTATGTTCTAGACAGCTTGGAAGCAACTTACTAATGGACAGCGGAGGATCGAAGGCTTGGTGAACTTGAGTGCGGGATCGAATTCGGAATGGATCCAGTATAGAGAATTGTAGGAAACTCTAATCCAGTTGGAAGGAACGGTAAGTGTAAAGACGGTTCGTAAACGAAGAACAAAGGATGCGCATGGTGGGGTGGTGAACGTCTTAGCCCCCGCAAAATGTAATAGCGCGTTCGTTCCCCGCCGCATACACCTGGCTTTCGGAGTTTTATAAAAATCTCAGCGTCATTGTGATTGTATCGCATATAGCACCTTGCTGTGAAAAATTGTAATTGGCAGTAAATAAACCAACTAAGATTGCTATTTGTAAAGAACGATACCCAGATATACGTGCAACCTTTGTATTTCCTCAATAGAGTGCACATAAATATCTTCCTTCAACCAAAACAAATAAAAGCTCTAAAGCTCTCGGCGTTGATCAATCCCTGAGGGATGCGCCATGCATTCGATTTCATTAAGTATCATTGGAGATGATTGAATGCATACCTGGCCTTGACTCGCGGTGGCCTGCCGATGTATCGAGCCAGTGCTGCTATCCTCCTAGATGAGTCTGGTACCAATTTGTCGAACCCGGAAGGATGGCAGGCCTGCTGAGCCTTGGGCGCAGAGATCGATTCCACGTGTGTGTTGCAGTAGCACCTCCAACCACTGTGCCATACGAGTCGGTATAAAATACAAACATGTATACATATATGTTTAAATATATATACACACTTTCATATTCGTTTCTGTGGTTGTTTGTTCAGACATAATTTCAATAAAGTGTACACTCATTGAGAGATGGATATGTCTAGGTAGTTCCTATATCTCACTGTGTCAAACTGTTGGGGGTTGAAACTCATAAAAAATTCTGAGAATGCTTTCCAAATCTTTCAGTCTAACTTCTTCCGGTTAACAGGATCCTTAGCTCCAGAGCGGATAATATTCTGCAGATTATATTTATGAAATGCAGAGTGGCTGGGGCAGAGGTAGCAAAGTCTAACTTTTACGGTAATCTGTAGGTTATCTTCGCGTCGCGAAGCTAGATTGCAGCACAAAAACAATAGATTGTGTGAACTTTTTTGATCGTTGCTCCGTAACAACGGCGAGCTTGAGGAACTGCGGTGAGTAGCTGATGTCTTTGACCACATAACTCCAACAAGTTTCATGCACAAGCCATGGGAAAGCGCTTGGAGGAAGGAACGATAAGGAAGAAAGGAGGGTGAGCAACTCACGCTTTCTTTCTTACAAAGTTGTATAGTATTTATCGTCGCACTATTTGGACAATTTCGCATCATTGTTGGCAGGCATTTTCACGTTTCAAAACAGTTGCTTGAGATAGTTCAATATCTTTATCGTAAATGGTTATCAATCCAAACTCAAAGAGCTCAAAATTAACGCTGTCATTTTATTATAACGACTTTTTCACGTGTAGAGCAGCGGTTAAGGGTTCGTGCAATATAAACGTGATCCATAGATCAATCCTGCACACAAAGCTCATTAGACCATCTATCCCTTCTTGGTTGGAAAATTGGTAACAGCCTCTTCTTAGAGGGTAGCAGCACTGATTTGATACATCGTCGAGCCACCACAAGTCAGTGTATGCATTCAATGACCCTTTAAAAGGATAAAATGATGGACAAAGTTCTCGGGTTGATCAATACCTTAGGAATGCGATATGCATACGACTTCAATAGGTATCATTGGATGGATTGAATGCATATCTGACTTATATAGTGACTCACAGTGGCCTACTTATGTATCGACCCAGTGATTCTGTCCTCTCAGACAAGTCTGGTACCAATTCACTGACCCTGGAGGGATGGAATTCTTGGTGGGCCAGTGGCGCGGGAATCGATGTATTGCAGGGCGCCTCCGAGCACTGCGCCACACGCACCCTTTTATGATCTGCTACGATGATTAGTGATTCCAGATGCATGGCGAATCTGTTAAAGATTGATCAACGTCCAGAGCTTAGTCTTTACCCTTTATTACATTTTGAAACTAAATGGCTAAATGCTAGCTGTCAAAAACCCCAATAGTTTCTAAAAAAGTTACTAATCCATTGAGGCCATCTGAATGTGGGGACTTACTCGGATTAGTTTCTTCGATGAATAGTTTAACACGAAGTTGATAAAAAAAAATATTATTCGGCTAATGTCTCTACATCTTCGTCTTCTTCAGAGTCAGAGATTATCTATAGCTCATCGTCTTGTTTACGAACAAACACGAGTTTGTTATTACAACATTCACTCCATAGGTGACGTTTCAGCGGTTTCTACTTTTCCAGTGTCACTACTCTTTCCATGCAAAGGTCAAATTGATACGCAATCTACTTAGCCGTACAATTTTATAACCTCAGCAGAAAAAGATTCATTATGTGAACTCTATTCCAGCTTCTTTTGAACCCTGACCGTTTTGTTCTTTGTAGCTGATCCGGTTATTTGGTGAAGAGCAGCCGCACAGAGCCCTTCGTGCGCGAAGAATGTGCATGGCTCAGGTCAAGAAATCAAGCTGAGCTTTGAGAAGAAATCATACGTGATCACAAGACACTTCTCCTTAAGATTCTTTTTTGAATTTTTGGAATTTGTCCAGAACGATTCTAGAGTTTTATGTGCTGATGTTTTGAATTCGTGTGAGAGGGTAGTGGCTTCGATTTCAAAGTGTTCTCTGTGTTTTTGTGTTCCATCCGCTCCTAGTGGAGTTTTTGGTTTCTATTTCAGTTTGTCGACTAAGTGTTCTTTTACACGACCTTAGGGTGATTTGCCCGTTTCAACAATGTATTCGTCCCCGCACATCTTATAAGAGGTCAGATAAACCATACCCGAACTCAAGCAATCACCACCCCAACCGTTACAGCAAGTTGGGATATTTTGTGTTGTGCATTGGCCCTCATACAGGGAGTTACGAAAAAGCTGACGTCTTAGAACACTCTAAATGTGTAGCTTAATTTAACAATCCAAGAAACGATATGTTTCTTAAAAAACTGTTTATTATGATTGAAAACTTATGTGCTAAGTTTTGCTTGCTGAGGTTACGAAAGTGTTTGGCGGAGTGGATTGAGTGTCATTTTGACCTTTCCAGGCTCTGAAGAAGGGAAAACCGCCGAAAGGTCAGCTATTATCATTGAATAAATGCTGCGATAACAGTCTGTTTTTCGGACTAAGGCTTTTTTTGTTCTAAAAAGTCTCGTATTAGCTAAATCACCCAAGCAAATATTACTCATTAGTTAAGCCGAGGTTAGAGAGAGACCGGGTTTTGAAACATTATTCCGAGCGGTTCGAAGCTTATTGTACTTTGTATTCTGGCAAAATTGAAACATCACTCGCATAAATCAGTGAACGTCATCGTTTGCTGAGCCTTTCACGGTACTGTACTGTACCAATCTGATATGGCGCAACGGGTGAGCACAATCATCTTCACAGCAATAGTTCTTCTTCACAGCTTCTCGCGATATCCAGCTTTTCATTATGACCTATAATTACGTGATTTCATCGCGAAAAATGTCGTGAAAGCCTCCATTGTTAAGTGTACTCCCGTTCTTCTTTTCGTATTACATCGCTCGATCGGTCGGTCCGTTGGTCGGTCGGGGACAGGTTGCTGGTTCGGTTCTGTTCTTCGAAACGTCTCATAAGATTATGTGATTGATACGAGGCCTAGATGATGAAAACATAGCATTTTTCATAAGTAGACTAATGTATGTGTAAAGTTTTATCCATCTTAAACCCAGTGCACATGCAATAGCAACAACTCGGCCGAATCAAGCGAAATCTGCACGGATGTTCCTTCAATGCTTTCGAAAACCTTTTTTAGGTGTCGTTGTTTCTCAGAAGCGTACTTCTACAGCCAAGGTATGGATTGATGAATAAGGGAAGCATTTCTCTAGCGCTTCCACTAAAACATGCAGATCATTCGCATTGATTAAACGTGACTGGTTAAATTCCTTTTCTAGTCCTTAATTAGACGAAAAGATCTTGCCGAGGTGGACGAGTCTTTCCCATTCCGACAGTAACTGGAATCTGTTGTTGTTGCAACTCCTGCGCTTTATCGCCTTTACATTAACGTTTCCTAATTGTAAATGGGCTTGAATGCTGTGAATGTGGTTAATAAGGCAATTTTTGTCTCCTTCAATATCCTCTTGCGGTGATTATCTTCTTTAGGCATTCTTGATCCGATTTATAACTCTGGAATCAAAGGTCACCACACCGTTAAAAATCGCTTCCATCAAGTCACAGTGACGGAATCCGACAGTTAGCACCTTAGCGTGTTATCTACTGAAACCGTACCAACACTTCTGATTATATTCGTTAGTTATAGAGTTCCGAGGCGATTTTCCAGCCAACAGCCCACAGGCATGTTTTGCAGCCGTGATGGCATGCCTCCACCACGACTGTCACTTTCACTTCGCTAAACAAGACGCCCGTTTTCAGATGTTTTCTTGTTTTCACGTCCGCAGGACGTTTCTGATATTATTCTATTCCTTATAAGGGTATTGTATTCGTTCCTTTCAGAACATTTGAAGCTGACTTTGATTTTGAAGTGATAGCATTTGAAGGCAGCGCTATGAAGCGTTGCTCAATTGGAGAAATAAGCCGAATATTATTCTATGGAGCAAAACTGCAGCTTTCCCACTCACCACTAATCAAACCACTTCATTAGGCCTTTGGTCTCCCTTTCTTTAGGATTTCTTGCAAATATGTTGTTCAGTATGATTTGCTTTCTGACTTATAAGCGTTCAGATGAGGACTTCGTGTTGTCATCCATTTCTCATACTGCTTTCCGTAGTACATTTTGCCAAGCCAGTAAAGATCATCGACAACGGACTGGCGCCTCCTGAGATCGTGCACACGCCTGTTGCTATGAAACGTATGTTCTATATACATTGCACATTATCACTTTTGTGAAGTACTTTTCATTTTTGTCATTGGAGTTTGTGTGATTTTTGGATGTTATAGCACTGCGCTTCTTAAAATTACACACATTAAAATTATGTTGAAACTCCTTTGTACATTGTGTAATCACCGGGTACACCGAGTCTACGAATCGGAAACCTATGAAACACCGAATCGTCGATTCAAAGTAGTCGAAACTACTGGATCGCCTTCCACTGAAATCGGAGAGACTTTCTCATCAGGTCTTCACTGTACTGAATGTCAAGTACTCTGTCAACCAGCACTGTTTCAGAATAGAAATATTCTTATTAAGCACAACAACAGCTAAGTTCTTATCACGCTTTCCACTAGTGCATGCCCGTCGTCGTTCCTTGTGTAGATGACTCTTTATCCTTTATAAATAAAGAACCAACAAACAACTACACAACATTAAAGCCATGGTCTTCTTTTCTTTCCTTCCCTACCCACTGCTTTCTTTAAATCCAGCATTCAGTATGAACCATCCAGTACTACAAATAAGTGTTAACATTCCTCATAAAATGTAAAACTTTTGAAGGCACTGTATCGCCAAGTGGGCTTTTCATTTTTGTCGTGAGAACTTCTATGTCATTTCCAATGGTCCAATTCGTTTCATACTCAGTTTTAACATTCCTTATAGAAGCGCGTTAGATTAAAGCCTATTTAGCTATAAATTCTCCAGTCTTTTTCAATGCAGCCAATCAGATTTTGGACAGGACAACCAAAAATGCCGCAAGGCTTTTCTTTTGTCGTTCTTCATCCATGAAAAAGCTCACGGAATTGCCGGCATTTAGAAAAAAGTCAAAGCAGATGTAATCTCTGCGTCACGACCATTGTTAGCACGTATTGCCGTTCGGAACCGGTTCGATACGTTTAGACGAAAGGCCGAAATTGGGAACGTGGTAGGGAAAGAGTCTGTTGTGAGTCAGAAGCAGCGCCGATCGTATTGTCGATTGCAAGCGGGTGGAATGCCACCGTTCAAGTTTCACAAGAGAATCTTTTTTTTTTTGTGAACGAAATCACAAGAAAGAACATTGTGGAGATTTCTAAGGCCAAATCTCATTCCATATGAGCCTATTTAGCACCGTTTTAAACTTATCCAGATTTCATGTTAACGAACTTTTTCCCTTTCAGTCCTGACCCTCTACGAGATTTTTCCCTCTGCTGCTACTCTTTCTTGCACCCTACAGATATCCTTGCTGTTTTACGTATCCTTCCGTATTTAGGCGCCACAATACTATCTGTTTACTATTTGTTTACTATTCTCATCAGCTGCGAAGACATCAAAAGTTCGAATAATCTGTAATCGAGGTGACAGTAGTTGTTTGGAAAACACTTTCAGAAAACTACGCCACATTAGCTCATCGCGCACTGGTCAGTCGTTTCAATGTAAGAGAAATTAAGCGGTGCTTTTCTTCAACAGATCCACGATATGCGCACCGATTTCAAGACATGCGCGCCCGAAATTAGGCGCTTCTTTGAAATTTGAACGAACATATCTCCTCTAATAATGACCTTTATTAAGTGTTATGAAAATCGTGAGTGCCTAAAGGTCTTCCACAATAAGCAGAGACTTTCTAATCCCACTACAATGAATTTCTGATTTTTGTCGGTGCCCACAATCGCTTCCTTCATCTAGGTCATCATTCGAAACAAACTAGAAAACACATGGACAGAATGGATGCGTTCATCTCCTAGAGTACACCGCTGATGCCCGTGTTGTGGTGCCCGTGATAGGAATTCTAAGTAATTGGAAATCGGTTTCGGCTTCCTTCCAAGAATTTGAATGGTCAAGAGGTTTAAGACAAAGATAGCGGCTTAGAAAATTTGTTCGATGAGGTAAACTACGTATAAAGTCCACAAATCCTCAAGTGGTCTTGTTCTCGGAGAACCATTGACAGTTTTGGAAAAAAGAGCACAGTCGCTAATGTGCTAGGATTTAAATCTACAAGTTGCCTTAGTTGTGTGACTGTCACTGGCTGAGTATTTCATTTATGAATACTTTGTTTTGTTGTTCATAAGCTGCTGAATAGACAAGCCATGCATGTGTATTCCTCCTTCATGTTCAACAAGAAGTTCGTGGATGGCTTGCATTGCGGAGTCATTCGATACGTTGGTGTAGAGCGCGGAAACATCGAAAGACTCCATCACATACGCGTTGTTAGGAGACGCGTAATGTAGACATTCTAGGAACATTTGGATTTCGTGAGGTGGGCTGGAATGCGGTTAAGCAACTGGGTAAGTATTTGGCCTAAAAACCATGCTATTCTATCGGTTGGCCCGTCTACACAGCTGATAATGGATCTAACCTTGTAGGAGAGTGGATTGGTAGACGCAAGATCAGCAGCTGACACTAACTGATGTGTTTTAATAAGTAAGTGTAAAACGGGACATGTTGGTCGATCTAATTTAAAATGCGAAATAACGGATAGTTTTAAGCACGCCGCCTTTACTATTTCATTTATGTTCAGCAAATACTTTCACTCTGTTGATTTGGTACGATGCCCTCTCTCAAGCCAACTATGTTTCCCATGGCCTGAAATCTATTGGTAGATAGCCCTTCAAAGAGTTTAAAATAAGATTCCTCACAGATTTTTAGTGAGAGAAATTTCTGTGGATTTTATCGTGGAGAACCTGCAAAATATTACCTGGTTAGGAAGTGAAAAAGTACAGAAGTGTCTGGAAACAAACCTTAACCTTTGAGTAATTCTCATCCGTGCAAATTTTCATCTCATACTCCTGACTGAGACTAGTCAAGTATTCCGTAGATTTGAGTAAAAGAAAGATTCGTATTCAAGAGATCTAAAGCATAGTTAAAAATACCCACTTGCTTTGTATGCTCTTGTATAGTAGAACACCTGTGCCAACATAAATGGCTTAGATCAGAAACGATGAGAAAGATTTCATAGTGCGAAGAAATGGAATAGATTTGGGAGAGAAGCTAGCACGGTCGGCCGCGTTGGTCAAACCCGTACAACCGAGGCGGGGCATTCGGATTTCTCTTGCGGCGAGTTCATTTAGGTGGAAAGCTTCGGTCGTAATTGAGATCTGCTTAGGCCTCTGAATCCTGGCCTCTTCTTGTACTCTATTCGTTCTAAACAATAGTAGATCTGCTTGAACAAGTGTTATGGGTCCTCATGATCCACTCAAGCTCATGACTGTTGCTCCTGGAGAAGTATTTATCATGGGGAAATATTAGCATCTTCTTGACATAAGCTCCATCGTCCTCATTTATTTATCGCTCGCTCTGGACAAGGAAACATTCTCTTCAAATGATATTATACTATTTGATATTGAAGGAATAGTTTTCGGCATTCTGAGCCGATGAGCCCATAACACAATGTACGAAAGACATTAAGCTTGCACTCTTTGGCCAACCCCTACTGTCTATGTCATGGTTGTATATCAGCCAACGTTTTCGTATTCTTGGGGGACTGGTAGAAGATATCATTCAATAAAAACTCATAAAGACCTGTTAACTGCTTGATGGAAATCTGGATCACGTCACGTGCGCATCATCCTACGTTCCTTTCACACTGAATTGCTTCTTTTGGTCGTTAACTATGATCACTGAGTGTATACGCAAGGCGTGGTCTTCACAACAACTCTGACTGTAAATGATGGCATACCAATGCAATGAAACCGAAAATAGAATCTACCATGTACAATCTCATGGATGAAAATGGAACAGTGAGAAGGAGGAGCTTGAACTTTAACGGAAATAAGTCGACGTTCTTATTTTAAGCGAAGAATGTCAACATCCCCGATGTGTCTAGTCTACTGAAAATGAAATTCTTACCAAAATGTTACACCGACACTAACAATAGATAAGTAATTTACACAAAAATAGCACTGATGCTTCATGTTGAGAAGTTATGTGCTTTGCTCTTTCTCATTAGCTAATGTTGAGGAAGAACAAGCACAAAATACGGTCACAATGATGCTGCGACATTTGGAACCCAGGCCAGATCGAACCGCAACTACCTTTTCCAGGAGCTCACGTGTTACGCACGGCACCATTGAACCCCTCGTCCTATTTTTCTCTTAGCCAATTTTCTACTAAATGGTAGTACCTGCAATCACTCTCCAACGGTAATGATCTGCTGAGCACAACTCGGAACTAAACCCAGTCAATCTAAGGCTATCGTCGAAATGACAATCTACAACTTTTATATACTTCCCAATGTTTCCTCACACGAACAGCCATAATAATGCTGAGATATTTGCAAAGCTTGGACTCGAGGTCAGATCGAACCGCGACTTCCATTTCCGAGGGCTCATGTGTTACACTGCACCTCTTTTCCATTGCATCTGCCGTGAAAAATACTTGATACTCGATACTTGAACGACCCGTCCTCACTGGTTGTGCGGGTTCCAGCATAATCATCACTTTTCGGAGATTTGCTGGTTAAGCCATTGTGATACCTGGAATCCCGAGGTCAGCCTGGCCAAATTTTGCCCCAGGTCTTCACCACCACAGGCAGTCGCAGCCCTTGTTGATCAGGAGGAGATTTGCCACTATGCGACTTTGATACCAGGACGGTGGCGGGTCCTGATATCAGTTTACTCTTAGCTAGGCTTCCTAATGGGTGCGCCGGACTCCTCAGCTTGGGAGATCCCATCGGGGAGACGAATCCCTCCGCTGTACATCGTACACCCAGAAACACCTCCCAGCTACAATGAGGCGGTAAACCGTTGGGGAGCCGTGAAAAAATAATAGGCAGTAAATAAAAACTCAGACATTTGAATAATTTCTCGATATGCGTTTATCAATAAAGCAAGTATTAAGTGAATAGTGAGCAGTAGGTACGATTTAGTACAGAATAATTGCACAAATTAGTCCAGTGTTACATTTTAAGTCTTCCTGATGAATTCTGCCTACTCTGAGAACTTGAGGCACGTATTCCATCTTATTTGTTTTAGCATCGTCTAGAAAGATCGTACTTACAGACTACGAAAAATCCTTTGAGCAGTCCAAAAGTCGATCTTTAGGCGAACATGAAGAGAACGATATTTAGAAAGCGGATACTAGAACACATTTCTCAATAATCCTTCACTGGCGTCTTCGCGAGACGAACTCCGTGATCCATGGATCTTTTCTATCCGCGAAAGGAGTGGTTGACGCGATACACGTCCATCTATCATCGTCCTAGAAGACACTTGCATTTTCTTGATCCATTCAAAAGTTGTTTTCGTATTCCGCCGCCTGCTTTTCGTATTACATGACCGACTGACCTTGGATCTCGAGGATGGGATTTCCACGAGGTTCCGAAGATTTAGACGGAAAATTCCGCCTAGATGTTGTATCCAGTGAATGAATTTCAAAACACATCCTTCAAATTTCGTGGGTGGTGCATAGAATTCTTGATCTGTTTGAAGAATCAAATTACGTCCTCGTTACATAAGCAAGAGGTGGGGAAACCGTTTATTCGAAAGGATTTTGGACACTTTCAAATCCGTTACTTGGTCGACGGATTCTCTGAAAGCCCTGAATGCAACCAATGCGGCTCTCTTTCTTCGGTTTAATTCTTCCTTCATATCGTTTTCTATGTTCACTGAACGGCCAAGGTAGAGGTACGAGATAAACTAAGTGATCAGAGAACCAACCAGGTCGATTTATTCACTTTCCCACTGCACACTCTTCGTGAAGGTCTTGTCTTCTTCTGGAATATACGTGGTCCAGTTCTTTTTCCGCTTCGTTGACCTCATTGAGCATAGCCTTCGTTTCACTGGTACTTTTCGAAAGGAAGACATCAATAAAATGGATATGTGATAGGTGTTCGCCATCAACGAGTACGCCATTCTGTCAGTCGAATGACATCATTATTATTATACGCTATAAAGCGGCAGTAAACAGCTTTGGTGCTGAAGCAGTTTATTATTGTCGGACATCTTTTCCTATGGGAATAGTAAGCGGTGACTGGAAAAATTGACTTTACGTGGAACCGGTTTGGAAAGAGTGTGATATAGATTTTATGTGAAATGGGCCAACGTTGGTTGTAGTGTTGAGTTTTGCTAGAATCACAGTGATTTCGACGGTGTCGCACGTTTATCCGTAGTCCATAAAAGCTAGAACAAAAAGCGAATGGAATCTGTATGACTCGGCACAAGGTTTCGATGCTCCTCACCCAAAGCCCTCGCTCGATATGCGTAGCAAGATAATCCTTGTGAACAGCGAGCTCACTTAAGCATATGGGACAGCGAAGGTCTTTTCGTGTCACCTTTGTTAGGTATAACAACCATGTGTGACGTCCTTCACTGGTCTGAGATCTTCTCCCTTTGAAGGCATGTTGTTCTATGGGTGGGTGATAAGAAATATATGTGGTTCATAGTATCCTGCACGAACGAGGGCAATTGTAATACTATGGGGTCTTGTAGCTGCACTCCTCTTCATGCCCTCTTTCTGCTGAAATTCTTTTTACAGCGGAAATTTTGGGAATGGAAAGTGTTTAATAAAAACAATTGTAAAAAAATTCCTTGTCATTAATTCCATAGCATTAGTATAGATGGCAGCACTATCGCCTAAGAATTGAGAGCAGAGCATTACAATCACACATATTACTCCGGCACTTCTTCAAACCTTTTTTTCGAGTTGCTTCCAACACATTTTTCTATCTGTACTCACCTGTAAAAATGTCTGTTTTTTAGTAACTCTGTAGTGATGGTGAACACGCGGTATAAACCTTTTTCTTAAGGAAATGAGGCGAGGTCGGAACAAGTTTTAAGTCCAACAAGTTACTCGTAGCTCGAATCTTCCTTCCATACTATGGAAGGATTTCGTTGAGAATTGCTTCGTGATACGCCACCTATTTTTTTCTTTTTAGACGATGACAAGAGCTTTTTTAGCTTATGGTTGAGTCCGGATTTCGATGGAGAAGGTAGTAATCAAATCCAGTGCAAAGAGATGGCTCCAAGAAGGTGCCAAAGAAACAGCATCTTCTGTACATGATTCATGAAAATGCAATCGACGTTCTCATGAATCGTCTCGTTGAGAGACTTCCATATCTAGTCTAGTCGCGTTTTTTTTTCGTTCTCAAAAGATGAAATTCAATAGAAGAAAGTGTTGTGGACAGAAATCCAGCGAGACGGTTTTCATTCTCGTATCGATTTTTTGTTCCAATTTTCTTTCTCTTTTCATTCTCATTGTCCCATCCAAACCTAACACTGAAGTCTTCAACAGGAAATTTAAATAACATTTCGTTGCTTAATAGTTCCTTCAGCGTTCAACATGAAAGAGTCTAGCTCGTTCTAATCAGCTGTGCTTTTCTTTGACGCGGAAATTGGAGACGAAAAATGGCCGAGCGCCCTAATTTCGTTTGAGGCGACTTGATGGGAAATAATGGGTTTACGACAAAATCAAAGACATTTCGTAGCGAGGACTATCTTCCATAAATAGCAAATGTCTCGTCATCTAATTAGCTTGTGCTGCTCTCCTAAGATTTTGCCTCTTGGTAGGCCCCCACCCTTTCGACCACATGAAATATCGTGAGAACCACCTTTCATAGAACCACACCCTTTCGATCACATGAAATAGCGTGAGAATCAGGAATAGCGTGAGAACCACCGTGTAGGGTCTCTTATTCTATATGAAGAGCAAAAAATAGTCTTCATGGGATATCATGGACATATGCTCTTGACTTGGTGCCAATAGTTTCCTGTGTAACTCAAGATTTTGTTGCATTCGCCAGCTGTCTCACTGACCAATGCCGTAGACGAGAGCACCCAATATGCGCCATATTGGTACTGGTTCGTCCTGGCTGAGCCAATTGTGGTTTCCTGGACTTCTGAGGTGAGCCAAACTGGAGCTTTCCCAGGTCGTCATCAAAGGTAATCTCCAGCTCTTCTGGACCCGAGACAGAGACATTTGTAACTTGGAAGTAGGTTAACACCAAAACGACAATGATTCCCGGTATTGGCTTACTGTTACGTGGACTTCCGCACGGAAATGTCGTATTGCTTTTCTTGAAAGGCCCTGCAAGGTGGATCTTCTCAGCAGCGCATTGCAGTTCGTCATCTAAAAACACCCCAGCATTGATGAGGTGGTGAATTATTAAGAGGGAGGAATTTTGATATTGTGGCCGAGGTGCACTTTTACGACAGTCTTCGAGATTGGGCAACTAATTCTTTAGAATATTATTGCATTTATAAAGTTACACGGAGATCCGCACAGTTATGTACAAACAATATTAGCGAAACGTGGTCCAAAACTATACGGAGATTATGACTGTATAAAGAGCTCAACAAAATAGCTTGGAAGAAAGACATTTGCAATAGATGGCAGTCATTAAGTCACGTTTGGGGAGAACGGGATTCACTACCGTTGCAATTCGGTGTAGAGTCAGATCAATTTGCTCGACCTATTTAAGAGATCTTCTTGCAATATGCATTAACCTTTCCACAGGTAAATTGCTCAGTGTAGTCGAAAATCATCTTCAAAATGGTGCTAACAAAATGTGGACCACGAAATGATTGTGATTTTGTACCTCTTCTTATAATCAGATGATTAGCGAGTCGGTGGATTTTTGGCTTTTTTAAAATAATTGAAGTGTTTGTTATCCGATAAAATGTAGCGTCAAACTATCAGTGAGAGCTTCGAACGTTGTCTGCAATACGTTGTCATTTTCAATACAAAAAGCGAAAGCTCATTCCATAGGCTTCAACTTAGGACAATTTACCTCCTTTGTGGCATTTCACAGAATTTTTATGATATTTACGCGATCGATCAAGCTGAGCTACTTCAAGCGTTTTTTGTCGATCCTGCTCAGATCGAATCGACGGATAACTCATGGACATAACATGACAGACAGATTAATAGATATTATCCAACGCCGTCACCACATTAATGTTTGCAGTGTAACAGACAGTGCTTCTGTTTTTCGCAACCAACATTCTTTGGCGTTCAGTTGAAGCACGTGATAAGTCGCCTTTGTTTGCAACTCGTGAGAAAATTTTTCCATGTGTATTGTAAACACAGTGCCATACTAATCTTTACTGACATAATGTTTTGCAGGACTTTAAAAGAAAAGACGGGATGCGTGACGCGTTCATCAGTCGATTCCGCTAAAATTTTTCGAATTATTAGCGCTACTGCTTGGCTAGATATTTGGATTACCCGCTTTTACATATTGCATTGGTCCCATCACTTTTCTCACTTGTTTTCTCGTCCTGCAGCCATCATCCCATCCAGCTGGTCGAGCTTCTGGAGGCCTGACTTCAACTTGAGTATCTGTTGTATTCTCTCTTCACTGACATTTTGAAAGCTGATCGAACGTCGCTTCCACAATGAAGATACAATGAACGTGTATCGTACAATATACCACGGCGACCTACCTACGTATCAAGTCAGCATTTTTAGCAGTGTTCCCAATTTTGGTCGTTGGCCTAGGTAGGAACTGTGAAATTTCATCTTTCACGTAAACAATATGAGATAGTTCCAGCATCACGCTCCTTAAACCGTTGGCTTCCCGCTGTCGAGTTTTGGTGCTAAGTCGTTCGTCATGTTGACTTGTCCTTCTGAGTGCACATGCCTGTGGCATACTGCGACAACCATGCTGTTAGCTGTGAGAATTACTTAATTGTCCACAACTCGTTTGTCGGCATTGTATGACCTGAATCGAACTCTTTTTCTAAATCAAAAAATTAGACAAAGCGACCAATTGTATTCTCGCTGTACTTCTATGAATCGCAAGCGCTAGCGTGTGAACGTGATCTGTTTTAGTGAACGATTTCTGAAGCCCGGTAGCTAACACGACTTCCTGTGAATTCTATTGAGTATGGACCAAGTGATGCACGATAGATATAGACGAAAGGAGCAGGCAGTAGGCTGGTAGTCGCCGACATCATGAAGGTCCCTTTTTTGTGCCTCCAATACAGTCTTACTGTTCCTTCACTGATTAGGAATTTTACACTTTGAATGGCAGCGTGTGATAAATAAGGAGTGCGCCTTGATGAGGGCTGAAGGTCGGTTTTTTAGACATTGAGATCTGATCTTCTTTGGAGCTGATGTACGAATTCTCAACGACCACATGGCTTGTAGGACGTTGAAAGGGAGAATCTTTGGGACCATATAGCCATTCTCCTTGATTTGATGTAAAGATATGAGGGAGTGGATGTTGAAGAGGTCAGAGTATATAAAGCGCGTGATTTCCTCCACTGTTTTCGTGGAGAGCCCTTTGCAGAGCTGTGCAACTTCGAGCATGAATTGCATCTTGCCAACAGCTCTTGTGATTCTGCATTTTCGTATAAGCTCTATTGTCCCTGGTGACAGATATCTTTCGGTCACCAACGAATTCTAAACTTTTATAGAACTGCGTGTTTAATCAGTCGATCATATTCTTATATTTATATTGTCGGTCGATGACAGCGGCCTTTCAAAATCCAGCTGACCACATGAAAAATTCCAAATTTCCCATAGTTGCTTGTGCAGTTGAAAACAGAAGAACACCCTTGAAGAAATAGATAAAGAGAACAACAGAGTGAGCCATAACTAAATGAAAACATCTGGAAGACACGTCGTCTGGCACACAGATTTTCTTGTTTGTTTCCCACATCAAGGAATTCTTGGTTTTTCAAAATGTAACCAAACACATCGGTCCTGGAACGGTGAAGCTAAAGTACCTTGTGATGTGCATTACAGATTCGAGTAGATGGACATCCAAGTTCTGCAATCGGTGAATATGGTGACTATAAAGTTAAACCATGTGAAGCGTTGTGGCATTCACCGTATAAGGTTTATTACCCACAGAATCATCCTTAGTAATAATTTTTTAGATTAGTCGCTCCCATTTACTCATTTTAGTAGACGCCATTCTTTAGACTTAAGGATAGCGGTTCAGAAATTTTTACTTGGAGTTTCTTGTAAGATCTTTGTACTTTTTCTTTCAACGAGTTTCTTCTAAAATTTTCATACTTCCTGTTTCTCTCCTTATAGCGCGATGTATCATACGGGCACAGCAACTGGATCTGATCTTCATTTTGGACAGCTCCGGATCTTTACGGGATCAATTCCAGGATGAAATTGATGTCATTCGTCGGATTGTTAAACATGTGACAATAGGTGATACGGCGACGCGGGTCATGCTGGTTCAGTTCAGGTAAAATTCTAGTGAACACTTAAATGCTACGGTTTGTCGACAATGGCGTCAAAGCTGTTGTTGTTGTTTTTCATCAAGGTTAACAAAGGCTACGAAAACCCACAATTCAAAGGCTTTAACATGGTTAAAATCTCGTTGAGAGCAACTACCGACTAGCCCGAATGGGCTGGTTACCCATTTTTGATTCATCTGAAGTTTCTAGATGATTAAAAATGCTAAGAAACACGGTAGAATGGAAACAACCTGAGCTCACTCCTTATATGAAACTAATTTGGCAAGAGACAGGCGAAACGAAGAACCAGCATGGTGTGGTGCGTTAGCCCCCGGAAAGGGTAATAGCACGTTCGTTCCCCACCGCTAACACCTGTGGTCTAGAGTATTGCAAATATCTCAGTATCATAGAAGTTATGTTTCGCAACATACCCTGCCATCAAATAGAGTAGGAAGTGAGTAAAAAGGTTAGGATTGTAATTTGGCAATTTGAGTTCATTTTTTCGGTTGGGCTGCCCAAATCTGAGTTTTTTAGTGGTACGCAACACTTGGAGTTCAACTTCCACCAATTCACGACCAGAGACGAGTTATTGGCTGCACTGGATGTCCTTCGACATGTCTCAGGCATTACTCGTATTGGAGGTGCAATCGAGTTCACTCTGGAAGCTCTAAAGGATCCTTCAAACGTCAGCACAGCCAAGAAGAGCATTTCCTTAACGGTTAAAAATATGAAAAACAACTACGAAACACTAGCATTCCAGGGTATGCGAGACAGTAGTGTTCCAAAGATTGTCTACTTACTTTCTGACGGAAGGACACATGATTATCCAAAGGACTTGGAAATGGTGGATATTTTAAGGAGGCATGTTGTCAACTTTATTTTCGAAAATGAGGATTTTGCAAGAATTTTGGGGAACTTGTCCCGGCGAATGGAATGGCAAGAAATTAAAACGATAGCACAACACCCCTTCTGCATCGTTTCAACATTTTCCTAGTCACACATTTAGTGGTGGTAGGACAGGATGTAGAAACTTGACAGGCTACCAAAACATAAGGCTTGAACTACTCGTTTTAGCATTTATTGTATGTACTAACTGTCATCTGAGTAATTCTTCGTATTCTTGTTGAGCAAACGCGAGGTGTTATTATTATTCTTTATTCACAAATAAGCTGACGTTTCGGCGAACTTCGCCTTCCTCAGAGCCGCTTTCTATGAGGCCTCCACTGAGTATGTCGAGTGGAGACCAAGCGCACAGAATTCACATGGAATCGTAATGTCGATTCCATGTCGATCGTAATGTCGATTCCATGTCGATCGTAATGTCGATTCCATGTGAATTCTGTGCGGTTGGTCTCCACTCGACATACTCAGTGGAAGCCTCATAGAAAGCGGCTCTGAGGAAGGCGAAGTCCGCCGAAGCGTCAGCTTATTTGTGAATAAAGAATAATAATAACACCTCGCGTTTGTTCAACAAGAATACGAAGAATTACTTGATCAATACCGAGGTTAATAGAAAGACGGTCGTGGAAGTTGCTTCAAGATGTCAACTGAGTTATTAGTCTCCATTCGAAAGTTTAAGCTGATGTCTTTCACCAGGATCGGATCATTTGCGGCGACTCGCCTGAATTTTGCAGCTCATTTACAAGTGTTAATCATCGTTAATTTATTGATTTTTTCTTGCTGCCACATAATTACGTTGTAATACTAAAGGTCTGGAACAATGAGATCATCATTGAGAACGTATGAAAGTACGGGATGAAATCACCAGCGTATTTTTATTCTTCGTTTTACAGATCAATTCCAAACTTAGACATCTGGGCTTACGGAACCGGTAACTACGTTGCAATGCCAGCACTAGTGAACTACACACAGGTAAATCGTTCTTGTACTTGTTCACCACTTTCCACTTAACTGCAATTTTTTGAAGAGATGTGAAAGTTTCATTTTTCTATTGAATATTTAAATAGTACCAGAGTACAAAAATAGAATTTTCTGTTTTCTAGGACTTAAACAAGGTTGTCACCAACGCGAATCTGCAGACGCTCGAGTTACGATTTGATCCATATCGCGGGACGGAGACTTGCGAGAAAATTCCTGGTAGGGGTACTACCATAGATACTGTAATGCGCCAGCTCTGAATACCCAAGCCGAATCATGTCGAGAATTTAGGTGTCTTAAATGATAGCTTTTTTATTCAGTAAAAATGATGAATTGGTTAATTGCATGAACACATTTTCCATCTCTTGGGCTTAGTTAAGAGCAGCGGTATAGTTCTACTACTGTAGTAGTATCCTTGCTCAGAGAAGCGAAGATTTGTGAAATAAACTTCTTTAGAGCGACATATTTCCAGTATCGATAGTAAAGTTCGTATTAAAACTGCAGATAGAATGCGTAGTTTTTTTTTTGTTCAGCAATCGCGAGGTTGTCGACCTCGCGATTGCTGAACAAGAAAACTACGCATTCGTATTCCATTGCCGAGGTTAATAGAAAGTCGAACCTGGAAACTGTTACTGCAGATAGAAGGAACATAACCACAATGATGCTCAGATATTCGCAAAACTTGGACCCTCGACCAGATCGAACCATGATTACCCTTTTCGGGGGCTCGCGTATTTAACACTGCATCACGGAGGCTCCTGCTTTGCGTCCCTCTCAGCTAGTTTTCTACTATCTCTATTAAATCATTAATTTAACATTAAAAGAAACATGATTAGTCAGCCGTCTTTAGAAATCGTTGAATGTAATCTAGATGAAAGTGTTATTTGACTTCAGCGTGCGTGAAAGGTTCCGATAAGCCAGTAGATTTGGCGCTGGTGATTGACGCTTCAGAATCTCTCGATCAACTATTTCAAGAGCAAATTCACTTCGCCATCAAACGTATCGTGAACAACATTAACATCCATCCGGAAGCCACCAGGTTCTCGTTCTCATATGATGTGCTGCTTTCAGAAATGCCAACTTGTGTTGCATGTAAAGCAGTCCTCTTACATCCGCATTATTGTTCAGGCAGAATGATTTCTCCTGTGTTCAGCCATAGTTGTACTTTCGCACAGAATCATACGATAAATGCGTTGTCCATAGGTTAAAAAGTTTAGTCACAAAGAACTTAGATTATTAAAACCTTAGAGCACTTAAACAAAGGAATCGATCGTGACGCACTAGCGAGTATCCACTAACGAGAGAAAATTTTCTTACTATTTTATGTAGTTATCAAAATGGCGCGCTCTCATTTAGTTCTGATTGAATGCAATGTGCTTTGGTCGGATTCTATTATAGTTGATTTTGGTTTCAGATTAGCCCTGATCACCTATTCGGGTAAAACGTTCATTCACTTCAAGTTCAACGATCGGCAATTCGGCAACAATTCGGCAGTAATCGCTCACCTGAACACGCTTCGCTCCATCAAAGGAACCACGTCCACGAACCTCGCTCTGAGAGAAACCTTCGATCTTCTCAACTCTCGTGATCCGAATGACGGTGGTGTCGATATGGTGTTCGATAAATCGCCTAGATAGCAGCAAAATTCAACGACCCCACTTAAACAAATGAACGCTCCTTTTCACTCAAAATACGCACTTGTTTAAAAGGCACTTTTTTAACCCCTATCCAACGGTTTGCATCTATCAACAAAGTCAAAAAAATTGATAAAGCAAATTTTTGTACTATTAAATTAGTACCCGACCCCTGGCCACAACTGTGTTGGTTAAGCGTATGCGACAACGAATTTCAGGCGTCCGTGAGGGAGTGCCTAAACTGGTAATCATTTTAACTGATGGCCATTCAGCCAGAAGTCCCAAAGAGATCGCCGATGAGATGCGAGCACATGGTGAATGATGTACTCTCCACTGTCTCGAACGTGTTATTATTCAGCTCAAAATGATCTAGAGTTGTTTTCTAATTCTATCTAGGAGTTACAATACTAGTAGTGAGCGTCACACCTGAGCCGCGGATCGACGAAAACGAACTTGTTGATATTGCTGGTGATCAAGCACGAGTCTTCACCCCAAGAAACGCACATGTGAGATTTCTTTCTTGTATGCTGAATGATCAATGTTAATGTCAAATGGCAAAGTATTATTACCAGCAATAAGAACAAATGTTCCTTACAAAGAGGTTAAAAACACTCTGTTCATTGGCGCTTACTACCGTCGTTATGAGTAGTTCCTATAAATTGCCGGAATTTATGATCCGTAAGAGTCCTGGGTTGCTTTTTTAAGAGAAGGCTGACCAATATCATTGTAAATACTGGTCGCCAATAGTTTGTGCTTACGCCAATGAACAACACATCTGTTGCAGGATTTCGAATCGGAATTAATGAAGCATGTGGGCTACGGTTGCGAAGGACTGAAACTCGGTCCAGATGCCAGTGAGTGCTTTAGAGCCACAAATCACTTTAATCATATACACGTCATTTCTTGAGTATGCAAACATTGCCGGTCACGTGGTATATGAAACTTAGCAGAACCAGAGTAGCATATTTAGCTAACAATTTGGAAAGCACTTTTAAATTCGGGAAATAAGGTCATCTAACTTATCCTTATGAATGTGGTTCACTGAATTTAATCTGTTCTCTCGTTTACTGTAGGGCATGTGGCTCGTAGGATCACCGCCCAAAACATTATTTGTGCAGATCGCTGGCAAAAGTAGCGCAATAGATTCTACTCGCTTTAGGGGCACGACGGGATTCATAATTTTCTTCTATTATCTTCACAAAGAAGTTCGACCAAGAGATTGGTGTGGTGCTGTGTGCTCGACATCTCGTGGCACCCAGTCGCTAGCGTTTCCTGTCTGTTTCGAGTCTCATTTCATATTCGGCCACATGGTGTTCGATATATTTTATGCATGCGACGCAGGAACGCCCCTGCACCGATACCTTAGGATTCCAAAAAACTGGATCAGCGTTTAATGACAATCGTGACGGAAACGAAAAAGTATTCAAGCAGTGGCTAAACCGACATTCAAGATGTTCCAAGACCTTCGTGGTTAACGGATGCTAGGAAACGAAACGAATGCAAGTGCTGGGATCAGCACAGTGTAGCGCATGTGTTGCCATTCGGTAGCTGTCATTTAGTAATAATGATATGCAATAATAATATCAATAATAGTAGTTATAATAGGCATTCAGCAGTGCTTCTCACTTTTGGTTGCCAACGTTGGTTAGCACTCTAGAATCCTTATCACTTGCGTGCTACGGGATACTTCTAACACAGTCCTACTCATGGTGCGTTCGAAAACGCTGAATAGTATTTCTTCATGCCTAAGTTCATAAACCAATCCAAGCGTCCGTAAAGTGTTCAAGAATGCTAGATTTGAAAAGGACATAGCAGGCTGTCTTTTCTTCGCTACACTCTCGATGACTTTGAAATCTCCTTATAACGATGCTTCTCTTTATTTCAAGTTTAAAGCCGAATCGTTCTAAATGTTAACTTTCCATCGTGACTTAGGTATTCCATTTTGAAACTTCGGAGAGATTAATTCTGTTATGGATAAATAGGGCATCAAAAACAAATCCGTTTCTCGACATCTTTACCTTGATACCCAACTAAAGGTCATCGTTTCCGCAAGCAGTGCTGAAATTCGCCTGGTGGTTATCGACTTTCGCCCTCCTGTTATCCCATTTCAGTTTTCACATGATGTTCTTCGAGAGTGGTTGCAAATATGTTTAGAAAATGGTATCCCATTCGGATTCCCTTTCCCAGCGTTCACGGTAATGTCGTTATATAATGGTGAGATTAAAATTTAAAAAAAAAAAACTCTCGACGTTGATCAATCCCTGGTGGAAACGCCATGCACACGACGACTCGCGGTGGCCTATCGATGTATCCAGCCAGTGCTGTTATCCTCTCAGAGAAGTCTGATGCCAATTTGTTTACCCCGGAGGGATGAAAGGGTTGCTGAGCCATGGGCGCGGGGATCGATTCCACGTGAGTGCCACAGTGGCGCCTCCAACCACAGCGCCACACACGCCCCTTTGGTGAGATTATGGTAGAGAAATTGTTGTTTAACTTATGCCGGATCTTTTTTTGTTTATTAAGTGACGACACTACTACTCATTGTGCTTCCATGACCGCTTATCTCAGTCTCTAACTTTTAAGTTCTCTGACTATAAAGTCTTACTCTGGTCCACGAAAGTGGGAAAAACCGATCTCTTGTACACTCGTGTTATTTCAATAGGCTTCGTTATCTAGTATATGTGATCGATGATGCTAGGACGTCTTTGAAATTTCGTTTGTTTCTACGGCTGTCCAGCGTCATCAGTCCTGTTGAGAATGATTCCATTGAAAGTGTGTAGACGGCAAACAACAGGAATGCGCGGAGATAATTATCTGCGTCGCGTTTCGCCTTTCGTGCATCAGCACAGTCTTGCTAGTTTTCCATTCATTTAGAGGCTCGCATTCCGGCCAGAAATCGAGCATGTGTTTCTATGAGATCTTCAAATTTTGCGGTCTGGTCTTGGTCCGCGTACCGTATAGTTCTTCACAAGCGAGACACCATTTCGGGCTTCAGTAGAAGAAACAACTAAGACGACATATCAGTCGTCCATGACCTTGTATGGAAGCAAGTGTACGTGATTGCCGAAGACGATGGTTAGAGGTTGTTAACCCATTTCAGGGGGTGGATAGCACAGTGGTAGTGATGCCGGTCATTACGACCATAATGCTAGTTCGATTCCGCTCCGGACCAACAAAGCCTCTCATTCTTCCGGGTTCGGGAAATTGGTAGCGGACTTGTCTGGGAAAAAGTCACTTTCTGCAATCCAGTTGGGAACGCTCCACCCAGGCTATCTCAGTACTCCAGTGAACATTTCTCGATCAGCATTCTACGACATTCAAGATTAAATGAAAATCCTCAAGCAGCAACTGAAGCTACACGTAAAAGGTTAGAAAGTCTTCGTGGACAACGGATGCGAGGAAACGAATCGAAAGTGAGAAGTGCTGGGTTCCGCACAGTACACGTGAAGACGGGTCAAATGAAATAAAAATAAAAAAAATAAATAACCTTCTTCTCCGATTTCCCTATCATCATTGATGCAACAGACGTTCCTTCTACGCGCATAAGGCAACCACATTGATTTTTCGATCGGCGATTTCGAATAGGAGTGTGCGAATACTCTTCGCAACCCATGTATTGGCCATTGCAACGGCACTTATCATCTTATATCACCTCCCTACTGTGCTTTGAAGTTCGAACAAAGGCAACATATTATCTTCTGCCCGCACGCCTCCACATTGGAGTAACAGCTCCAGATTTTGCTGGCGTTCAAATCCTCGACTTTTTTGCTATAGTAAAGGTGTTAGACCAAACCACCTGTATTCTCCATCGATGTTGTCGGCAACGGAATATTACTAATGAAAAAAGATTACCAACTGACAAGCATTCAATTTCGCTTGAAGCTTTCCACGTTTTAGGTAAAACCTTCACTTTTCCATATGATTTACCTCACTGCGATCTCTCCATAAATTCAAAAAAAAATCTCTCCATAAAGAGGCTTTTAAACTCAATGCGGAAAGCTAGGTCTTCGAATTAAAAAAGAATGGTCTTTGCCATCAGAGAGCGAATTGTCAGCATCATTTCATTCCTATTATAGAGGATGTTCGATGGTTGGTGCCTACTTTACTGGCCAATCCAATGACGTTTTAATTAACAGCTTATTTTGACCCTTAATGGCTAATCAGATACTACAAAGCGTGTGCTATGAAGTGAAGATCATATCCAGAGTCTCTCTGAATTTCTGCTACTTATAATGGTACTCTTACATGTTCTGTGCTACCATATTGGAATCCCCTTCAAGGATCAGGGTAATGAAGTTCATTATTTTTATTGTTTTCTGGATCCATTATCCATGGTTTTCCGGGTTTTCCAGGAGCAGACGATGCCTTATTATGGGGGGCTCCAAGTCAGCTATCGTGTATTCCCAGTCATGTTATCACGGAAATTTGGCCTAATCGGTATCCAGGGTATAATCTCTACATACAAAGCCATACTCACGGACACCCTCCACAAATGTCTTTAGACAAATACAAAAAGTATAAATTCAAGGTCGCTTTTGTCCACATTTAATCCGCTGCTGTTAACCCGCTACTCATCGGAGACACGTCTCTTAGCTTCATCACCGACCGTTTGAGGGTCTCAGTTATGGAGATCCGTGTGTGTATAGTACTGCATATTCTATACAATGTATCGAATATACGAAGCGAAATAGCGCAGTGGTTAGTGGTGACTTGCAACGCACATACTGTCGGTTAGACTTCCGTCACAAACAGATCACGCCTTTCCTCTTTCCAACGTGGGCAAGCTGGTACCATACTTGTACGGAAAGATAAAATCGTTATCTTGCTGTAGCGATAGGCCACACACCATCGTCCAATGCTTTATTCTTCTAATTTATTGCACGTATTAGTGTAACTTGAGCACCATGGGGGGAGGGAAGATATCGTAGTGGTTGGTGATGTAGGCCATCAGGAAACAAGGTGCTCGTTTGACTCCCTCCCAACGCTCTTCTCTGATCCATGTGGGAACGCAATAGCTCAGCTATCTCCAAGAATGCAAGAAGAATCTACTCGATCATTCGTACAGAAGACCAATTCCTTTAGTAGCAGCCGAAACAACATGCGAAATTTTCGTAGACCGTTGTGGATGACGAATGCAAGGAAACTGAATCGAATAGAAGGGCTGTGACCCGAAAAGTAGATGTGATGACGGGTCATATAAAAAAAAACTTGGATACGGCAGTAAAAAGTGGGTTTGGCAAAAGAAAGCAAAAAAATGCACTTTTGAATTTATGAATTTTTCCCTGGTTGAAATTTGCAAATAAAAACTGTTTGCTGAAAAAAACAGGATTTATTCTCACAGAACCTCGTGTAAGAGGAGCAACTGACATCTCTTGCGACGAGCATTCCGTTACGCTTACCGTCAGGACACAACGACCTATGAGCGGACTTATGTACGCGCAGAACTTTCACGACAGTCCGCAGTGCTTCCTGGTACGTTTTGTTACCCTCACATTTCCTACACGGAGGAAGAGGAAGTCACATAAATCGCAGCGATCCTAACCTAACATTGCATACAAAATTTACGCGGCGCGTTTAAAGAGCAATAGTTAGCGCTACAATGTCATTCGTTAGTTCGCTCTTAAAGTAATCAAAGCTTTCATCTCCTCGAGATTGACGAGATCTCGATCTCGAGAGATTGACGAGACTTATCTGAGGAAACAAAAATAATGTCTGGGTACATTGTCGGGCTGCACATCATTTGCAGGCCGGATATGAATTTAATCACCTGTGTTCACGATGGAGCTTTCTTCTATAAATCTTATATAGTCTCTGTTAAATAACAGCTGGTATCACCTATGGCCTCGCTGACTGTCGAGTGACTCGACTGGGCACCCCCAAATCTTGCGTTTCTCCCTCTCCTCTGTAAGAGTAGCCCAGTGGGGTCTGCTGTCTACAGAATCGTTAGTGCTCAACAGCTGGCATATATAGATATTTTCTATTTAGTTAGGCTCACTAAGGATGTGACACCGACAACTGTAAGAGTGCATTCACAGTACATATTAAAATCTCTGGCGTTTTCCTGAAGGTGAGAGCACCGACAGGTCGTAATCAATTTGCAACTTGAACAAAACACTATATTGGTACTATCATTGAGTAATAACCCCCATCTTTTATTTTCCACTACGGACTTTCTATTCATCGACCATATGCGACTCTGATCAGCTGTTCTTCCTCAGTGGAAGGCACGTAATAAACGGCTCTGAAGAAGGCGATACTGCCGAGATGTCGGTTTTGATGGAATAAAGAATAAAGTAACACCTCGTGTTTGCTCGATAAGAATACCGAAAACTATGCCCTCTTTTAATTCTGTTCAACGGTTGCCTATGAACGAGAAGCTTTAATCCACGGAAATCATTAGCGCTAATATTCCTTAGGAAATGTCTGATTCAGTATCCATTATATTGCCTTGGATAAATATTATGAAATACAGCAAAAATGGAAGCACGAGAAATATGCAGAAGTGAAGCGCTTGGCACTGATGAGTAATACGAGACCGTACTTACGTGATGAATGATGGCGCATTTCAATCCAGCGATAGGCTCTGGGAGTGGGGTAATGTTGGTGACATGTGAGCAGGAACGAAACAGCTGCGAGCTCGAACTTGATTACTGGCAAAGTGCTATTTTCTCAGCATCTTAACGTTTATACGTTGACGATCACCTCTATCACTGTAATCACGTTATTCATCGAATAACGTGAGTGAGGCGCAGCAAAATCCTCATTCCTCCTCACTGCACACCAGATCTGTTTAGCGAACTCTACTAACACGACAGACACGAAAGTTATCATATATTTGGGGTCATACTTTTGACTTTGCTGTTTCTCGCAAGAAAGTAGCCAAAAACTGCTCGTCGGCTTATATTATGCTCGTAGGTCTACGGTTCTACGGTCCACGGTGGAAGAACTACTCAGCTTAGGACTTAAAGACCGACAGACAATTAATGAAATACCCATGGTGCGAAGGCGAACAGATCGAACTGGATGGTTCTCTGACTACAGAAATCACCTCGTACAGATACTATGTACGTTCAGTGAACATGGAGAGCAACATGAAAGAGGATCAGACAGAGCAATGAGAGCAAAATGGGTCGTATTCAGGCCACTCAGGGAAGCCATCGATTGACTGGCCGACCCAGAACTTCCAAACTTCTCGCTCAATTTTTCGATTAAATAATCCTCCTAGCATTGTGTCATGTAGGAGAAACGTGGGTTACATCAACCACGTCAAGAATAGCCCGCACCAGTAACAGTGCGCCTGAGCAATGTCTTCTGAAATAATATAACCGGCACACGCACACAATATCTAGTGGGAATTCGAAGCTGTGATCTTTGAAGTCTGTTCGTCTTTGAAACCCAGGAGAATACACGTTGATATCGAAACGTAGATTGGCTGGCCACATAATGAGAAGAACACGACAATGGATGAAAAGAACTGTACAGTGGACTCCACGAGGAAGCAGGCGTCTCCTAGGACGACCACGCACATGTGTTCGCGGTCAACGCCAACAGCTGGATTCGCAAATGAAATCGAATCTAGAAATTCGGAACGGACTTCGCTGGCGTCACTATGTTCGGAACAGACCACCACTATGGACGAGGATTGCGCGAGAGAGAAACGAATGGAAGTTGTGTTGGGGCCCACACCACCAGTGAAGACGGGTCAACCAAGTTTCCAAGAAAGCAATGGAAATGAACACTAAGCCTTCAATGGAGCTCACTCAGAGTTCCACTGTGTACTCTGCGAACTATTCATTTTGGCACCCCGATTTTCACCTCGCCATAGGTGTGTTTTGAAAGCCTATTTCTATATTTTTCGGAATAATTCCTTGCGAAGTTCCTGCTGCAATAAGCAGCTTTTTGTACTGCGCAGCTTTTAGCATTTGATTGCACCTTCTTTACTCTGACATACTCACATTTAGTTTTTCCATGTCGTCGTGGTCCTCGTTTTTGAGTTGCGATTTATAGCTGCGTGAGAAAAATAGGCGTCTGATGGGTAGGTCAGCCACATGGATCTAGCGGTAGATGTTTAAGTGCTAAGCTGAATAGTCCTTCCGTCAAGAACCACAGATCTATGCTCATAATATAGCCCTGCGAGCTGTCTTTGACTACTTTCTTGCGATAAACAGTAAAATCAGTGATTTAGCTCTAAATATATAATATATTTCGTGTCCATCGTGTTGATTGAGTTCGTAGAGCAGGTTTGGTGTGCAATAAGCAAAAATGAAAATTTTGCTGCTGCTCACTGAAGTTATTCGACGAATAACAGGAATACAGTGATAGAGGTGATCGTCAACGTATAAACGTTAAGATGCTGAGAAAACAGCACTTTGCCAGTAATCAAGTTCGAGCTCGCAGCTTTTTCGCTCTTGCTCACATGTCACCAACATTACCGGCTACCAGAACCTAGCACTGGATGGAAGTTCGCCGTCATTTATCACGAGCATTCCACGAGAACACCAATTGCACAGAGCTCACATGGATGGGTAATGCGCTGTTCTCAACCTAAAATACCAATCTAAGATATTGTGCGAGATCTTATCTGGAAATAAGATATTTCTCCTTGAGGCTCATTAGCATCCAGTTAGCATTCGCTTTCCTAAGCGACTCTTGGTGTTACACAAAGCAAATGGAACGAATTGAATTGTGTATTAATTCGCTCAGCCTGTACCTTCGCAGCTTCTCAACTGCTGAAATTCACTGAACAATGCCGCTTTTTCTATTTGATGCCCACTCTTTTTTTAATCGCACGGTATTATGTGAAATATAGCCATAACGACACTGAGATATTTGCAAAACTCAATAATAGCGCGTTCGGTCCCCACCGCAGACACCAGCGGGCTGGAGTTTTGCAAATATCGCAGCGCCATTATGGTCATAATTCACTGAACATGTCACCATATCCCGTTTTGAATTTTATGTTCGTTTAAACAGAGTGCTACTTTTTGAGGTCACCAACGGTGCTTCTCGTGAAGTCTCGTTAACTTTTCGCGAAGGCGAATGTGGACTTAGCAAAACACCGTCGCAGGTCACCATTGAGATTAATTCATTTGAAACAATTCATGTGTTTTTTAACAGAACAAAATTGTTGCTTATTCTCCATCACTCTCTGGGATTTCCCCAAGTATTCAATTTAGAATCGCGATGGATACTATTTCAACATTACAGTGATACTACAATTTCATCCACTCATCCTCACAAGGGCAGATCAAGTAGGTTTCTATTTCTTATAGACGGAAATTCTTATAAATTAAAGAAGATGTCTACCAACGCTTACCGAAACATAATTGTACGAAAATATATGAAACGAGTAGAAGCAAAACACTGTAAAGCACCAAAGCACCACAGGAGTGCGGAGGCTTAGTGTGCCCAAACTCGATGCGTCTCTTCGGAAGCGATGTCTCAATTCTTTACAGTTCACAGCGTTTTGGATTGTTCAGCTAACACGAGGCTGCTATACAATTTATGTTCTGCGAAGGTTTCCATCTTCACCTTCAGAGCCGGGTTGATCCAATTCAATTATTCAGTCGTTCATTCAGACGATATAAAGGATAAGGTTTCCGACGCTGATCAATCTCTGAGAGATGTGCCTTGCTTTTGGACTTCATTATTTATCGTTAGAGGTGATCGAATGCTTGTCTGTTCTATGCAATGCATTGCAATGACCAATCGGTGCATAAAACAGTAAAAAGTCAGTGCTTTTACGCTCCCAGGCAAGCCTGGCGCCAATTTTCCGCCCGCGGAGCGATGGAAGCCTTTGATGAGCCAGAGGCGCAGGATAGAATCCACGACCGATCCACTGTGTACAGCAGGATGCCTCTAACCGATGACCCCTCTAACCAATGAACCATCCATAAGCACCCTCGTACGATATAGATCTTCGTACCCACTTCAAGCCACTGGAGTGGAGTACCGCACGAATGCCTTACACAATTCCTTGTGTATATTGAAGGATATGCTTCAATGGTATTCGGTCTATTTATTCTTACTTTACAAATTTAATTTTACAGCTCGCTATTAAATTATCATTAGTAGTTCCTTAACACACTTCGTTCGACAGTTTAGACAGCTGCTACAGTAAGGCTGATGCCATTCTGTTGCTTCATTAGCGTGGTGCTTAGATTTTCTTCACTCTTTTTTGGTATACAAATCTAAATAGGGAGACTAAACTGCAGATTAATACTGTTACTAAACCAGCTTTCAACAAACTCGGCGTGAATAATCAATATATCTCTTGGAATTGAATTCGTTTGACTCGATGTGACGTCGAAGACACCACATCAAGAAGAGAACGACTGTGGAAATCGACTCGGATCATCAGCTCTGAGGAAGGCGAAGACGTCGAAAAGTTAGCCGTATAAAATCTGTACAACAACCTATTGTGAATTGAGCAATTTAAAGACATATGAAGATAGAAAATCTGTGCAACGCCGCTCATTGTCTGCAATAATTAACTAGACGCTATGAAGAATGGAGTGATAATCTCAATTTGACTCAGTGCTTTTCTTATTGCTGTCAGCTCTGCAACAAGTTTCGATGCTCTCACTGATGTTGTTAATGGAAAACGATACACAAAAAAACCAATTATAAAGCTGTGATTATATCTCGATACACATGTGGCACCGTGCTTAGAGGTAATACCTGCCCGTGACCTTCAATGCGTACTGGGATCGATCGTTGGTCTGGTCCTGCACCTGGGTCACCAAATCGGCTAGCGTTCTCTAGGCGCCAAATTGGTACGAGACTTGTCTAGGAGGATAGCGGCAGTGACTTGCTCCATTGGCAGGCAATCGAAAGTCATTGAACAGACTATGCGTTCAACCACCTCCACAACGCTTGATGAGATCGAATGCATGGCCCATCTCTTAAGGAATGATCAACGCTAAACACTTCATCCTTTCACTATCTCGGTACCCTCTTATATTATTGATCATTGTAATTTTAGGGTCTTGATGTGAAATGCTTCTACCAGCAAATGTTGACGCCTCAGAAAATGATTCAAGCCCCAAAACGAGTGGACGACACGACTTGCACATATCGCATCCACAGGTGCTGAATACGTCTTTCGCAATATTCTTCGACAACATTGCATGCTCTCCTGCCTTGATCGAAATCTTCAAACTCTTCAAACATTTGCTGATAAACTTACGCAGTTGATTTCTTTAGGTACAGTCCAACACAGTGTGTCTCGTTGGATGCCAAGGTCGGAGAAACTTTGTACCATAAATGGCAATGTGATAGTCGTTAGTTTATTTTACTTCGATAAAATAAAAGCAAATTCTTTGACCTAGTGATCCGGAAATCAACATGTTGAACGACTTAGCTCGAGTTGAGCAGAAGGAAACGAGCGCCTTGGAGAGCTTTCAAGAGCATCGAGGATGTAGTGAAGAGGACAAAGAACACCCGACTCCGTGCCCACCTTTTCGACTCAACGGTTCTTCCTGCCCTAACGTATGAAGCTGGATGAAAGCTCACTCAGCGTTATCGAACGCGCAGTCGAAAGGAACGAAAGGCTAGCAGTATCCCGTTTCACACAAGTAAGGGATGGGATCCGAAGCTCCGACCTACGTCAACGATCGAAAATCAAAGATGCTGTTCTGTAGGCCAAATAGCCGAAGATAAGGTGGGCCGGACACGTAGTGCGTATGAATGACAGCCGATGAACAAGAGCCGTTAGTGACTAGATTCCTCGAGATGCTAAACGCCGTGAAGGAAGACCACCGACTCGATGATCACAGTTGTTAATGAAAAGATAGAAGAAAGGTATGACGCTCAACGAATCCCTAGAGCGAGCAGAACCCACTGGGCAACTCTTGCACGCGGAAGGGAAAAATGGAAGCGCCTGGTACATTCGAGTCACTCGATGATCAACAGGACTACAAGTGATACAGGTGATATAGTGGTCGATCTTCCTATTTTCCTCCCATTAGGCAAACAACATTAGGCAGCAATCTATATGTGTGAGTGCTATGCAGCCCTAAGAAGAACCCCAAGCGATGTGAACAAACTTTCATCCTCATTCGACGAAAAGTTAGTATAAGTCTTACTAATCCTGTCACATGGATCTATGGTTTAATCGAATGATCTTTGAAAATTCTTCTTTCGTTCATACCGTATGCTAGAATTGCTCTTCTTCACACGAATTGCGCGGTATGCTCCGCACGTACTCAAGTTCTAAGGGACCCAAAAAGGGAGCCTTAGGGAGGGCCATATGCATAATGTAATTAGCACTGTGTAACCACTAAAGCGGGAGTATTGAAGTGCGTTCACTAAAGTTTTCTTCTAGTTAAACTTCTTCACGTCATTTGGAATGAAGTTCCTCAACAACATCAGCATTTGGAACTACAAGGAAGACAATGGGAAATTCTGGAGTGTCAAGAAAGAAGTACTCTGTAGCTTACGGCTTCATTAGACTTTTCGATACTTTAGCATCCATCAACCTAAGACCCATGATTGTGCGCAAACCCAACTGTAGCATTCTAGTTTGCTGAACTTTGTGAGGTTGTGTATGTAAATGACTACATATTCACAAGCAGCAAAGATACTTCGAAGCCGGTCTCCTTAACATGTCTACTCTTCGTCCAGTGCGTCAAACTGGAGATGAAGCGAACCAGCAGTACGTAAATTTCAGACCAAAGTAACATGTAAATAACTGCCAATTTCTCCGATGTTTTCCGTTTGCACACCGAGGATGCTCTCTGAAAATCTGAAAGGACATGAAGTACCTTGAATGGGCGACGAATTATTGACAGACAGAAAATCGGATAGGTATGCCAAATTTGCTACCACCGAGTTAATCAGGTGTTTCGTTCGTTTTTTATTGCTGAAATCGGATACTGTGCAACAGATCACTGATAAGTTTTGAATGTGGGAACAAAATGTACATGTTGCTCATCGTGCTCTAGACAGCGTATTATTGAGTAACTGCAGTCGGATGTGGCGGAGGAAATCGAAGCAGAATACTCGCGAATCTTTCTCCACTGTCATCCTAAGTGAGGTAACATTAGTCTTGAGTGGGCAACTGGTTGCCTCGTAATTGCGAAACCATACAGCACACAACACTTACCTAGTTACTTTCACGCTTTTGATAATTTCAGCTACCATCTCTACATACCATAAATAGTCTCCTCCACACTCTGTTTAGTAGCTTAGCATAATTTTTGTAAAATCAGAAATCGATTGTCTCGGCTACTCACTCTCCGTTTAGTTCAGGGGTGATGAACCAGAAAAACGCAGCAAATGCTGGTTGGTTTCTTGGTTCATCATAGGAGATGGGTATCTTAAAAGTGGAAGTTACTGTGAATAATGTTGTTCGGTATCAAAGTCTCTGATGGTCTCTCATCTTCATCTAACTCGTCTCCATGTGAAGCATCCAAAGGCTCGTCTTATTTTACTTGACACTTGACACTTGAATGGCACGTCCTCACTGGTTGTGCGAGCGCCAGCATAATCTCCATTTTTAGGAGATTAGGTCAAGCCGTTGTGGTTTCCTGGAATCGCGAGGATAGCCTAGCTAAAGTCTGCGCCAGGTCGTCACCACCACAGGCAGCCCTTATGGATCAGAGGGATATTTGACACCATGCGACCTTGATACCACGATACCACGACGGTAGTGGAACCTGGTATTGGTTTACTTTTAGCTAGGCTTCCTGATGGAAACGCCGGACTCCTTCTTAGCCTAGGAGACGTTACCTGAGGATGAATTTCCGGCTGCAAATCGCAGTTCGACACCCAGGAACGCCTCCCAGCCACAATGAGGCGGTAAACCGTTGAGAGCGTTTTTTTTTCCACAAACTTTGTAAATATCAATGATAACTTCAAAGCGCATGAGCTGTTCTGGAGAGTAAAAATGTCCATGCCGAATACAGTAAATGCTGTTGCAGTATTGCTCATTGGGATCACCCGTGCAGAGTTAATTTTGCTTTTTGCAACTGCAACTGCGCTCTTCCATGTTTCGATGACCCCAGAGTGAAAAAAAGTGAAGCGTTCTTTTTAGGATAATCATCCCATTAAAGTTACCAATGATTGTCATGTTAAACGCATTGTTCCTAATGCCCCCGCAACTAAACGAATAAAGAACGGTGAGCTTTTGCTCTTCTTGCACGGAGGTGGGTATAGAATCCCACTGCATACGATGTTGCACGGTGGCATTTCTTTTTAGGTGGAGATGTCCAACTCTGCTTCTATTGACTTGAACATAGTCTTATTGATGATGATTCTTAAAATCACATTAACTTCTTGGCTTGTTGTATCACCGTAGATAAGGTTTTCTTCCATGGATCAGTCAAACAACGTTACAAAAGCTACAATGTTCAGTCTCTTTTCGTTTTTATGCATAGTGAAAAAGAGTAATGCTATATAAAAAATAATTACAGCTCCACAATTCAAATACCTTGTTCATAACTGCTACGTGAAATCGGAAAGAAGCACAGTGGAGATCCTCGATAGTGAAGGGTGAGTTTGCTGTTCATTTTCCTGACTATGAGAGGATACACCAGATTTCTCTAGATGTGAAGTCGACCACTATTTCCTTGAAACGCCTAACTACTCACGATTCAATGGTGTTGACCAAGATACTTATGTATTCCAGGTTGAGAGATTATTATTACTATCGTCCTCAAATAAGTGGCACACTAGAGCATGTAATTTTTAGGAAATGTCGGTTTTCAAGTTTCCTGGTGAGGGAAATGTAATTTTCCAGTGTAAGATATCACTTTGCGACATGGCATCTGAAGATTCTTCGTGCATAAATCAAGTGGTTAGTTTGGGCATCAGAGTTTATCGTTTGACACCATAATGTCCATTACTCATATGCGATGCGCTGAGAATAAACAAATTGAAATATAATAGGTGAACTTTGAAAATATAACTTCTTTTACATCTCCACGTCACTGCTAACATGATCTGCGTGGAGATCGGGGCCAATAAGGCTTGAAGGATTCATCTTTGTATCTAAGTAGGCAGAGTAATATAAAAGGATAAAGCTCTCGGCGTTAATCAATCCCAGAGGGAAGCGCCATGCGTTCGACTTCATTAAGCATCATTAGAGATGGTTGAATGCGTATGTGGCCTTTACAATGACTAGCCGTGGCCTACCGATGCATCGAGCCAGTGATACTATCCTCCCAAACTGGTCTGGAACCAATTTGACAACCCCGGAGGGATGGAAGACTTGGTGGGCCATGGGCGCAGGAGCGACTCTACGTACGTGTCGCAGTGACGCCTCCAACCACTGCGCCACACGCGTCCCACTGAGCAGAGTGGGAAGAAACTCATATGAAAAAGATGAAACCAATAGATATTCGCCATGACAACGGCTGACCAAGATAAGCTATGTATCAAAGTTTTTCTGGCAAAAAAAACTACATTTATTTAATAGCCAATTGACTTATGTATTTATAATGACCCGAAGTCATACATTGTGCGTATCCCAACACGCTTTTCATTCGGTTCGGTGTCTCGCATTCATCATCTTCGAAGGTCTTCGGATTTGCGTGTTAGATCAGCTGCCATTCGAGGACTTTCTATTTTTCATGAATGTCGTTGAACGCTAGTTGACACTGTCTGCTATCCTACAACGGCTATACAAACAGCGCTAGCAGGTGCTCACAACATTCATTCGCCGGCCCATGTAGATTAGAGAAAGTTTTTTCCAGACAAGTCTGATACTAATCGTCCAACTCCAGAATGATGGGAGGCATAGTTGAACCGAAGCGAGGTTAACCCATAGCGGAGAGAATGTACAGTACACTGTACGAAGATGGCGGCGTGAGTGGACGATATGTACACCATAGTGCACATTTTCAACTACATAGATTCCATAAGTGTTGCTAACCATAATCTAAGCAATCTAACCACGTCATATATGACTCAAAAGACTGACTTTCCATAAAACTCGGCATATACATATAGTACATATAGTAATCATATTATGTTTATTCATTGAGTAGCTAATAGAAAGCAGATCAAAGGAGGAGGGGTGAGACCCGACAAGGCACTCTATGCACTTAATAATTTACAAAATTCTTTTCTCGAATAAGTTCACTAGCTGGTTATTTGACTACCAACTAACTCTTATCTCATCTTAGCCACTGCAATGAATCATCGCTACTGAATTGAACGTGCAGTACAAAAAATAGCGAAACGGAGTATAAACAGCAGAATCCTTCCACACGTTGGCAGAAAAGTTTGCATGGTCGACCATAGGAACGGATAGTAAGTAGTGAGTGGCATACATACCATTGATGCCCACAGAACGATACAGGAAGGTTCCCATCCTTTTCACATACCTTCAGATCCTCTAGATGACGAAAATTTATTGCTTATTATCAAAACACCAACATGTCCGTAACAGCCAAAAACTAGGCGTCGCGGTTAATGTGCTGCACATGCGCCCGTATGAGTCTCATTGCACTCATTTCTAGCTTTTGCGTTCCCTACGCCCCGAGACATAATTACCGAAGAGAACGAAGAAATATCTGGCCTTGCCATGACTAACGATGAGTTTTTCCCACATGAAAAATTAGTGTTCATCCGTATTTTCAAATTTTGACGCCTTCTTTTCAACAAACTTTTTTCCTTTCAATAATTCTTGTCAATTCAAAATCACCTTACGGTTTTACGAAAACATATTCTAGCGCAATGGTTAAAGATGTACAATAACATGTACCTGGTCTTTGGTTCGTCCTCTCTCACCAAATTAGCTAAATCGTCCATCCTTCCAGGGCCGGCAAATTGGTAGCAAACTTGTTTGGGAGGATAAAAACACTAACTTGACATATCGGCAACCTGAGAAAGCATTATATAAGCCAAAAATGCATTTAAACACCTCTACGATTTCTACTGTAGCGAATGCGTAGTGCATTCCTATAGGAACGATCATCGCCGAGCGCCTTTTCGTTTAGCATTTACTAGTTTCTTCTGTGGCAAGCGGAACAAAAGTGGAACAAAAACTAATTACATATTGGAGGTTTTTTCTGCGCGATTTTGACTTCCAGGCGAATCGAGGCAGTTGTGAGCTTGTTCAATTTTGTCTCTTACAGCCACCACGATGTGCGAAGAAACAACCGGTGATTGCGTTCCGGGAAAGACGATCCACTGATCCGCAACAGCTGAGCAGGCTGGTTCCCATCCTTTTCACATACCTTCAGATCCTCTAGATGACGAAAATTTATTGCTTATTATCAAAACACCAACATGTCCGTAACAGCCAAAAACTAGGCGTCGCGGTTAATGTGCTGCACATGCGCCCGTATGAGTCTCATTGCACTCATTTCTAGCTTTTGCGTTCCCTACGCCCCGAGACATAATTACCGAAGAGAACGAAGAAATATCTGGCCTTGCCATGACTAACGATGAGTTTTTCCCACATGAAAAATTAGTGTTCATCCGTATTTTCAAATTTTGACGCCTTCTTTTCAACAAACTTTTTTCCTTTCAATAATTCTTGTCAATTCAAAATCACCTTACGGTTTTACGAAAACATATTCTAGCGCAATGGTTAAAGATGTACAATAACATGTACCTGGTCTTTGGTTCGTCCTCTCTCACCAAATTAGCTAAATCGTCCATCCTTCCAGGGCCGGCAAATTGGTAGCAAACTTGTTTGGGAGGATAAAAACACTAACTTGACATATCGGCAACCTGAGAAAGCATTATATAAGCCAAAAATGCATTTAAACACCTCTACGATTTCTACTGTAGCGAATGCGTAGTGCATTCCTATAGGAACGATCATCGCCGAGCGCCTTTTCGTTTAGCATTTACTAGTTTGTTCTGTGGCAAGCGGAACAAAAGTGGAACAAAAACTAATTACACATTGGAGGTTTTTTTCTGCGCGATTTTGACTTCCAGGCGAATCGAGGCAGTTGTGAGCTTGTTCAATTTTGTCTCTTACAGCCACCACGATGTGCGAAGAAACAACCGGTGATTGCGTTCCGGGAAAGACGATCCACTGATCCGCAACAGCTGAGCAGGCTGACCGATCTAATGCCCCGAGCAGACGAGCCATCAATGGTCAGATTCCGTCGCAACATCGTGCCAACCAAGGAGGGCTTCTACATGACACTTGAAGTGGAGACCAGGTGAGGGCGGACGTAGTCGATTTTCAGTGCAGCTATCTCTCTTCAGATTTCTATGTCAAGCACAATAGTTGCGAAAAGAAAGATATATGAAAGAGGGCATAAAAATGGAACAATGAGTACTAAAGACTTACATATTAACTAAATTCCAAATTATTGTACTTTTACTCAATAAATTCACCGTACCCGAAAATAAATCATGTCCAGAAAACAGAGGGAAAAGAAGAGGTCTTGAAATAATGCACTTAAAAACCCTTATAAGACATCTAGAGGCGGGCAAAAGATATCTAAGAGTGGAGGTCGTGATTCGCACAGTGCAAGCAAGGCTCTTGTTGACCCCAAGTCAGGTCCAACAAGTTTTTAATCCCTCTAGAGTCGGTAAATCAGTACCAAACTAATCTGGCATTATGTATTTCCTTCAAAATAAGCTGATGTTGCCCCGCCTACGATGAAGATCTGAAAACATTATCGCAAGATTCCGGGAAAAGCCCACTCGATCGACGCGACGTTCAACCTCATTCACAGAGAAGACCAAAAATCCTCAAGTAGTCCACACCAAAAATCCTAATTTCTTCGTGGAATATAGACGTGAGGGAACGATTAGAATGCAAGGATTAGAACCCGTACAACATGTCATGCTGGGTCGTGAGGCATAATTTCCAAAAAAATAAATAGGTTAGCAGTTACCGTTTAAGGTGCTCTCCACACACATTTGTCCAAAACCCGCCCAACTGTCGCCACTTAATTTTATTTACATAATAATCATTATGGAAAAAAAACATTATAGTGTCTGATTGTGCTAATCGCGAAAGAAAAGCTACGCATGTAACTGTGCTAAATTGCAGGACGCTGAACGTATTGCTCGGTGATAACATTCGTCCTGAGAATTCGGTGAAGTACTGCGACATATCGTAGTGAGGACAGCGACCATGCACGGAGCTGCACAGCGGATTCGACTCATGCTTGTGTCTCTCGACAGATCTGCCCTCATTCCGCATACTCAACGAACAATCCAAGGAACCATTGCATTTTCTTCTTCTCCTCCTTTTTTCCCAGACAGCAATCCGCATTCAGCACCACGTGCTTCACACGCTTCCATTAACTTTCGAATGTCGTCCTAAATAACGACGGGTGTAGCGAATTTCATCACAAGTACTTCTCATTCATTCACCTGGCATAGATCTCACATCGCATCATTCGTGCTGCAGACATAGACTATCCAGAAATTCAATTCAATCCTTAACTTCCATCTTCAAACGCACCTATAGAGTTGTAGTAAATATCTTATTAATCGAGATAAATATCATTAGAACCTAGAGATCACTGGTGAACGAACGAAATCTGACATATTTCACCATCCATCGACCACGAACAAACCACCGTAACCTTCATCTGATGCAAAACTGATGTCATGGAGTTTTTTGGTGTTTTATCACTTCAGCTTGATACAAAGCGAATCTTTGCCTAGGCTGAGTCAGAAGTTTTGTCCAGTCTCTGGACTAGTCTTCGCTTATGAATTTATCACATTCTGTACCACCACCACAGCAGTGGACTGCAATTAAGGCTTCATACTTCCTTAATTAATGAACTTGCAGGAGGTTGCCATAAATCTTTATTACGACTAGACGCGTGTGGCGCAGTGGTCGGAGAAGTCCTGCAATACACATGGGGAAGATCCCCGCGCCCCAGGCTCACCAATCCTTCTATCTCTTCAGGGTCGACAAATTGGTTCCAGACTTCTCAGAGAGGATAGCAGGACTAGCTCGATACATCGGTAGGCCATCGCGAGTCAATGTGAAGACCAGATATGCATTCAATCACCTCTAACGATGCTTAATGAGGTCAAATGCATGGCGCATCCACCAAGGACGCATCAATACCGAGAGCTGTCCTTTTTTTTTTTTTATTACGATTAATATTTCGGCGAACCAAAACCAGTCGGTCCACAGTCGAGTGTAACCTCATCAGTAAACCAAAATGTTGATTATCCACGCCGAGGTTCAATACAAGTCGGAATTGAATGCTTGTTTCGCTATGTGTCAAAACCCCGCATGTCTGAAGTTTCGGTTGAAATACAGAGTTCGGATGACGGCAAGGCTAAACGAAACCTCGTCAAACTAAACGATACTGAAAAATGTCTGTGCCTTTTACGTGTGGCCCGAAATGGTCATCAAGACAAAAGATGATGAACAGTAAATTGAAGTTCTTAGAGCGGACTTTCGAGGTTTCTTCGAGGGGGAGAAGTTTTGCAACGCAGCAGAATACGTAGAGCAGAGCACTGAACAGTCTACCTTGAAATGAGCGATAGAGAATGAACAGAACGCTTTAGGAGAATGGGAAGAACAATCAGAAAGGAATTGTAGAAGAGCAGAATGGCTTCAGGTCAAACCAACAAGTACATGAGTGATATGTATAACAAAATATTTGAACAAGTTCTGTTCGCAGGCGAAATTTTGCACCCTTCATTTCTCGAGGTTATAATCACTACAGTAGAGCAACGAATGCTACAGTAACTTTAATGATGCTGAGATATGTGCAAAATTCCGGACCGCAGGTGTTTACGGTGGGGAACGAACGCGCTATTGTCCTTTCCGGAGAGTAACGCGTTCACCATCACACCATGCGGGTTCTTCGTTTCGCCTGTCTCGAATGCTATAATAATAAATGAACATGCATCGAATAGCTTTTTGTTGACTAGCTAAGAGCTTAAAAAGGCAAAGCAAGGGCCTCAGAGGTGTGGCAAGTAACCCATGAGCCCATGAGAGGGATAGGGAGCGGGTTCGAATCTGGCCTGAGATCCAAGTTCTGCGAATATCTCAGCATCATAGTTTTTGTTAATTATTTGGCAAAAGGTAGTATAGCTAGCACTAGCACTAGCAACTGAGATCGTGTATCCCTCCGGGGATCCATGTCTTTCTCTCTGGGAAAGTTTTGGATGACAGCGTCAATGTCGCGGGTATTTTCTGTCCACCTTAGAATCCAGCCGGTACGTAGTTGCGGTCCACACACACGTTCCTTCAGAAGTCGATGCGTGACGGCCGGCAACAAAACGTCTTCCCACCGGAAGTACAACTTCATTTCTGTTCTCGCTGTCATAGTATGGGTATTCTCTCGTCCTCGGTTGTGAAAGCCTTCTATGGTGTTGCTTCAGCACGCTGATTTGATTCTACGTAGATTATTACAGTGACTTTCTAAGGTATCGTTGAATATTCCAAGAAGAACAGTGCTTAGTTGTTAAGTGAATTCCATAAACACTGGAGAAAATCGGAGATTTTTCGAGAAACAAGGTCTTAGGATTTCATAAAGCGAAAGTGTTTTTGTTCAGTGAATCCAATATTCACATTACCAAGGGCCATTCCATGTCACAGACACTTATCCACTGACTCGGATCTGTAGTGAATTGCTTTCATGGTCCATTAGGGACTGAATTCGAAGAACTCACTGCGTAGTTCCTTTTCGAATACGTCACTTCAAATCTTACAGGGTTAGGTAGTTCCAGTGCTATCCAAACGGGTTAGTGAAATTGTTTTTATAAACGAATGCGCTATTTTGCGGGGCATGAGGACGTAGTTGTGGATCCGGCTGTTAACCTGGGTGCTGCTTCGGGGATTTTCATGTGTCTGGACAGGACTGTAGCAGTTCAGTAATTCGCTTCCTCACTAGAGACCTTGCCATCCAACAAGTGAGCCATGAGTCCTGCTTGTAGTGTTAAATTCGTAACCATGTTTAGCCTGGAGACCTCAATCTTTGAAGAAATCCCACTAAGTTTCTTAGATTCCTTTTCTCACATATCTGTGCAGGAAGCAAACCGCATCTTGTTTTTCAGCAGTGTGTCCCTTAGTCTATTGCTAGCAATATCGTTCTTCGCTCATAACGCCATCTATCGTTTAATCGCCGTATCAAAAGAGAACGTAAAACGAGACTGCTATAGAGTCAGTATGCCATATTTCTTTGTCATAGTTGACATTTGCGAACAGTCAATATTTAAAAAAATCTTATATGAAGAGCGCGTGTTGCACAGTGGTCAGAGGCGGCCTGCAATACATATGGGGTCGATTCCTGCGCCCGTGACCAACCAAGCCTTTCATCCTTTTGGGGTCGGAAAACTGGTACCAGACTTGTCCAGGAAGATATCAGCACTGGCTCGATACATCGGTAGGCCACCACGAGTCATTGTAAAGGCCAGATATGCATTCATTCATCTCCAAATGATACTTAATGAAGTCGAATGCATGGTGTATCATTCAGGGATAGATCAACACCGAGAGCTTTATCCTTTCTTTTATCCTAATACGAAGTGACCTTGTGCCAGCAGAAGGATACTGAGTTTACCAGCTCTTAAAGCAAAAGTATTTGTTGATATGGGTATTAGACTTACAAATTCTATACAATTTTCACATATGGGCATTTAGAACAATCACTTTAAGCATGCAGACTGATAGTTCCTAGTTGTTGGCAAGCTTTTGCCGGCAAAACCATCATAAAGTGCTGATTTCATGAGTTGCTAGAGTTCTGTTTGAAAATTCTAGAAGTAGGACAAGCATTGGGAACATTTTAGTTGTCTTAAGGAGTTTTCATCGGCACTGCGCAAAAACTCAGACACGTTCTTTACGCTCACAAGTTGATGTCAAATCGTTTTTCGCAACTGGGATGTGGTCGTGTTCCAGTTACATGTGGTGTACTTGCAGTCAGTACCACATGGTACTATTCTGAGAGGCAGCGTGGTACTTTACAGCCCAGTCGAATGGCTTTGGGTTAGTGTTCGCTTCAATCCTCTGGTTGACGATGACGCAACGGAGCAGGAATATTAGGAGGAAGAGCGATCCTTCTCTACCGTTCCGCCCCACACAGGAGAAAGTGTAGGTTTGATAAGTACCATATTAAGATGCTGTAAAATTAGTTTGTATTGACAGTTAAGTGTTTGTTAAGTGCTATTTCGTATTTTTTATTTATATGAATTTTCTTAGTGTTGTATTTTTAGATTGCAAATACGGCACTGTGTACTTAGCAGTGAAATTTTTGCAGAGTAGTAGCAGCCGAACTCCCATGGGGTCTTCCGAAGATTGTACCTGTGACGGTACTGGATTATAGCCTCCCTACTGGACCATTCGCTGGACAATCTGTCCTTCTGGATCTTTTCGGGCTTTTCGAGCGGAAGCTGCAAAGCGTTGCTGAAGAAGAGCCTATTGTGAGTCTAGAATTTTACCATTGTGATGCACTTCTTCCTTTAGCACCAAAAATAGTTCTAATACAGCTTTTCAAATAGGTTTATGGGTTGTCCAATATGTTTGCTACGTCGCTGATCACGTGTTTCGAAGCTTTGATGTTTCCCATTGGTAAATTTACTCCGAATTTTATGGTACACAGTGGGATTCCCTAGCTAATTCCCCTCCTAAATGTTAGCTAATTACCTTGCTAAGAAAGAAGAATTTTGAAGCTTTTGTGAAAATTCACTAGCAATAGCATTGAAGAGTGTCAGGTGCGCCTAAGTTCAAATTCTTTGGGCGAAACCATTTTCTGGTTTTTTTTTCCGGGCGGTAAAACCTCCTTTTGCACCATTATTGTTCTGAGAGGGTCACATAACTCTGGACGCGATTAGATTTGTAGACAAAGGATGTCAGGGGTGTTTGTTTCTGTCCTTCCATCGTTTTATTTGTTTCAGAATTCTACTATTTCGGACTTGAATATTAGTCCGATATGAACCAATATCACAGCCTGAATTGTGTTTGTGATGAATGAAGGAAGGACATGTAAAGTGGTATAAAAAGGGTTGACCGCAGACTTTTGGGGTAAATGACAGATGTATTCAATGACTTCTGTGATGCTTGATGAAGTCGAATGCGTAGTGCATCTTATAAGCGATTGACAGACCTGAACGCTTTATCCTTTATTGCTTAAGTAAGTTAGCATGTGGATGACCGAGCTGTTTCGTTTGGTCATTGTCCATATGTAGACGGCTAGTTCAGGAGAAACTGCTGAATAAATCTTTGCAACGTGGCGGTGACCCATACTTCGACAATCTTTGTCGTACGTTGCACGGAATCAGCGAGTTATGTCTGCCGTCGGTTATTAACGCCCTAATCAAGTGGCATGAGCACATGGAGCGGAAAATCAACGATGGTTTAGCGACAGCGTAAGCATCACTTATTTACTTCCTGCCTTCTTTACTACGTTGTGTACGTGTTTTTGTAAAACATTGCATATGCGCATATACACATATACATGTGTGTATACATATACGTGTGTGTATATCACACAAGTAACCATTTGCATTGATACCAATGTCAGTCGGGTGAGTAAGGTGGACAGAATTGCACTGGTCTTAAACCATATTCATTGCGATCTTGTTTTATCGGAGAGGGCTTGATGTGCATTTTGTGACTGATCGATAGCTTCTCGAAGATATATGCTGGCCATGGTTCACA
>MQTX01000065.1:130625-140822 GCA_009735665.1 Angiostrongylus cantonensis | reverse complement strand
ATATATATATATATATATATTTTCAGCACTGATACTCGAGTACTTGTGAAGAAGTTGTTAGCAGTTAACTATTTGTTTTGTATTGTTCTCATCGAAATACTTCCTCAGGTATGTAATCCTAAGGACGAATTAGTGTTGAATATCAAGAATCTAATCAGCGGTGTGTTAGGTTGAGTTCCACCTTTCCGCTTGTGAGCAGCAAGTCAAATATCTTCTCGACAGTTCATTTCATCAGGTACAATACAAAGATCCGTGAGTATTTCACTGAATAAGTGTCTTATTAACATTTTCCACAAAGGGCATTCCGTGTATTCAAGGTTGAAGTTGAAAGTGAAGCTTTAGTGCGACATTGGGTGTAAATAACACGAACAGCCTTGTTGTTTCTGAGACCTACGCTGAGGTAATTGGCGTCTTGTCGGAAACACATTTCACCCAAATTCATAGGTAGGTTTTCCCATATGTTTTTATCTTACTTATTTGGAAACTTGGACGACCCTTCCCCATTGGTTGTGCTGGCCCCAGCATGTTCTCCATTCTTAGGAGTTTTGCTGCTTTGAGCATTGTATTCTGCTGGAGTCTCATTGTCAGCTTGGTCAAAGTCTGCCCCAGGTGGTCACCACCACAAGCAGTCGCCGCCGTTGGCTAGTTTGGTACGTTTATACCAGGGCGGTGGTGGATCCTGGTATCGGTTTACTCTTGGCCGGGCTTCCTAATGGAACAGCCTGACTCCTTCTCTTAGCTTGGAAGACCTTGGCCGGAGTGGTGGTGGGACGAATCCGCCGTTGTACTCACAGCCCGACATCCAATAACACCCCCGTCACGATGAGGCGGTAAACCGTTGGGGGGGGGATGTTTTTATGTTTTTATCTTGAGATTTCTGATGTCTGATTTCCGTGCGATTTTAGACAGTTCATGAATATATTGTCGGAAATGAAGAAAGACAACTCTTCCGGTGTCACTCACAACATTATTTCCCTACTCATGGCTATGAAATTTGTGAAGATTAAGGTAACATTTTTAGCCTGTTTTTCTTTGTTTTCTTTCCATATTATTATATTACCTTTCTATATAGCAGTTCCTACTTTTGCAGACAAACCAAGTGGAAGACTTTGAACTGGGAATAAAATTCTTAGATGATCTCGGATCTTTTTTGTTGGAGGTAAAAGATAAGGTGTGTTTCCGTGTTGTTAATGAACTTCATGTGTAATGTGTTAATGAACTTCATTATCTGTCCGAAAAGTGAGGATTACTCCCTTTTAGGATATAAAGCACGCAGTAGCTGGTTTGCTGGTTGAAATTCTGCTTCCGGTTGCTGCGGTATTGTTCCTGTTGTCCATTTCAGTTTCTTTTTCCATGTTTTCCCTTAGCATTTACAAGAGAAGGATATTTTTTAAGCAAATCAAACGTGAAACTAACATACCTGCACTGATAACTTTCGTTTGCAAACTTTTTGGACCTACAAATGAATTGGCTTCAAAGAAGCAACACAAACTGGTATCGTTTGCTTTGTTAGTGTTTTTTGTTGTGAAAATCAGACTTCTTGTTGCAAGGGTTATCGCAGTTTTTAGGCTGCATATCCTCTGCTGACTTGTCTTCTTTGCGTGAGTCAGCGTCAGTTCTTCTTGTCAAACTGGGTGCCTTTTCTCAACAACACCCTTGCGAATCTGAAAAACAGAGATTCTAGAATTTCCCGAGTGGCGTTGGAATCGTTGTACAGATTGCTGTGGTGCGTTTTTGAAGTTGTTTCTGAGTTATACGGATGATCCTCCTCCGGATGTTAAATGAATGTTTCAGTACATTACCAAGGCACTCATTTTTTAGGGTGTACATGATTCGCAACAATTATGATGGTAACTCCGCGACTCGCACCAGACTGGAGTCTATATGTGGAAGTTTGTTCCCGAAAGGGAATCGCGGAATCGTTCCCAGAGATGCTCCGTTGAATATTTTTGTAAAAATAATCCACTTTATAGCACAACAAAAATTGGACTTTGCTTTTAAAGTAAATTTTCTCTCTTTCATGACTTTTTTTGGAGTTATCTCTCGTTATCTCACTACTTTTCAGTCTTCTTTTAGGACGTTATTTTTGATCTCTTGGCATGTAATCGCACACAAAGATCTCTGTATCCAGAGAGGATGAATATCGGTATTCGAGCTTTAATGGTAATTGCTGACGGCTTACAGCAAAAGGACGAGCCACCGTCGATGCCAAAATCCATGGGTGATCATATTAACTTTTTAGAAAACTGTACAAAATGCGGCTGTGCCGGTAAGAGTACATATGCTCAAGCACCAATTTATCAGCATGCTATTGCAGGTCCCTCTGCCAGTGGAACAATGCAGCGATTGAGGAAGAAAACTTATATAACGCGTCCGTTAACCGTTGACATTGCAAAAGCCATTGGACTTGACCAATACTACATTCCTTGTAGAAAGGCATTTGACACTATTCTACGAATTTTGGATACACAAGTAATTTTAGTTCTGTTTTTCTTAAGAAAGTGAAGAAATTTTTTCTGTAGAGGCGTTATTAACACATTCGCTGTAATGCGTGGTTTTCGTTATCTGCATAAGTAGAGGCCGCTCAATTTTTCATCGGTTGACGACTGAATTGAAGTTGTCCGTTACACTCGCCCCATCCTCCACAAAAAATACGTCAACTGTCGTCTTTGAATAGGGATTGACGTACTTTTTTTGTGCAGCAGAGACATTCTAGTACCCTCATTTGTAGAAGCAATGAAGCAAACAGTGACAAAACAATCGAAAACAAAATACATGAAGGAGATCATGTGTTATTTTATGTCAACCTTATGGATGAATTTTTGCGAGTAGGCGTACATTAAGTACAATGCGCTTAGTGCGAAGATAATGACTGGTTTCAATTTCAGTGAGTCTCAGCTCATATTGAGTTTATCAATTGGAATGAAAGCGATTATAATCTGCAAGCCTTTGATAATAAAATAAAAATTCCTTAACTTTTTATTTACTGCCTGCTAAAAAAAATTTTTTTTTATGGCAGGGCACTGTGTAGTTGAGAAATAGGGGAAACGAGAGACCCGCATGGTGTTATGGTAAACGCGTTAGCCTCCGGAAAGGGTAATAGTGCGCTCGTTCTCCACCGCAGACACCTGTTGTCCGGACTTTTGCAAATATCTCAGCATCACCGTGGTTGTAAAAATTTCTCATTCGAACAAGTTGAAGTCAAAGCCTTATGGAGTTCCAAAGCCGTATTTTTGCACTTTTTTTTCGTATTCCCTCGTATTTTCTAATAGTGTACCGGCCGGAGAGACGAATTTTTCAGCAGATATATGGTTAATGTTTACTGTCACCGCATTTCGTTGAGAGTTGAAATTTCGTTTTCAATCTTTTTTTTCCGAATTTTATGCCCAACTTAGTGATCTTCTCACTCTTTGAAAACAACCTAATCAGAGCTTATGTTTTAAATAGAAATGAAGCTAATAGTTTTGTGTAGCTTTCGTAATATTCGCTTCTTGATGGCTATAGGAAATGGCCATTCAAAATTTTAAGTGCATTCTGTAGCTCGTAGTTTCTCATAAATTACAACAAAGTGAAGGCGAGAACTGGGAATTAGGTCACATAAGATCATGTATTGACATGGCTGAATTGGTGCTTTTGTGCCTTTTTGTTCACATAGCAGACTTGTCAGTGGTGTGTACGGTTGGGGAGCGAACGCACTTTTACCCTTTCCGAGGCTAGCGCGTTCGCCACCACACCATGCAAGTGTTAACGAGATTGTGATTGATACATGGAAATAGTATCGCTTTCTATGTGACGCTAGATAAATTTTTATCCTAAGTGAATTGGAAGTTGTATAACAGGATGGATTTCGTATAGATTTTGTGCGCCAATTCCCATAATTGAACACATTTTAATGTCGACCATTCAATCTTTTCGATCTTATTTTTCCCTCACAGGTTGGTCGCCCTTTGATGTTGACAGCGATTCAAAAGGGTAAGGAGCCGGATGAACTGTTAGGGTAAGGTTTTCTCATTGCAACTCGCATGAATTTACACTATTTGTTTTGAATATGTGACAGCTGTAAAATTTGTAGAGGTGACGTAAAACCAAAGTTGGATTTGTTTCGAACCTGCGTGGCCGCTATACCTCGTTTACTTCCGGAGCCTATGACTTACACGGTGAGTGTACCTGCCTTCTCGGTAACTGTCTTACTGCACGAATTATGGAGTTTTCAGGACCTCATTGATATCTTGACTAGAATCACTGTCCATATAGATGAGGAACTACGAACAATGTCTGGAAATACTTTGCAAAATATAATGGGTGAATTTCCAGAATGGAGGGAGCATGTAGTAATTGCTGAGATCGCTTTGCTGCAAAATCAGCTAACTGTAGTTTTTTCTCTGTTTTTTTTTCGTGCTTTACAATAGCTCCATTGGAGTAGTCCTAGGACTTCTATCCTGCTGTACTAGACGAAGCACTCCGATTATTACATCAGATGATTGTGACGTGGAAATCAGCGGCAATTCAGGAGAAAAAGAAGGAACAACAAAAGGTCAGTTTTAGCACTTTTGTTAAACCAACGACTCAGTGTTGCAAGTTCCTCACTGTAACGAGAAAGTCTGATGGGGTTTGTAATTGGTTTTGAGATCACTCTTCGGTTGTTTTTGTTTTTTCTTGACAGATAGTGTTTTCAAGGATTCTGGTCTCGTCGAGACATCTCAACCCATTTTCCCTTCTTATGTTTCAAGCTATGCTTCCGCTCTTCATGCAGTAGAAGGGCTGGCACTTGTCATGCTGTGCCAGATTAGGTATATTTTAAAATTTTTGTTATATATACGTATGTATGTACATATATATATATATATATATGCTTAGTTCAGCTAATTTCGTATAGTTTTTTTTTCGTAATATTAGGCCACAACCGAAGAAAATTGCAATATCATTGCTGAAGGAAGTGAAGCAGATAATCTCCATTCTATCCCTCGATGTGGGTCTTTCTTCCAGTTTTTTCTCTTTATCATTTCTGGTCAACTTCTCTAGAATGCTGATACTCCGGCAATTACGGTACTTGATGAGGCTACTCCATACGTCGTACGGAAATACATTGAACATGTTTCTCTCTATGAGAGGGTTAGTAGATCCTTATTTTCGTTTTTTTTTTCTTCATTCTCGTTGAGATACGTCCTATGCATTATCGATTGAATATTCACGTGGTGCAATGTAATGAATAACTACTTACGTTTCTGCGATGTTAGGTCCTATCCTCAGTCCTAGGTCAATCAACAAATATTTCTGCCTTCAGGGTTGATGGTATATAGGCAAAGTTGTTTGCAGTAATGCAACAGTGACTTGTAGGCAGTTCATTTCTTCGGTTCATCGCCCACATGCTTTACCCCTATACAGCTATTTCTTTGTTCTGTATAATTCTAAAAACTTTCCAGATGAGTTGGAATCTGGATTTCACTTCTGCCTGTGAAAAAATTGCGGCCATTGACACCGACAATTGCTTGGTGCGTCGTAATGATTCTAATTTCCAGCTATATAATTGAATAAATGGAATAAATTTGAGTTAACGTAACATGTACAGGTGAACAGCGATAAAGGAAATGAGTATCTCCAGTGGGATCCCTGGGCTTGTGCTTTAAGTGGATATGCTGAGCGGAAACACTTGATCTCACGGTGCTGTTTTCATACCTACTCTAAATACGATGTTTAATTGTATTAGATCTAGATGTCCTACAGCTGTTGCTAGTGCTTGGCCTGCGCTATTCCACAGGCTGATTGCCGTTAATACATACGTTGACCCCAGGCTAGTTTTTTTTGCACGTCTTCTTAATTTTACCTTTTATCATGTTGTTGTATTCTTATTGAAACTCTTAACCAGTGTTTGGTCTCCGAATTCTCCGTTTTTTCTCCATTCAGTGGTTGAGCAGTATATTCATAGAGATCGCTCTTATTTTAGTAATCCACAAAACGAAAATCGAGCTTCATTACTTCGAGGTAGTAAGAGCAAAGCGTCATCAGTTTGTGGTGAAGCACTCAGTCAAGAAGGTTGTCTGTCTCTTTGGCAAAAATATCTCGTGCTGTGTTGCGCATTTGCCCCATCACCGAACAACCATAGCAGTCTTGTTTTTAGAAGTTTCAGTCCCACATCATCGTAAGTTTTCTTCACTGATTCTTGATTGCCCGTTGTGATCTCACTGAACAATAAATTATCGGTTTTCAAATTTTAAGCTTGGAAACCGATGTGCTGAAGAGCGTATCCTCGTCTTTGCGAGTTTCTTCACGGATCCCATCTACTGCTTCACTTTCGCAATTATTCACCAAAGTTGCAGCAATGCTTCGGTGGGAAAATATGACAGATATTCGCGATAGTGTTGTACTTGGTGAGTTGTTTTGCAGTGGGTACTTTTTGTGGCTTTATAGGTTTTAAAGGTTCTTTAGAACTATGCATTTTGTCATCCAGGAGTCGGATCCATGAGTGCTGTGGCATTTGAGGCTTTTTTGGAAGACCTGAATCAACGAGGGATACTTCGAGACGCAATGGAAAAGAAGGCTGGGAGCACTGATTACTTGACAAACTTTTTTGATTTTTGCGATTGTTTTGTTTTTTTTTTCTTTCTGCAAAATGGTTAGTTTCAATGGGTTATAGTTGGAAACTAATGTTCGACGCCGAAAGCGAAAGGATCTTTTACGACTACAGCTTATACGCATTATTGAGGTTTAGTTTGATGAAATTTTGGTTTTTTAGCGAGCTACTATGAGAATTGGATCTATCGATTTAGGTTGCGGTACTTCGTGGTCTTCTCGAATCTACAATGCTCGACGCTAATGGAACCTTGAACAGTTTGATTCTTGATTTTGTGGACTCGATGAGGGCTAATCTCGAAAACGATTTGGTAGTGTTTTAAAGTGGAAGAGGTATATTTTTTTCTTTGTATTCTTGTTGAGCAAACGCGAGGTGTTACGCGAAGACCTGAATCAACGAGGGATACTTCGAGACGCAATGGAAAAGAAGGCTGGGAGCACTGATTACGATTGCTCAACAAGAATACAAAGAATTACTTGATCAATGCCGAGTTTAATAGAAAGTCGGTCGTGGAAGTTACTTCAAGATATATTTTTTTTGTTGTAACATTTCTAATTTCAGGACCGTGACATAGCTGTGGTTACAATGATGCGTCTGCATTTTTCGAAGCTTGTTGCCGTATTGATTGATGGTGTCGGTACGTACAATAGGACAAATTTGATACCAGACGAGAAGAAACAGAGTCTTTTCTACCTTTTCACTGGATGGTGCAGTCGAACTATAGCTGCAGATAAAAAGATTCATGAGAATGAAGTGAGTATTCCAAGTGCTATATTTTTGTGAGCTTTTACTGCGCCGAAATTTATAAAAGGATTAGTTGGCCGGCTAGGTTTTCATATCGGCGAATTAAAAGCCATTACGCTTACAAGGGCGCGTGTGGCCTAGCGGTCCGAAGCGCCCTACGACACACACGTGGAATCGATCCGCGCGCCCGTCTCACCAAGACTTCCCTCCTTTCGGGGTCGGCAGATTGGTGCGAGACTTATCTGGGAGGATAGCAGCACTGGCTCGATACATCGGCAGGCCACCGCTAGTCATTTTAGTGGCCAGATATGCATTCAATCACCTCCAACGGTGCTTAATGAAGTCGGTTGCATGGCGCATCCCTCAGGGACTAATCAACGCCGAGAACTTTATCATGTTTTAATGCCTATAGCTGAAAAGCTCAGATTTGTATATTATGACTTGCTTTTTTCTCAAGTGATCGTCTATTTAATGCTCCATAGTGAACTTAGTGATTTCTATTCACTGTTTTTGTGGCATTTTTTAATTCTTAGGTAGGATCATATGTGGAGCAAAAAGCAACCCTTGCTATGACACGTTTGCTCATGTGCGGAAGAATATTTGAAATGCAAAAATCCATAGGTGAAGATGGATATCTCTATGGCTGGCTTGAAAAGCTTGTTTCTAGTGCAAACCCTACGGTAAATTTGTCTTCTTTTTCTCTTTATAATACTTTCCTTGTACTCAAAAGTTTTGCTATTTTGTTTGGCAGACATCCGTTGAATAAAGGATATAAACCGTTCTGTGAACAGGTTTTTTTGTATCCTGATCTTTATGTCATCGAAGAGTCCCATCTTTACTATAGGTGGGACTTTTCATAAAACGGATTTAGAACCTTTTTTGGAGTGTGTTGGTTTTTTAAATTCGCAACTTGAATATGTTGATTTTAGATGCAAGAAGAAGTGGAAGAAATGTTGGCGTTGATGTTGGAATTAAACGAATCAAGTCAATTATTGGATTGGCTTATGTCACAGTCCTATTCACAACCTAATGTGGTGGCCGCGAAGTGCTTTAGAGCTCTAGTTCGCGTGTTTTCAAGACGAGATTTTCCTTGTGAATTTATATCACTATTTGTTCTTTGTCAAGCAATGCTCGGTGATGCTTCTGTAATAGACGCAGCTGTCCATATGATCGAAATCCTTAAGAGACAGTTTCTTGATAAGTAAGTTACTATCGAAATTTGTTTGCATATTGCATGATTCAACATCATATGCCTCACGCCATAGGGAAACTCAGTGCTCCTTGCATTTATTTCTTCGTGTTCATCATTCACGAAGGGCTAAGGATTTTTTTGCATGTGGTTCGGATGCACGGTTGTAGTTGGAAATTCTTCGTTTTCACGAATACCTTTGAATGGTGGTCGAGTCGATTCTCCCATAAATCCTGGGGTAGATGTTGTAGAGCGTTACCAAGTGGATTAGAAGGAGTGAGATTGTTCCAGAAAAATTTATTACCGATTCCCAGACTCGTGAGGTGTAATAGGCTTAATGGACTCAATGTGGGGTCGGGCCATTTCCAGTGTGGGTGTGAACAGCGGAATGAACAGGATCACTACCACTACGCCAACGGCTCCCACTATTGATGTCTTTTTTATTCTACGGTTCCTTTTTTTGTTAAGGATACTATTTTAATACTGTTATCTGTCGTGTAGTTTTTGATCTTTTCCATGAATATTGTTTTAGTTCAAGCAGTGCTGTAGCACCACCACAGTTGGCATCGATTACTAACAACATCGCCTCGACATCTACTTCTGCCCAGCTTAAATCTCAGATTATGTCACGACCACACAATCATTGTTTCCCAATTGATCAGCAGTCCGTTTGCCGCAATCTTGCCAATTCGTACCCGCATCTCACAATTACAATATTTAGCGGTAGGAGACCACGTTATTACTCAACTTCTTAATTTCCCATCTTAATCACTATCTATAATCATATTATTTTCTTGTTAATGAGGATATTTCTCGGTTTGGTTAATTTACAGTGGAAGCCGATGTTAATCGTGTTCAAATTTGTTGAACAGTTTAAACAAGATATGGGCAGTTTTTTGGCTTCTCTGGTTTTTATAGCTAGAGACTCATTTTTGACCTAAAAAAATGCCGAAGTCGAAAAGTCCGACTTTCGGTTAACCTTGACATTACTAATGGAGCTAACTTTTTTTACGAGCTCTTCTTGATAAGTTTACACGAGGTCGTTAACACGTATTTTGATGTTCTGTGGCATTTCCTTTCGTAATGATTGACGTTGAATGCTGGTCGAATCCACTCTCACTAGAGTCCTAAAATAGCGGGGCTGGAGCGTTTCCAATTTGATCGCAGAGTTATTTTTTTCCCGGGCAAGTCCGGTGCCGATTATCCGACAACAGAGGGATGAGAGGTTTGGATGGTCCGGAGCGGAATCGAAATAGCACCATGTTTGTGATGACCGAGATCACTACCACTGTGCTATACGGCCTGGTACCTTCCTTTTTTTTGGTAATATTGTGTAGTTTCTTTGAAAATCCCATGTGTAGACCAGTCCCTGGTCTGTCAAAAACGACTTGCCTTTCTTGTTTTCAAGGAATGAACCTACACGTATTTTGTTTACACTGAACGTTGAATGAACCTCACTCGGATCAAAAAATTAGCCAATCAAGACTGGCCTCTTGAGAGCTCATGGATGAAAATTCATGAGGAATACAAATGTGGAGACAGAATTTAGTGTTCGAAATAGTGATCCCATTCATTTTTATTAACCCCGGAGGTTTTTAAGCTTAGAATGAATATAAAATGATGTGATTTTTAAGCTCACTATGAGAATTTGATTCTACTTCAGGCGAATATTTTTATTTCGTTGCTCTCGTTG
>MQTX01000065.1:51581-130586 GCA_009735665.1 Angiostrongylus cantonensis | reverse complement strand
TATATATGTTAATATTAGGCACATTACAATCACCAATTAAGCTTTACAGCATTGAGAATAGTTTTCAGAGGTTTCATTTCGTCTAGAGGGAGCTAGGATTCAGAACAGAACGTACCTACTTTCGTTATTGTTGCCGTGGATAGAGAATATTGAGCTTGTTGATCCAACGGTTGGAGAAGATTCTTGGGAAGGTGTGGTATTATATTGCTTATTTATAAGAATCACTAGACGGTATAAATTATTTATTCATTTATCTATACAAGTTCACATCATTTATTTATCTACATTGTTTCTCATCGCATATTGTGCGAATCCCATCACTTTTTTCGTTTACTACGGTATATTATAGTTTTTGGATTTGCTAAGAGGTTCATCTACTATATGAGGATTTAGTCTTCGTTACAAATGTTCTGAAGAGAGCGTGTGGCGCAGTGGTTGGAGGCGACACGCACGTGGAATCGATTCCTGCGCCCATGGTCCACCAAGCCTTCCATCCCTCCGGGGTCGGCAAATTGGTGCCAGACTTGTCTGGGAGGATAGCAGCACTGGCTCGATACATCGGCAGGCCACCGCGATTGTAAAGGCCAGATATGCATTCAATCACCTCCAACGATTCTTAACGAAGTCGAATGCATGGCGCATCCCTCAGAGATTGATCAAAACGCCGAGAGCTTTATCCTTTATCCTTTTTCAAATGTTCTTGAAATCTGGTCGTGTAGTTTCTCACTGGAATCCCAAAATACCTGTGCTAAGGCGTGTCTAAGTGTTTGCCACACATTCTCCGACCTCATACATAAGAGAGAGTGTTTCTCATACAAATTGAACCAATTTGCTAACTAAGGATTATAGGAGCTTGTAGTGGAAGGTATCGAACTAGTTGATATATTGCACTGCTCTAGCTCCTACTATCTATGTGCCTTCTCTGTATGAATCAATTAAAGGTGCCACTGCATCTTTAGAAGACCGAAGACTTTTCTTGTTCAAATTTTTCAATCATTTTTGTTTAGGTCCTAGAGGTTGGGGATCTGAGGAGGCAACGCATTTGCTGCTAAATAATCTCATGTACTTGACAGTTTATCTGGCTCCGGATCATGAGAATGAAATTGCTGAGCTTTGGCGCGCGCTTGCGTTGTCGTTTCCGGCAAACTTACCAGTCATTCTAAACTACCTCTACATTGTTACCGTTCTGTCTTGTGACACACTTCTACCTTATGTGAGTTGAGCGATGTGAAGAAATGTGATCGATAATGATACATGAATTTTTCTAAAATCTCGTTTTTTTTAAGGAAAATGGAAAATGCAATTTATGCAAACGTCTTTTAATTTTTCTCAGTTTTACAATTCAGGCAAAGCGGATTAGCGTAGCATTGGCTGGGGTCGTTGGAAATCGCATTGCTCCTCTTCTTTTGGAACAGTTGACCATGTCGTTTGACAGTTCTCGTTTAATTCTTGAGAGATTTGATAGAGCTCCATATTATCGTTGGAAAGATGATATCGAAACTAAAAAGGTGATCTTTGTTTTTAAAATATTGTTCTTGTTATTTTAATTTCATGTTTTAATGTTAATCGTTGGCAGGATTTGGTTGTGGAGGTGAGTTTACCGGCACGACAATCCCCGTTGGGTGATCGCCTTCTTGAGGCTTCCGAAGACACTTCTAAAGAAGGCGTACGCCTCTTGCCAATGCCAGCCTATAGCGGATATTACTCAAAATTATGCAAATATTTGCCACCAACCACACAACCAGTGCAATTTTTCACTAGGTAAGATGTTCATGACAAATTAATGCTAGGTCATAATTGGAACTATGGAATTTAGCTGGTTGGTAATAATAGAACCATCACGCTTTTAGAAGTCAAGTATCGTTGCTTTTGATATGTGATATAATTCGTACTTCCTCTGACGTTGACTGGAATGAAGCCACTCCACGTATTTTCCATGCCGCTGTGCTGTCCCTTGATTCACTCCGACCTGCTCTCTGCAGACATGCGAGGCAGGTAAGAAGTGTCACAATCTGACATCGCTTCCAGAAGATGCTGTTGTGTTTTACCAAGCTCGGGAATTCTTTCAGCGAGCATGAAAGTGTGGAAATATTGCCAATAGTCATTTTGGTCACACGGAAGTTGTTGATTTATGTTGATTTTTTTTAGATAATTATCAACATCTCTCTCCTACATGCGAATAAGGATACATTGGCACATGTATCAGCTATGCTGTTGATGCATCAGATGTGCCGCTACACTTCTGATGACAACAAGTTCAAGATCCCACCCACGTCGTTTTGTGATCCAGAAGGGCCTAGAGGGATTTCTCCAACGTTTGCAAGAGTGGCTAATGAGGAATATCGAAATTTGCTATTAAACAGTAATACGCTTTTCTCCTCCCAGAGTGATCTAATTATGGCCCTTGTTTTTTGCCTTAGCGAGAAGTGAGTTCAGTTAGACTTCTTTCCTATTTGGCAGCTTTTTTTCTATTCTTTGTATGATCGAGAAAACACATCTCGATGTTCTGAAGAGATAATGGGAAATATAGACTGTTTTGTACACATTTTTGGGGTTGAAAAGCATGGTTGTCATTTTTGATCCTGCTTCTCAACTTTATTGGTTTATTAGAAAGCTTAATTTAAGAAATATAATCTCCTTTAGCTTTTTGTCGTTTTTATATCGCCTTATTTTTAGTATGGGCAACCCTTTATGGTCCAACGAAGATGCCACACCACGTTGTTGGAAAGTACCTAGTGCAACGCAACTCACTTGCCTTGTATGCTCACTCCGAAAATATTTCTTTCATTTGTTTTCGAGAAATCACAAATAAGCACCTTAAGGTTCGTCACTTAGCTGAACTTATGCTGCCCATCATACCATTATTACCTGTGGTGTGGACCCAGCTTGCAATGCGAATGGCTCTTACCACCACACAGCGTCATGCTGCAGGACGGTGTTTCCAAGTTTGTTTTTTGCTTTGATTTTTCATTCGCTTAAAATTCTCGCATTATTTGTGTTTCCTCGATCTCTACGTGCCATGTTTTCAGATTGTATCAGCTCTATGCCAACCACCTGGAACATGGATACCGTCTTTAATTAGCAGGCTGGTGGAAACGGCTGGAGAAACGCATGATGAGACACAAGCTTATGTCACAGACTTGCTACTATGTCTAATCAGCAGCGCTCCTCATTTAAATCCGGTACTTACTATTCTATGTGACATTTTGATATAAAGATATTGCCTATGTGATAATTGGTGCTGAAATAGAACAAGAATGAATTTTGCCTCTGAATTTTATTCACACACTGGTAGCTTTATATCTCCAGTAAAATTTAGTTACGGTTAAACGACTAAGTGATTAATGATTGCAAGGAAAAGAGGTTCCTTAACGTTGTATTAAGCTTACTCTTAGTTGTCTATTATAAGCAAATGTAATATATTGCGTACTTGATCTTCTTACGCTTAAATCTTGGTAAATGATTTCTTGAAATGGTTTTTCAAGTTGGAGGTTTTGTGTTTATCTAGAAGTCTATCGTACTTTTTAGCTTCTTGATCCTCCACTTGTCTCATCGGTCTCTCCCACCCATACACGATCTACTTCTTATACACCAGCTCTTTTGCGACAGTCTTTACTCAACCAACGACTACACCAGGAACGAAAAGGTGGGAAATATGTACAATTCCACTCCTCTTTGTTTAAAGTAGATATATCATTTTAACATTTTTTTAAAGATGCCCGTTTATCTTTGCTATTATCCGAGGACGACTCTAGCCTTGGAGTTGCTCTTATGAGGAGCAAGAGCGCAGATCAACTTAAAACGGAACCAGAGGGAGATGAGGTTAGTCACTCGAGTTCTCACCGTTCTTTTCTATAGTGCTCATCTTTTGTGATTTTAAAGACTTTAATAGTGTAAAATTTGTGATTTGTGGAGTGAAGAACGTGAAAAACAAACTGACTTTTCTTAATGGTTTTTCTTTTTTGGTGGTGGGAGGTGAGGTACTTCTGGATGTCTAAATGCGTAAATCTATACCAAGACAAAGGCTAGTGAACTACCCATTGCTATTTTTTTGTCAGAGGTAGTAAAAAATTCATGATGCGAATGACACGCTCTTCATTTCAAACTTACCTTTAACTCAGTCCTACGACTGTGGCGATGATCTACAAACACAATAAAGCGGGGTTCTTGGGATCAAAGGGAAAAAGTCCTTGTTAACCAACGAAATACCAGTTAAGCAAAAATAGTGCTTTGTGTAAGGGTTTTTTGTGAAGACTCGAATACCATTTTTAATGATAAAAACTTGTTGAGTTTATAAATTGGAGGTATAGTGCTTTTCAAAAATTTTCTGTTTGTTTTCCTAATGATGTCAAGAACGGTGGGTTAACCATTAGATAGTGGGTTTGTTTTTGTAAACGTTATTTTTTAAACACAAAGCAAGGGCCACATTGGTGCAGTGTGTAACACGCGAGTTCTCGGAGAGTGGTTCGACCTGGCTTGAGGTCCAAGTTTTGCGAACATCTCAGCATCGTTCTGGTTGTATTTCACATCATACCCTGCCGTAAAAAATTGTGGTAGACAGCAAATAAAAGGTTACCGTTGTTATTTCTTTACTTTTCTGAGCTTGCTATGTATTTCCTCATCCTATCTACCTGTATAATATTTATCAACCTCTATCTAATATATTCACAATATCAATCCTTTATTTACCTAAAACGTAAAAGAAAAGGACAAAATGTTTCTTTTTCAGGAAGCCATTGCTCGAATGCAGATATGTGCTATAGCAGTCGCACTATTGGAGAGCGGAGTGGATAACGAATTCCTTCTCTCACTCAATCTCCTCGAAAAGGTGATTTTTATAGAATAGTTAACTTTCTGCTTCAACAGTAATTCTACGAAATCCATTTCGAATGGGAAATATGTGGCATGTTATAACATCGGATAACATTACTAGCGTGTATACATCATATTCATCATTGCGTGCATTCGATATCGACCAAATTGGCGATCGCTGCGTGGTTGAGGTTCTGGTTATTGTTCACACACCTCATCCTTTCGACATGAAGGTCACTCGAACATGATTTATTGCCAAAAATGAGACCGTCTCTACGGTGGCACTCAGCTGTTGTAGGGATTATTTATTTATATAGCCTATCCTAACACATTGTACCGATTCAAGTATTATGTTTTGTTACCTTATCTCCATCACCCACTACAATGTTCGAAATTCGGGTGTATATCCGAATGCTGCTTGATTTTACCTTCTTCATGGACATTTATGCATCGAAAAGAGCTTTTTAAGGCCTTTCTGATATCAGTTTACATACCACGGAGTGATGAGGATTTTAGTTGGCTCTAGGTGACGTGTATTGCATTGTCCATGTATAGCACGGCATCTTTAGGCTCTGCGTTTCTCATTTCCGTGTCGTGAAATTTAAAGTTGGGCGTAAATATCACGAGTTATGCGTGAGTTTTGCATTTGAAGGAAATACATCGTATAGGTATATTTATTTAGGGCGCGGATAGCACAGTAATAGTGATGCCGGTTATCATGAGCACGGTGTAGTTCGATCGCTGTGCGCTAGGATTACCAGACTTCTCATTTCTCCGGAGTCAGGACATTGGTGCCGGGCTTGTCCGGGAGAAAACTACTCTTTGCAGTTCAGTTGGGGACGCTCCAGCTCGGCTATCTCAGGGAGAATCAACCCGACCAGAATTCTACCACATTCAAGATGAAATGGAAATCTTCAAGCAGCAACCGAAGCCACACGTAGAAAGTTGAAAGACCTTGGTGAATTATGCGAGAAAGAGAATCGAATGTCAGAAGTGCCGAGGTCCGCACAGTAGATGTGGAGACGGGTCGTATGAGAGTAAAAAAATGCAGATATTCCGCATACGTTAAAAAATACGGGATCTATATTTCGTTACAGCACATAATTAAGCAACATTGTCAATAAACGTTTGTTCTATCTATGGTTCGACCTTTCAAGGCTTGATACTATTTTTTCTACTGTGGTTAACGTTTCGGTATCTTCGCTGTCTTCGGAGCCGCAATGTTTCGAACTATCATTCTTTGTAGTCAGATCGAGTGGAATTTAGTGGACTGGAGCACTCGAGCACAATTGTTATCAACGAATAGTTAGTCGGCAACCGACCTGTACAAGAGGGCACTGCCAAATGAGGCTACTTCAGTAGAGCAGTGAACTTCGTTCGACGTTCATTGATGCAACTATGAAGAGGCAAGCTGCATAAACGAACATCTGTGGGCAGTTGACTCGAATCATCTCTGCTCTGAGGAAAGTCAAGACGCCGAAACGTTTGCTACAATAACAATTTGGTATCAACCTTGTGTAATGTCACGAATAAAACAAAATATTTTTTGAAAATTGATGTCGAGTTTAAATGAAACCTTTCAATAACGTAGGCAACCAAAGTATAAATGCGACGCCGAAGCTCGAAGGAAATGCAGCGTTGCAGAGTAAAGTAGGAGAGTTCCATAAACAGAAGAAACACCTTTTCATTGGAGACAACTGCTATCTGTAAGAGAAGGACGAAGTGCACTCCAATTTCAGTTTAAAAGTTTTTTTTCCTCGAACACAGCTGAAATTACCGCGCTGTTAAGATTAACACCCGTAATATCAACATCAAGTGTCATGTGAAGCTCTTTTGAAAAATAAGCTTTTTAGCATTGGAATATGTTTTGGTCTCAGGACTCGTTCGAACATTAGGGTGAAAATCTCGGGAGGATCCAAATTACTTGAATTCGTCATCCTCGTTGGCACGTATTGATGTCATCTGTGAATTTCAATGGTTCAACTAACATTGAGGTTTAAATTGAACAGAATGTTAAGCATTCTAGACTTAGGTGATCAGTACACAATGGAGTTATGTTTTCTCGATAGTTTCGATGCAACAGGCAACAAAAATACTACAACGAGAAAAAAAAAGAGGTGTCGGAACGTTTAGTTATCAGTTCTGCTCACTTAAATGAGTGCCTCTGCATCTTGTAATGTGAATTGGTAATGAGGGGCTTCACACTTCTTTCCTTTGTTCAGCAAAATCAGTATGAAATCCCAATTCGAACAGTGAAACACCAATACAGATATTCACGAAAATTGCACTCAGGACTTGGACGGATGGCTACTCTTCCAAGAATATTTTCGACCAAATTGTTGCACTCAACAACATCACCTCCAGTATTATCTTTCTGACAAGAAGGATGAAGAAACTAAATTCTCAACGATCTGTATACTCAGTTTCTTAATTTATCCTACAGAATTTTGACTGATGAAAGGCACTTCTCTCCATATGTCTCAAGGACGTTGTTTATAGCCAAATTTTGGGATAAAGCAGGAATTGTAAAGATTTTTGGTGTTGGGAAAATATTAGAGCTTTGAAAGGATAATATGGTCTGTCTATGTTGAATGTAGTCTACCAATTATCTGTGACTTTATCTATGGACGCGTGTACCCCAGTGGTTAGCGATCGGTCCTATCCTACGCCCAGGGCTCACCAAGTTTGCCACCCTTCTGGTGTCGGAAAATCAGTACCAGATTTTTATGAGAGGATAGCAGCACTGACTTAATACATTGATAGGCTACAGTCATTGCAAAGGTCCAATGTGCACTCAATCACCTTTTATGATACTTAAGGAAGTCGGATGCGTGGCGCATTCCTCGTGGATTAATCAAAGCAATGGTTTTTCCCTTACCTCTTTATTAGAACGAAACGACGTCTATTCATGACAAGCGCCAATCAGGTGTTATTGGCATAATGTCTGTTTGTTGGAACTTTCCAGCACGGCAAGCTCGTCGTTGTCATGCTTGTAGAAGTTCTCCACATGCGCTAAATTACATAAGATACATTGTATGAAAAGGATACTGAAGCAGCAAGTAACGTATGAATCACCGACGTACAGTAAGTACACCGAATATGTGTCAACGATAACCATTAACCTTAGCATTCTGGCAAGATCAATGAGCAGGAAATAGGAACACCGCAAGACTTTTTAGTTAATAAAATAGACAGCCCTACTTTCCAAGGCTTCTCTCACACGTTGTAAACAATAGTTACTTTCGTTATATGCTGAGATGCTGTGGACATTTCAACCACGTTGAAAGCAGTGTGAAGCATTCACTAGTTTTTGGGCGCTTGTGGCGTAGTGGTCGGAGGCGCCCTGTAACATGCAAATGGGATCCGATCCCTCGCCCCTGCTCCACGAAGCCTTCCATCATCCCTCCGAGGTCAGCAAATTGGTACAGACTTGTCTGGGAGGATAGCAGTACTGACTCGATACATCGGCAGGCCACCGCGAGTCATTGTAAAGGCCAGATATGCATTCAATCAGCTCCAAACGATACTCAATAAAGTCGAATGCTTGGCGCATCCCTCAGGAATTGATCAGCGTCGAGAGCTTTATCCTTTTTTTTAAAAATAAATTATGCACCTTGGAAATGTCACATCTTAGCTACTAAGCCTAATAGATATACCATGCGGAATACCAATAACTTGACTAAATTGTAATGGATTAAGATTAAAATTGAATTGAAAAGACGCCATTATTTGTTTAGACGGTATAAAGTTATGCAAAAGTTGAGTAACTGCTTAGAGTTTCAATTAATTCATGTCATGTTTGCAGTGGATGATACTCAAGCTTTTAGGTCTTGGACACATCAGGGCCTCATAAAACGCGATGCCTACAGAAGTTGGAAAAGACAGTACATCAGTTAGACTGGAAAGGATTCAATGGGATTGTCGGTCTACTTTCAAGAGGTGTGATATCATGTTGTATAATTTAGAATTCATCATTGATTGAAAGATTTCGGTCCACATGAGGACTTTTTCATCCAATTATAACCGTAATGATGGTGAGATATTTACAAAACTTCGGACAGCAAGTGTCTGCGGTGGGGAACGAACGCATCATTACCTTTTCCGGATAGCTAACGCGTTCACCACCACACCATGTGGGTCTTCGTATCGCCTGTCTCTCATCGAGTTTTCTCAGCTAATGTTGTAATAGGTAGAAAATTAAAACTTAGCGTTATCCAACTATAGTTTTGCTCCTAGATCGCAACTTTAGACGCAACTATCATTTGCTTGCTTACGTTTGCGGTCAGATTGGTTTCAATGTTGTTAGTTACCTGTCTTTTTCCCCTTGTCATCTCATTCGCTTGAAATTTCGGTACACCGCACGCCCGTCAAGCTGTAAATTCCAGCGCGCTGACAGGCATCTTTGATTTATTAATTTGCGTGGAGATGGTAAGACGATTAGATGTGGTTACATACGATATACATCAAAACTTGGTTGTTATGTAGAAGTCAGATATAAGCCAGCTGTGTCATGAAGATTCATTTTCTCCCATATTGAGATTCCTTCCAACGTTCTCGAAAAAATTCAGCCTTTTAGGACTTCACTACTTTCGAAGTTTCAAGGTTTCATCTAAATTAATAATAAACGTCGAGAACTAATCACTATTAGAACTGCATCCGATAAGTCTTATGCTTTTTTCCTGCTGTTCTTTCTCACTTTCTGAAGCGTTTCCTTATTTGTTCTTATCGGTCAAATTATGTTTACAACACTTCAGTTAAATCATAGCTTTAACATTTTATTAGGATATTCGTTGTTGGATTTTACGTCTAGTTTAATGCGAACCATCTTCACTTATTATTGTGCGCAGTCCGATTTTGTCCGCAACGTTCTAGGATTCTTTCAAGTTTCAAAGCTAAGTATATCAAAGATGTTTGCAAGGAACTAAATATCATAATGCATGGAAAGGTAGTCCATGCAATGGTTCAAAAGTCAAAGAGTTAGATGCACGAAATATATTTAACATGTTACGATTTTAGGTTCCGTTGTGCCATCCGCATACGAGCCATCGATCCAAGCTTTAGTTCGGGTTGTTGACGTTCTCGATGAACCCGTTGTTGGGGGTAGAGATTCTCTTGGTATCGTCGTTTGCCATGTGCTCCCCTACCTTTTGTTCAATTTCGACTCACCGAATCACCTTTGCGTTCTAGTGTGCACTGTTTTGAAACAGGTAATTTGTAGTTGTAATTATACATGTATATATATGCATATATATATGTATATACGTATATATGTATATATCCATTCCGGCCCGTACGGACACTACTCGCAAGGCGGTTACCTACATATATATATATACATGTATGTATGCATATATGTATATATTTATATACTTGGATACTTGGACGCCTCGTCCTCACTGGTTGTGTGGGCCCCAGCATAATCTCCATTTTTCGGAGTTTTGCTAATCTAGCCATTGTGGTTTCCTGGAGTCCGGAGGTCAGCTTGACCAAAATCTGCCCCTGGTCGTCACCACCCCAGCCAGGCAGTCACCTCCTTTGTGGATCAGAGGAAGATTTTCCACCGTGCGACTAGTTTGATACCAGAACGGTGGTGGATTCTGGTATTGGTATACTCTTAGCTGGGCTTCCTGATTTAAACACCGGACCTTCTCAGCTTAGGAGACTACTACATCGCAGCCCGACACCCAGGAACACCTCTCAGCCACGGTGAGGTGGTAAACCGTTATATACTGTATCAATAGAATAGGTAGCATATTTTATCTTATTGATTTTTCTCCAACAGTTTTCGTTACAGTATTGCTCGGAATCATTGAAGAAACTTGAAATAACACAGGCAGATTATCCACTAAATAATCTTGCAACGGTAAGCTAACTTTCATGTTTCACTAGCTGTTAGATGGAAATCGTTAACAACTGTAGTTTTCGTAGTTGTTCATAATTTTTTTTTTATATTTTCATTACTTCTAGATGTTGTCGCACTACAGTACAAAGAGTTTCTCTAAAGATCGATACCAGTGGACCAAATGCGTATTGCAATACTTGTGTGAAGCGATTGATGTCTCGACTGTTCAGCAAATGATTGTGTTGTTGGCAGAGGTTAATAACTTTATATCTTTCTAACGTTGAAATTTCGTGGTACACAAGAGCTCGGGGGAATGAAGTGGGAACCAAACCAAAAATTTACATTGTTTGTGATCGAGTTTATGCGAAGAGAAACCTAACGAATTGGGGTGTAAGTATCCGTACCTGGTCTTATCCCTTAACTTTTGGATATCAATCATAAATATCGTTATGTAGTGAAATGTTCCGAATTACGTCCTGTTTGTAAGATTTGTAGAACAGAAATATAGAGCAAAACTTTACCTGCTGTTATTCCTATCATCAATCCATCTGTCCACCGCAATCGTTGCTCTTTAGTGCCTGTTGAATGCCGTTGAAGTTCGACTTTACCTGCTGTTATTCCTATCATCAATCCATCTGTCCACCGCAACCGTTGCTCTTTAGTGCCTGTTGAATGCCGTTGAAGTTCGCCCCCCTCAAATAAGTGGTTGTAGTCTTGAGACGCATAATTAATGTTAGTGTCATTGTGTGTACGTTCGCCTTGACGAATCGCGAGTGATGTGCTGCGAAGATAAGGTCTGAAGTTCGTATCGGCGTCATACTCCGCTTGCGTTCCTTGCGTCACCATAATTCTAAGTGGCGTGCTTACGACTGTCCAGTAATCAAGATTACTTCTTGGAGTGGTTAGGGCCAGCTAACAATTAATCCGCTGTTTGGCCTAAGTGAGAAGAACAAGTGTAAAATTAACTTGAGTGAGCTAAAATGATATGTAAACTGAGTGAATATGAAAGGAGAATTTTGTAAAAGTAGTTGTGGTTACGATCTAGAAAGTGCTAAGCAACACTTTCTCTGTAAAGGCACTGGTAAAGGAGTATATGATCTAGGGAACATGCAGAATGCACTTTTGATCAAATAAAATACGTGTCTTCTTGTTACCCGCTGTTCTATGCTAAGTAGTCTTCATTCGTTTACAAATGTTCATCTTCCTCCGATCATGATAATATAGTCATTTTTTTTTCAATAAAACAGCATGGTTCCAAATCGGTCATGGTTCGTACACTATAATTCCGACACATTTTTGCAAGCTCTCTCAAGTTTTTTAGCGAACAGAATATGTGGTACTTTCAACTGAGGGCTTCACTACGAGTGCTATTGTAGCAAAGAAGTATATGATCTAGGGAACATGCAGAATGCACTTTTGATCAAATAAGATACGTGTCTTCTTGTTATCCGCTGTTTTATGCTAAGTAGTCTTCATTCGTTTACAAATGTTCATCTTCCTCCGATCATGATAATATAGTCATTTTTTTTTCAATAAAACAGCATGGTTCCAAATCGGTCATGGTTCGTACACTATAATTCCGACACATTTTTGCAAGCTCTCTCAAGTTTTTTAGCGAACAGAATATGTGGTACTTTCAACTGAGGGCTTCACTACGAGTGCTATTGTAGCAGAGGAAAAGTTAAATCCTTTGCAATACGAATATTCGTGGAACACGAGGTCGTGCTCGTCTTCGGTATCGTCCAATGGATCTGCCCGCAATTTCTGCGCTATGCTGCCGTTTTTGAACGCAGTCGTGTAGTTGGACGAGAATTGCTAGGCAGCTAACAGCCGGGAGCTCATATTTGATGAAGCACTTTCCGGCGTCATTCGTCGTATTGGCTTCATTGCTCGTCGCCACACTTCCGCTCGCATTGACGCTGTCGACAAGTTGTTAATGATGTATGACTGATGAGGCGAGAACTGCACACTCCATACTACCACCGCTTTTACTATTGTCATATTTTTTCGAATCACATACAGGTACATGCAGGTCGCCATGGGATACAGATGATCAGACAGATTAGTGTAGCATTATCTATTTTCCAAGAGCAGTAAGGTGCAAATTGCCGGTGCTCCTATAGAGCCCGAGATGTTATCGGTCGCGAAGTTAGCCTGTGATTGTGGGAACACTGATTCATTGATGCCTCGGAAGCTGCATAATGGGTGCAAGTTATTTAGAATATATAATTAGTCCCCGTTTTCCTCTGCAAATCAAAATTGTCGCGGAAAGTAATGTTGAGCGAAAAGAAACTATGTATCCCAACCTAAGATCTCGTTTAGCGCGCAGAAAGATTCGATAATTTATCACTGGATCAGTTAGTGTTTCAGAACAATTTCTTATTTCTAAATTTTTCTATGGGTAGGAGTCTTAATGTACTTCTTTGCTGTAACTTCTTCAATTCCAACTTAACGGGAACTGGAAGGTGGACGAAAGATATTGTGATTCAATTTCAGTTTAATATGGTATTAATTGTTTACTGTTTATGATTATTTGTTGTTATTAATGATTACTTATTATGAAACAACAATATTTAGTCTAATTTATTATGCGAGACCTAGTTAAGGTAAAGTTTATAAATATATGTTGATGGACAATATTTCGGGCGCCAAAAAAAAAACAAAATATTTGACAAGATGCTTTGGAATAGAAATCACTTCCTGTTTATGTGCTGACATCGAAGAATTTATTGTGAACGACTAATTAACGGAGCGAATTATCCGCAGAAATTTTTGATGTTCTTGTTTTCTTTGGAGGGGTGGGGAGAATGGAAAAGTCTTGCTTGGTACATGGGTATTCATAACAATGAAGAAGGGCTATTTGTTTGTTTGCAGAATCATCAAAGTCAGGGAAACGCGAAGTGAAAGGAGCCAAAATTGGTTTCTGTTGAACGAAATTGTTTTGTGTGTGTTTAAAAATGACGGCATATGGAATAAGGTTTTATTCCATAGTATCATTTCACGTACTAGGCACTTTCGAAAGGTTTGGTATTTTATAACGTATCTTCGTTTTATTGTAGGCTAAACCTCATTTCAGATGCTGGAGAAGGGTACAGCTTCGATGCACGTGTATGTATTACACATGCTCTACTTATTGCTTCTAAGACAAGATGCTATTAATTCAAACCAAGTCATTAATGCTCAGGTAACTTGCATTGCTCTTTTCTACTGAACATTTCTCATGGCACCGCTAGAATTAATACATGGCTGGGGGCAAGGTAACGCAAGGGAATCGGTTGGTGCGATGGGTAGCACGTGAGCACTAGCAATGGACAATCGTGGGTTCGAAACCCACCTGAGGTTTCTGGTTTTTTGCATTCTTTGCCATGAAAGAAATAGACAATAAATGAGGTTAGAACACTTCGTAGTTATTTGCTTGGTGAAAAATATGAGCACGTCTAGTTTGAGTTGCCGTTTTGTTCTAAAGTCCTGAATATGTCTCCATTTCTAAGGTCGTCACTGTTCCGTTCTTCGTTAATCACCAGGGTAATCTGCTAACGGCCACCTGCCTTGGCTTTTGAGGTGCCGTGCTCTAGCGGTTACAGTGGTGACTCGTATGCTCCGTAATCCGCTGCATGGTTAGTGACTGACTTGTTGCGCAGCGGCGTTTAAGCGCACATATTGTGGCAATTAAGGAATTACGTTAATCGTAGGTAGAGCTCTAGAAATGGCTCCTTCTAGCGAATCTCTCTTATAGAGCAGTTGTGTTGTAATGTGGTACTAATGGACAGCCGCTTCGCGTGAAAATAGTTGTAATTCGTGGTTCATGTGTGTTTATGGCACAATGTTTGTTCTTCTAAGTACCCGCTGCAGGTGTCAGCTGATTAGCTGTGTACAGCTTTGTTGAGCAGTTTTGGTTTTTCATGAGAAATTCGAGAGCCTAAGCTCAGGCAGTGATAATCAACAATGTATGAAAGTTCTTTGTTTTTCTTCAATAAGCAGACACGAGTTTGTTATTATAAAATTTATTCGGACACAATAGCTAACGTTTTGGCGGTTTCGCCTTCTCCAGAGCCGTTTATTTGTTGGAAGTGTATGAGTTAGTTGGTGGATAGCAACCGCACAAAGTAATACATAGGCGAGGACGAGATTACAAAAGTTCTTTGTTTCTCTCATATGGTTTATATAAAGTACTGTATCCATAGCACCAGCAAACCATGTGTTGGTGGCAAAGTTTCGATAAAATAAAGGATCAGTTTGAAAATTTATGCAAATTTAGTCACGAGTATTAACCTTTTATTTGCTGCATACCATGTTTTTTATGGCAGGATATGACTTGAAATAGGACCTCAGTGGTGCAGTGTGTAATACGCGAGCTCCTGGAAAGGGTAGTCGTGGTTCGATCTGGCCCGAGATCCAAGTTTTGCGAATTTCTCAGGACCATTTTAGTCATGAGTTCGGAAATTTTTTTTGTTCCTTGTAGTCAACCAACTTTTTTTTCTTTATAATGCACACAAAATTTTGTTTCTTAGAGTACGAAAAACGATATAACAATATATTCTTTATTCTTTATGGTCTTCTATACCGTAATGACTTTCACCAAAATTTAACACTTTCATTGTGTATAATGGTTTTATTTTGATATCATGATTTGCTTGAATTAGATGAATTTGTTGGATTTTAAATTTGTCGCTAAGTATCTTCGACTGATTTCGAGTACGTAGATTTATTTTCACAAAATATACCTTACCGTCATGGTTGCGTGTGTATCACCAAGATGAGGAGTGAGTACAACCTACCACCTCTTGCTAGTCCCCTGTGCGACGCGGTTTTACCCTCGATCTACTATAACCGGCATGAACTCGTTTATGAGCCAGCGTGTTCATCTAATGATTGCCGGGAAAGCCTTTTTGCATAGTTTACGACATTTTGATAGGCGCGCACCATATTGTTCGCTGGCGGCCTCGCGAATCGTCCGCGTCGCTCACTAATCGCACACTCAGTTCTCTTCAGTCAGCCATCTGTGTCGTGTCCGACTCCTAACAGCCGAAAAAACACAGGAAATTGGAAGAGGAACTCCATAAAGCTGCGTAATTCGGAGAGAAAGACATTTTAGAACAAACAATTGGCAAAGTGCGCTACATGTTGCAAATGCCAATTTGCCAGTTTTTTATGGATCTCATCGGCTTGTAACATCCTCGAAATAAGACAAGGCAATTCAGAGTAGAGACTAAGTTGCTAACCATGAATTCGTCCATTGATAAAAAATGCTGATATTTAAGTGGTTTTATTGGACAAATTGAATAAGAAAGGATCTTTCAGTAGGTAGTGAATAATCGCTGTGTTGTTAATCCTTTCTAAGTAATGCATTCTAATCTCATTTTGATTTTCAGGTGGTGCGAAGCATATCACGACATGTCCAGGTGAATATTTATCGGAATTCAGGAAACTATTTGTTTTCTCTATCGTAACGCTGTTCATCGGCTAATCTTCAGGGAACGAATTGGCGAGAGGCTGCGCGCGTGTATAAGGTAATAGTCGAACAGTGGCAGAGTGCCGAGAAAGACAACATTACGGTAAGTAAGAGTACCGGAGTGCTTTTCTTCTTCGCAAATTATTGCAGCTTTTATGCTATGATGTGCATTGTTCTTGTGGCATCCATGGCAATAATGAATGCAACAAAAAGTCAATGAAATGTCTGGATTGTTTTTAGGGAAAAATTTTAAAAAAACAATTAGGGATCGGTTAGAATTTCCATCAGTGGACTATCATGTAGACACTTAAAGTGGCAGTTTGTCTGTAACTTTTGTCATCCGTAGCCGGGTATATTGTCTACAAATTTGGGTGGTGTCGCGCAAATTTTCTATTCATTCCTATCGCTCGTCAGAGCTGCTTAGTGAATTACTGTCACTTGAAACATTAGGACAGCATTAAACATCATGCTGTTTATTTTTTATATCAGTAAAAGGATAACCGCAGGTACCTAACTATTGCTCCGTGGGGTAGAGTTAACTCTGAGCTTGACTCATGATGAAAATGTCTAACTTAATTTGTGTTACTTTCATGGAGGATGAACTTCTTGAAGTATATCGCATGTTGGCATCCTGCAATGGTGCCATTCAACCATGATAAAACGGATAGTTATTGAAGAAAATGACAGTTCAGCTGTTGAAATGTGTTTAATTTTTCCAAGTCACCGCAGCGTGACGCAAGTCTGTCGCCAGACGCGATTGTATTTAGACGACATATCAACCCAACATATGCTTTTTTCGTCCCAAAATGACAATTGGTGTAGAACCTAGGAACTCAGCTTCTATGCTTTCCTATTTTTTATTTCCACTTCCGCAGCATTGTATAGAACACTTGTTTTTTGGAATCCATTTGAGATTTCCTATTATGTTGTGATTTGTGGCTTTGCCATGGTTGCGTGAATGTGCATGTATATGTATATACACATACATATACACAATTATACATATATATATATATATTCGATCTCTTTATGAGAAAAGGGTTCCTTTATGATTGTATCTCCTCGAGTCGCTGGCAACGTTGGTGTACTTGTGCCGACCAACCCGGGCGGCATTTAATGTGTCAGACACCTGGCGCTGTTCGGGGGCATGAAATCTGACCCTCGTCACAGAATGTTGTTAAATTGTTAATGACCTCTTCGCTGTGACAATTCCGTAACCCTTTCAACGAGCCGCCGTAAGAAGAAACATATGTACCGAATGCGATGAATGTGGTGAGATGATGCGCTAAGTCATTTAATTGTCATATTTTAATCCCCGAAAGCTTAAAAAGGGCGGCAGAGGAGCTTCATGAATTGATAAAAATTCGAACAATAGGTTGAGTGCTGACATTGTTTAGATTGGTGACATCTTGAGTGGATTGGAGTTTGACAAGCTGCAAATCTCACCTGCCACCAGGCCAAGTTCGCCGTCGTCGAGGAAGAATGTTTCCACAGTCGATTCCAGTGCATCAAATACCACTACCATTGTCAGAAAGCAAGTGACAACTCATGTAAGGACGGTTGTTCCATAAATCGTCACCATACCTACTAAAATTACTTTTCAGACTCGTGTGCGCGATCGATTGCTTGGCCTTCTGTCAGCGTCAGGATTACGTGTGGACCTACCATCGGCGGTCTCCGTTGTATTTTCGCAGAGTGATCTTGTTAGCACTACTTCGTCAAATGAAAGAATTTGTACTTCGTCACAGGTATACCAGCAACGGGGAATCTTTATTGCTAAGGGAAATAGAAATAGGGAGAATTTCAGGAAATCGCTTCCACAATGTCGTTGCCCGATCCTTCAGCCAGCATCACCGACTCTTTCCCAAGAGTCTTCAAAGTTGTATCCTCTAATAGGCTGTTGTTGGATTATCAGTTTTTGAATGTTGTCTTGCAGGAATTTGATTTTTTGGAAGCGGAACACGATAGTGTTTCTGAGACCGCAGACAGCTGCTTTGGGTGGTTGTCGACAATGCGCCCAAGATCAATAGGTGATGAACCACCTCACGACGACGATGTTGATCTAGATGAAGACGAGGTATGTTGTGGTACGCTGTACGATCAATGTTGCCCTTCTTCCCTTGTTCGTAATTCGCGAGAAATTGCACTATTTTATAGGATTCTGAAAGTGCCCAGGCTAATTCAGAAGGAGTAGGAGCATCAACGTCTCGCCTTTCACAAACTTCCATTTCTTCTGACCGGACTCCGTGTGCTTCGGAAGTGGATGAAGATGAAGATGGCAAGTAATGGATCTTACAAGTTGCTCCAAAATTGCTTAATTGAGTCAGTTTTAGAAGGAGACGATGGATTTGGCGATATATCTTCACCAGCTAGCGCATTGCAAGCTCATGACGGTGTTAGTCCACCTTCTGCCGTTTCGAGGAACACACTTGAGAAGAGGTATACAGATCATTCATAATTGTATTACTTTCGTATAATTTAGCGAATCAGTTCAGACAAGGTGATAATCTAAATGGTGTCGATGAAGAGTCAATAGATGGGTCATCGTTCTGCTGTCGCTCGCGTGCCTCAGTTTGCGAATTATACTCACAGAAAACTCCACTAACACTTTCTGTGTACATCCAGTGTCCACATCATCTTGATGGAAAGGTGCTGTCGTATACAGTTTCACATGTTTGAGCTCGAAACTACTTATGCTGTTTTTTAACAGGTTGATAATATATGGATTTCGACAGTGGCTGAACTGCAGGACGATTCCGAAGGCGAACTTACGGCGTACGCGACTCTACTATTCACACAGCTTTTCAGAGTTGGTGAAATTCTGTTTTCTGCCCACCCTCTTCCTACGCACGTCATACGTCAAAGCTTCCTATCTTAGTGTGTTTGCTAACGCTTAGCCTCATGACCAGGGCTTCTCATGACGCGCGCTATTTTCGACACGTTGTCACCTGATCATGGCTTCTAGGCTAATCTGCTCTACCGTATCGGGTTTCAAATTTGTGCTCTCTGCTTTAGGATCACATGAATTTCACAGGCATCTTATTTGCATCTTGCTCTCACGTTATGAATCCCGAGCCTCTGATAACCTTAAATCAGTTCAGCAGATAAGTTTGAGAAATCGAAGTGAGATCAGATCCATTTGTTTCACATCTTCAGTGCACCAGTTTTATGTAGAAGCATACAAGTGCGTCCGACACTCACCAATTTTATAATCATTGATTTTTTATTGCGTTCAGTCGTGCTGCGGACGAGTAACATCGTTGTTACGTGATGCGATGCACATTCTGTCTTCACGTTCATTGACTCGAACACTTGCTCAAGCGCAAGATGTCCTAACTGAAGTTGCGGACTGTCCATTCCTTTTCGTCACTGCACAATATGTAAAACTTTTTTTACTGTTTTTTTTCTATTTTGAAATCTATTCACTTCGTGTTTCCTTCCAGCTTCGTTGTTCTGGAGTTCTTTCTCGTTTGAAACTTTCATTGTTTGAGCTTCGTGAACATTGGGAGACGTTTAATGAAAGAAAGGAGCAAAGCATTCGGGTTAGTTCAGCGTTCTCATTTGTTTCCAGCTAATGGTCTTCTTTCATCACATTATTTGCTTGCGATGTTTTCCCTGTAGTCATCTGATTGCAAATTAGGTACTGCTTTCTAATCGGAGGGTGTGGAAATTGACGAAATTTAAAACCAAAAGCTTTGTGACGCTGTGCTCAGCTTTTTGTCTATTTGTTTTGGACAGTAAATTAACATCGATATTTGTGCTTTTCGAAATCTAATTACCGTTTTTCAGTTGTTGAATTCGGTGAAATCTGCACATAAACTAAACGCCCTTGTTGGTCCGACATCTTCGTTCACAGGGAACAGCGTAGGTGTCTTTAGAGTCACTTCTAACATAGTGAACACGCAGTGATTGTGTGTTCTTTGGCGAGTGCAGAAGAGCGCCTAAGAGATAGGATCGCTGCATCGTTGGAAATTGCTAGGTTACCTCGTAAAATGTAATGGGACTGAGGAAAATAGTAATGGTATCGTCGTTTCACAAGCGCCGCTTCAGTTGTCTTTTGGTTGCCCATAGGGTCCTGCAATTAAATTTTCTAAGCAACTGTCGCTAACACTTTTATTGTTCTTGAAACTGCGCATTTGCAGGCCAAAAACAGCTGCGCTATATTGCGCAGTAGTCCCTACAATATTCTGAAGACCGTCATGAAGATTCAAATCTATGTGGTCTTATATTTTTACCGAAGTTCAATTAGGAAAAAAGAAAGAGATACAAATGTACGACTATGCAGTTTAAGTCCCTTGTTGGCCCAAAACCGGTTCTCTGATGAGTTCTAATCTTAATGTGTTGATTGAGACGCCAGGAGACGACGGTTTGTGCGCGCAGATTATCTTAGAGCGGAAAGCGATTAGACATGCGCATTGACACCGACTCTATGCTGACCTGTAGATTAGACTGCTGACACTGCAAGTGTGATTTTCGGCATTTTGAAATCTTGACAGGAACGAGCTTCATTGCAGGAAATGGAGCTTGGAAAGCTGCTCAGCAAACTGTTCTTTCAGTTGATGCTTATGAGTGACTCTCTCAACGATATGGTTAGATTGGTGAGCGAGTCACATGGCTCTCAGGTAAGCAAGCTACAATCTGCTGTTTGTTATATAAAGGAAATTTTAAACTTTTGTTAAAACCGCATTAAACAAAATACTTCGAATTTCTGAGTACTGGCTTTTCCACTACTTCCTTGCTATCAGGATTTGATTTCTCGAAGTTGTTTAGAGTATCATAGCATTTCTATGTTCTTATTTGTAAGTTATTACTAGATGAGTTAGATCGTACAATGAGTATAATATAGTCACCTCCTACGGTATATAGGTGCGCCAATAAATCTTCGCCGGGAATTGCTTTGGCGCTATGGCGGAAACGTCGTTAATATGGTTCCCTTTTATAGACTGTCCGTAGTGTAATGCTGGCCTCTTTACTTCGTTACCTAAGCACTCATGGGCTTCATTTCTAACGCCACGCTACGAAATTCTTTACCAAAACCTTTATTGCCGATGCCTTTGTGTTCTGAAGTGGCTTTCCGGCTCCTTTTCTGCTTGAATAGTCACAATGTTCTACGCGGTCAGAAACTAAGCGTAAAGCCATTGTGTATATATGTATGTATGTATGTATGCGTGCATGAATGTATGTATGTTTATGTATGTGTGTATGTGTGTACATGTGTTTGTGATGACCGTATTCGTGCCATGCATTTCGTTTTGTTTGGTTACTATCCCTCAGCTGCTTTATCTTGGAGATATTGACAACCACAGGTATAATTTCAAAATTGATGTATTGACAGTGGTATGTGGGTGTTTGTAAGGGGGTGATGAAGTTCATTCTGTGATAATGTGGACCCACCTGTCATTGACGACATGTTGCCGTATTTGGCGCCCTCATACCAACCACAGCCACCGATTGGATTTCAACAGACAGCCACTGGTTTGTGTACGTTTGTGATCACTGACGCTACAGTTAGAATGCCGAGGTACAGTATACATCATGTCCAGGCCTGCTTGTTGAAAGTATCACTTTGTTTACGAAGTCATTTTATTCGTCACACTTATAGAGTTCCGATGTTTATGATGATCGAGGGAAAAGCATGCATCATACTAAATTGTTGTATAATCCAAGGTTAAAAACGTGCATTTTTTCCAATGTTTTACTTTTGACTTTAGGCCTACACGTTGTCTCCGGCAGTGTTGGATCATCAGAGAGAACTGTTGATTTGTGTCGCTGACTTACCACAACGCGATCTGCAACCTTCTGTACTTTCGGAGCATTCTGGCGATTCTTTAGTACTACTGATGACCAACAAACGTTATGCGCACGCCCTACATACTTTAAGACAACTCAGGTATTTTCTATACTTTATCTTTCATATTCACGGTCTTCTCTCTTGTGAATTAAAGCTTTGCTTTATTATCACATTATAGTATTTTTTTCAAGAAATCGCTGACATTACCTATTAAAAGCAAGCTATGGTTAGCTGTTTGCTTAACGCTGCAGTCACTGATCGTACGTTTATATGCAAATTTGTGTAGCGATTAGGCGTTCGCTGTCTCTCTCTCAGCTACCTACCGAGATCATAGGAGACTGGCTCTGCGTGCGTGTTTGTCGACTAGTTGTGATGATGGAGAAGGTCAAGTGGACAGACCTGGAAAATTCAAATAATCCTCATCCATCCCCAGATTTAATTTTTTATCTTTTCACTTAAAAATGTTAGTCAAACAATAATTGTGCTTCTTGTGGGCAAATTTCTTAGGCTATTGCGGTAGTTGTTGTCGAATACCGTCATGTTCGCTCGCGCTCGTCTTAACAACTTCTCCGAGAGATCATAGCGCTCCCCTTGTTGAAATTCGCGGATCATTATTTACGTGATACTTGTGCGCAGATATAGACAGGAGAAAAGAGGATTGCGTGTAGGGTTTAGTGGACTAACTAGCAGCCACCTCCACCCACCACCCTCACATGTCTCACTACCGTAGTCTATCACTTCAGATCGCCTCCTTCTTTTTGAGACACTACGACCTTTTCATTTCAGGGCAGCGTTCGGGCAAGAATTTGGCTGTTGTGAGGCGTCTGACATCGACGTACTGCTGCTGCTGTTTTGCCGAAGTCATTTGCTAAAGGCATGGGCTTTAGTTGGTGCGGTCCCTGATGTACTCAGACGACAGAGTCAATGCCTTCGTGATGCTAACGCGGATATGGCTTCGGCAGTACGACGTCTAGCTTCCGATTCAGCATCGTCCCATAGAACCACAGTGTCATCGTTGACCGATTCATTCCAGAAGATTTCGTACCTTCCAGATTGAATGTAGATGTTCTATAAGCACTCTACAAATGGTTTCTTTTTCTCGAACGATTCCTTCATCAACTTTGCGTAGAGCTGATTCATTGCTCGATGTTTCATACTGCAACGTTGATTTATGATGTATATGTGTTCTGATATATAAGAGTCTGTTCAGCCGCATCGTTGTTTGTTAAACTTTGCGAAGCGCTTAAGAGGATCACAGCGGCAGTACGACGTCTAGCTTCCGATTCAGCATCGTCCCATAGAACCACAGTGTCATCGTTGACCGATTCATTCCAGAAGATTTCGTACCTTCCAGATTGAATGTAGATGTTCTATAAGCACTCTACAAATGGTTTCTTTTTCTCGAACGATTCCTTCATCAACTTTGCGTAGAGCTGATTCATAGCTCGATGTTTTATACTGCAACGTTGATTTATGATGTATATGTGTTCTGATATATAAAAGTCTGTTCAAACGCATCGTTGTTTGTTAAACTTTGCGAAGCGCTTAAGAGGATCACAGAAAAAAAAATTCTCACTGGGAATGTGGAAATATGGCGTTGCCCTATCGTGTGCTTGACTCATGATAGAGAAAAGTTCCATAATGACCGTGTAGCATCAACCTTGAAAGTTCATAAATATAAGCTTTTCAGTGAACTGACGGAATGATTTAGTGAAGCTACGGACAATGAATATAAACTGGATCTATGTCAATTTCTTTGTATTCCCCATTGTGTTGTTCAGACATTAGAAAACATTTATTATCACGGGGAATGGACGGCTTCAGTAATTGAACACAGACTGTAGGGTAGCTTTCATCTATTGGGATGTCCGTCTGCAGCAAACCGTGCACACAAACAGGCATCATGAATAACAAAAAGGAAAGGACTAAAGCTGAGCAGTTGATATATTCTCAGTGATCTGTATATTCATAGCAATATGCACATGCCAATATAGTTAAGCCCGAACAATGAGTCATCGAAGATCAAAGGTACGAAATAATAGCTAAAGCTGCTGTAAATCTTCACTAAGAGTTACTTTTGACAGTAACTATAGAACCTATGAACTATTTTCTCTATTAACTAGCTACGGACAATGAATATAAACTGGATCTATGTCAATTTCTTTGTATTCCCCATTGTGTTGTTCAGACATTAGAAAACATTTATTATCACGGGGAATGGACGGCTTCAGTAATTGAACACAGACTGTAGGGTAGCTTATCTATTGGGGCTTGACTCATGATAGAGAAAAGTTCCATAATGACCGTGTAGCATCAACCTTGAAAGTTCATAAATATAAGCTTTTCAGTGATAATATGTAGCTGTTGTCCATAGCTACGGACAATGAATATAAACTGGATCTATGTCAATTTCTTTGTATTCCCCATTGTGCTGTTCAGACATTAGAAAACATTTATTATCACGGGGAATGGACGGATTCAGTAATTGAACACAGACTGTAGGGTAGCTTTCATCTATTGGGATGTCCGTCTGCAGCAAACCGTGCACACAAACAGGCATCATGAATAACAAAAAGGAAAGGACTAAAGCTGAGCAGTTGATATATTCTCAGTGATCTGTATATTCATAGCAATATGCACATGCCAATATAGTTAAGCCCGAACAATGAGTCATCGAAGATCAAAGGTACGAAATAATAGCTAAAGCTGCTGTAAATCTTCACTAAGAGTTACTTTTGACAGTAACTATAGAACCTATGAACTATTTTCTCTATTAACATATATGATTTAGATCATCATCACTTTCTGTTACCTTTTTTTTTTGTAATTGTACAGCAGCTTGCGCTACTAGGGACACATCGCTAAAAAAAATGATATGTCTGGCTTAAGAATAATGGCGTATCCATCGGTAGCAGATGGAGTAGCCTAGCGCCCGTCGTTACAAGATTAGATTAGAACTTTATAAAATGTGGTGTCATGGTCTTGACAAGAGATCAGAAACATCGAATCCGCCCTTACGAGAGGCTTGAGGCACTACTGGGGGACTGATGCCTGTAGGCAATAACGGAGGTCTTAATAGAGCCGCTTGCCATTGAGATATCATATCCGTTCTAGGATAGAACATCTCTGTTGGAAAAGTGAAGGGGAACATTTGTGGTGGCAGTCGAGAATGACATGAAGAGTTAATGGAAGTTGACACTGGTGGTGACGGCTTTGGAGGCTGCTCTCGAGTTTTTTTAGGAGCCGGATCGTCATCCTCAGAAGCGTCCTCCGAAGGATGGGCTGAAGACGACCGAGGTGATTGCTGCTCGCGGCTGTGCGTCTGTAACAAGCGTTTCTTTTCCCGTTTTCCGGCGCCAGCGTCACGAAATCCTTTCGCAAATGGGTTGTGGTCGATTTTCAACTGAGTCACCTATAAATTTTCAATATTAGTCCCAATCTGAATTGGCTAGCATTTCTAGGTTGTGTATCACTGGCTAAACTAGTACTGATTAGGAGAAGCGCAAACCGCAGCGAAATCGCACTCAGCTTGACTTGCGATTCATATCTGTAGTGTACACAAAGCAAGCGCTGTTACATTCAGTCGCACCACCTCAGCACATGCGATAAATGATAATACTAGCATTGGGATTAACTGCCAACACGGTAGATTTTAATAGCGCACAACTTGACAAAAAGACCGATCGTGAACGAAGAAAATAAACCTTCTCATTCTGGTAAGCCGTAACAGCGATGAACTCAGTTTCCTTGAAGACAAACGTTCTGAATGTTGAATAGGGCAGATTCATTATGTCCGCGCACCGTACAATGTGCAGTCGTGGCTGATATTTGTGCATTGAATTCAGGATTGTCTGAAAGTGTGGAATGTAATAGGAAGCCGATGCTAGAAGAATAGGAAGAATTTTCTAACCAAAATCGCTGGAAAGGGAAAGTTGTGGATCACAAATATTGACAAACTTGTGGAGACAGAATCAACTTGGAGATGAAAGTCTTGATGACGTTGCAATAATTGATGAAGTAAGAAAATGACATGATTAGGAAAACAGGGACACCGAAGACCCGGGTCGAAAGTGCTTGACAAGGTTTCTATAAACAGTTGCGTGAGTGGGTAATTACGCTCATTCACCTTGGGGTGCGATTTGAGCCGCCACAGTCGTCGTTCATTGACGGTTAAATTGCACCGATTATCGTTGTCTGGCACTGAGACGGAAGATCCTGGCGTGACAGTAACGATTTTAGACCGAAAATTCTGTTTAGAAGAAGTTTATTAAGACGCTCAATGTGGTTCGTAAGAGCAGTGAAATATGATGTCCTGTTTTGAAAAAAAAAGTGTTTGCGGTAGCCGTGGTGACTTCCACACTTGAAAGAAAGAAGCGTGTCGCTAGTGCTTGCATGAATTTCTCACGAGCAATAAATTTGTACTCAGGCAGACTAATGAAATATAAAGCGACATGAATGGAATAATAGCTAGGATCAAACAACACCAACAGGAGATTGAGATGGTGCAATGTGCTCACTTGAGATGTCCAAGTAAGTAGCATTCAAAACAGCCAAAAGGAATTGAAATCGAAAAGTATGAATGATGGGAGTCACGAAGAAGATCGAAAAGAACCAATGCAAATATAGGCTATCAAAAGACAATATGTCCAAAACTCACATATCCTTGCTTATCAGAAATATTGTTGGTGAGTTTGAGTTTGTGAAAATTTGCACCTTTAGCCATCCAGTGCTCGCCTGTAGCAGGCGAATCCGGATGAATATACATTCTTTTCGGCATTTCCGGATCTGCCTTCCCAGCAACCATCCACCTAAGCATTAATTTGCAAAAATAACAACTGAAATTGGTGGGAACTTTGAAAATGAATTCAGGCAAAGTATGAGTAAAAGAGTTTCGCAGTCTCAGAAACCTAATAAAGGTTGATGGGACGAAAAATAGCACTCACTAAAATAAACGACTGGCAAATTAATGACCTTTCATAATATGCGGTGTTATAGACAAATCGGCCATAAATTAAGAACAGGTAATATTGTACACATACCCAACCCACGCAAATAAACAGATTTAGAGGCATGCCATAACAAGATGATTAAAAAAAGCGCTAATGACGTTTACAAATACTTCCTTTATTGATTCAGTAGACTAACCGGCTATTATTAAATTTATAACGACATTCATCTGCTGGAACCAAATCCATTAGGAATATATACTTGCTCTTTTTATCTAAGCCAGAGATCTTCACTCGAAACGCTGGGAATATCCGTCTGAATATAGCTAAATTTAATGATACGATAAGCGCTAGAATTCTATAAGTCGAGCAATTAATCATTAACAACTACCTCCCACTTTTGGTAATAACCATTTCAGTGCCGCATGAGTTAAACGAATTCCAAAGTTCCTTATCATCGAGTTCAACTTGAGGATCGTCTTGAATACCGTCGTCATCATCTCGTGCTCGCATTTCATGTAAATCAGGTGGCAGACGGGGAAAGAATCCGGCTGCTCCAGGGAGTGCGGGAATGTGACCCATGAAGGGAAGAATGTTCAGATCAGGACGGCTCAGAAACGGGTTGAACGCCATGCTCGCATCTCACACGCGCAACTGCCGAAATTGACACCTCAACTTGCGCCCCGCCCGCCGCCCGTAATTGGCCATGGCGGCCGGAGGCGGACCCACATCGGCGGGTGCAGCCGCTCAGCCCACCTACGGTTACGGTAGCAGCGCACGACCACTCACTACCGACAACGGCCGCCGAGGAACATCTTCCAGACGATTGCTGTACAGATCATACCTGCGGCTTGTCCACTCCTATTTGTAGCTTACTGTTGCCTATTCTTCGAATTCCCGATTTAGCATTCGCAGTTCCTACTTTATCCTTTGAATGTAAAGTCTTGAAAAGTTTTCACAGTGTTGCTATGACACGCTTTCAACTGCTATGGCTGTTTTCGTCTGCCTTCACCCTTCAGGCTTTCCTCGTTCACTTTCTGATTGTGGATTTCTCAACAACCCTTTGCTCGCTTGGATATCACTTTTCACGTTCAATTCGTAATGAATGAATGAGCGCATGGATTTCATCACATTTTTATTCAGCAACAGAATGCGAATTAATGATAGGCGTAGGTGATAGCGTGGGTGTACGGTGTGGCGATTCATGGCGAGAAATCCTCGCTAGGAAAGGGGCGTTAATCGATCGCCACACAGCTGATTTGTAGTGAAACACTGCTGTGCAATTACGCGCAGTGTCGCACAAAAATCGGCATCGGCACTTCGACAGCACCGTAAGCCGCCGACGTGTACGATCTGTTCGGGGATAGTTGGTAGGCGATCTGGAGGTTCTCGAAACCTCCAGCCAAATAATTACAAACAACAAACAACGCCCATAAAACAACAACTGTAACAATCGCTAATGAATTAACTAAGTGATCTTAAGCTTTCGAAATTAGAATCTCTGCTTATTTCATCTTCGTCACGGATTAGAACAGCAATCAAAGCGTGTAAAGTGTGCTCTTGTTGCGATGTCAGCAACTTCACACCGCCACCCGTCCAGCCAGTGTGCGACTTCTGGTGTGTGTCTTCTTCCGTTGCTTGGTCCAGTTCACGTAGCAATGCGTACACTCCCCGTTTTCGAAGATATTCGCGAGACGTTCGCGTGGAACATAACTGGAAAATTTTTAGTGCAGTCTTATAGGGATCAACAAAGAGCTCGTACTCACCTGATAAAGTGCTTCAATAAGCTTCTGCCTCATCTGTACTGATTTCTCACGAGTTCCTTCGTAGTACTGGAGCCTTAGCGGCAATTTCTCGATTTCATCGTCACTCAATTTGTCTGAACAATCAGCCAACGGAATCAGCAGAGACACCAGGTACATGTCCGACTCGTCGTCAACCAGCGTAGAATGAAGTGCTATAATTGAGAAGATCACAAAATAGCAGAAAAACAGCGGTGACAAAGTCTGTCAAGCACCCGTGCTCTGTGGTGATAAACGACATTATCTAATGATGCCATTACAATCGTTCTGGGTGCCCATACCACCATAACGATTCTCTCTAGTAGCACTTGACGTGGTGACGACCATAATCAGGCACACTTACAGCAAGCCGGCACATGTTCACGCGCATAAAGCCAGATGTCGTAGCGATTCTGCTGTCGTCATTTGCTCACGACTGCGGGCTCGTCTAAGTGTGCGACACAATGTTTTCAAGGTATACGCGGGAGACAATACGCTCTTAATGGACAATCGCGAGCAGTGTTGACCATAATAAACATCTAGTGTTAGGTAAATGCGAACACAACGGCGGCGCTTTTCACATTCGCACTTATAAGCAGACTTAACGGGCTACGGTAGTGAAGGGGACCATTGCGCTGTTGCTGGTGATGTTAAGTGAGAAGAAGAACAGCAGTGTTTGCGCCTCAGTGAGATATTATGTGTCATACGCACAACAGGTGTTTGCTGATAGACCTCACCATGAGGTGACGAACAGACGCCACACAGCCGTAGTAACTACGTGCGCCAGAAATTGCAGCGAAATGCTCGAAATTTCCTGTTTAAAACAGGAGAAACTCAATAGAAGACGATTTTACCATTGAGTCGATGACCTCATCAATACAAATCGTTAAATTGAAGAAAGTAGGTGTCATCATCAGTAGTTAGGCTAAAGAAAGTCCTTGGGGTCTCGTGCGAAAGGGTTCATTGCTTCTCTAATTGTGCTCAATTCCACAAGTTGGGGCGCCAAATTGAACAACACGAGCCAGGCGCTCTGGCAATCCATGAAGCACACGCTCTCACACCACCGGCTGACTTTAATGCCATTGTGACACCGGCTGAGAAACAAGTGAAAAGATAATTAGTGTCTAAACGACGCGAATAGAATAACAACGAATCACTCGCGTATGGCGCTCAGAGTTGCGTTAGCCATTTGCCTAAATAATTATCTTGTTTGACGGATACGGTAAGACCAGACCTGCCTGGGATGCTGTGTGAAGGCTGCACACCAGTTTCGAAGCAGTTTGAAGGGGTTATGGGAACCACATAAACGTTATACCGTGTACCCCCATTAGACAAACCTAAGTTCCCTTATTTACAAAAATGAGCCGGCTATTATGAATATAAATGTATGCTACTTGATCCAAGTAGAGTTTCTACTCAGTGGTAAAATCAAGTGGGACGAGTCGACGAGTCGTTTATTTCGACTTTCTCTTGCCTCCAAGTAGAAAGGAAGTGTGCATAGAGAAATTTTGAATTTTAAAGATTTTCAAAGTACTCTGTCGAGAGTAGCCATCTAGTGGAGCATTGAGCAGAAACTAGACATGAATAATTAATGAAGGCCTGAGTGTGAAAACCACTGAGTGTTGACGAGATATTCATCACATTTAACGAAAAGAGATAGGTGTGTTTTAATCCACTGTGACATTTCATGTATATAACTGTTGGAGCAGGTCAGGTGCTGCGTAGACATAAAATCAGTAACAGTAGTCGTGTAAGGCGAGCGGCTGACACCAGGACCATAGGTCGACAATTGCTATCATCACTCTATACTATTTTGTAGATAACGTGCTAATTAGCACTGCATAGTATCCGGTCTCCATGTGCGCTCAAAAAACGAAGCCCACGGATCTGGTAATTTGAGAATACGGCATTCAGCGATGAAATACGCAACTTTCTACACCCTCTGAATTCGATTTACAGCTTCTCCGGCAACGCAATCAAAGAGCGACGACAAAGATGCAAGCAGTCGCGATATATGCTATACCATAGCGAGACATCATCTAACTTATTCGCCCTCGAAAAACTAGTCGGTACGCCCAAAATTGACAGAAATTCGAAAAACTATTTGAGTTTCACTACCATTCAGTATTTCATAGCTCAATGCTATCGGCTTGACAGTCGCGCTACTGGTTAGGGAGCCCTAGAGGAAATCCATGTGTTATGAATGACACTGAAATAAAAGAGAATGAACGTTATTATACACAAGGGCGAATTCATGCCATTTTTGTGTTAATCATTTGTAAACGGCATTCGATAACAGTATATTGTCATGGTTTTCTTAGCTTTTACACTTCTCGATTCCTTGGTTACTATGGGATGTGTTGCTTGGCTGTGCTCAAAACACACAATTACTCAAGATATTGTATTGTGAATTCTCCACGCCCTTCAACACAACTTGCGAATGAAAACGAAATCACGGTTGCTGCCGCCCGCTGTTAAGAGTGATAAAACAATCAGATCGCATGTGTTTACCCACGCAGCACATACGGCCCGCAAACATTGTAGCATCGCCCGCCACTGACAAGGAAATAGCTCTCCCCACACATCTCCGAAACAACCGACCACTACAATCGCTAAATTGCTATATGGATTAAGTTCTGACGCTAACAATAGGACAAGAAAGCTAGTAATTTGTCTGTCACCGTGGTACTGAGTACTTCTATAGATGGCAAACGTTGGTGAGCAGTCGCCCAAAGTTGCTCCTTTCACATACAATTACTTCGAAATTGTTACACAGCCTATAATAGACCTTTGGGCGAAAATCGAGATCCAAGAAAAAAAAACACGGAAGTCCGATTATGCTCTTAGAGTACTAAGCCAAAACAAAGTTTGAAGTAGTGTGTGTTTGATAACACTTAAGCGTCGATCACGGCGAAGCGTTTCCTGTGTTCCTGTCGAACATGACATATCAGATGTCGGATTAAGCTGAGGTCAAGAGAGTCGCGACCACTGCGCAAACATAATGCAAAGAACAGCAGCCGAGTGTACGGCGATGATTTCAAGGCAGATTTGAGTGTAAAGACTAGCTGGGACAGGTTAGTGGTTCTAAGTGTAATATACTACTAGAAATTTCTTATCACAATGGAATTGCTCTAGGGTTCAATAGGCCATTACTTCTAATACTTCCTCAATATCTACTCTAATCTCGACTTTTAACGCTTCACGTATGACACTGGAGTGGTCCAGTAACCACATCATTAAGATGAAAAGATGAACAAAACGCCGACTGGAAAGCAAACTCCTGAATATTTCCTTCGGAAATAATGGATCTACAAATAGCGTCCATTCGCAGCCGTAAATGCAGTTTTAGGATCGTAATTAATGAATTTTGGAAGTTCAATGTGACTATGAAAATCTTTGAAGTCAATCATATTCATCCGAAAAGGGTAGCACTACTGGAATAAATTATTGCGTTTCGTTTGTGAGGTGCCCTGAGTACTAACGACCAGCTCTAGCGAACAACGCAAAGTCAGAGTTCGAATAAGATGTCCGTCCTTGTAGCGATGAGGTTGCATAAAACCTACAACCGTATTCGAAATGTCAAGTTTCCGCGATGCGCTCATCTATCATCGGAATTCGCTGCGTGACGAAGCACACGCGACCGGGGCGGCTTCGCTTCAAAGAGATTTGCAAGGCAGAAAGATGGAACATGCACATAACAAGGACGTCAGCATAGGATCGCATCCATCTCGCTACCTGGACGTCGGTCGTGGTCACGGTGGCGACCTCCCACTCCGTTCTTTCCGCGCTGTCGGTCTCATTTTCCCAATTTTCTCGCCACGCGTGTTAACACAGTCATAAACCAGCACTAGTCGACCGTCAAGACTGATGCCATAGTAAAATGTGAGAAACGAGAATTTTCAGTTTTAACGAACATGAACAAGAATATTTCTTTCAGCATTGTGAGAGATAGGGTCACACAGAAGAAATCGCCGAAATTCGAAGATGTGTGGTCGAAAATTTAACTCGATTAAAGTTTTGAAGTATTGGATTAAAAAAGCATCTCACTAAGGAAATCTAATGGCCAGCTACGTAACGATGAGAAGACGCTAAACGAAAAAAAGATAAGTGGGACAAATTCTGAAGAACTTATGAGCGATCAAAACCTCTACGACAATCAATTTCAATGAAGTTTGAACACAGCACAGTTCAGAATATACAGGACAACCCAAGTTCCATTCCAGATCAACAACAAAAACCGATTTTGGACCTGTATCGATATGCATGGTCATCCAGTCATTGCACAAGACAATTCGATTAACAACGTGTTACTGTTTACTTCGTGGCATGGTTCTCCAAGATGTATTTGAAACGAAAGCTTAGACCGACCTAATACTGAAATCTGAACATATTACTCCAGTGAATTAGCATAACGACCAGCCCATAAGAAAAAACTTCAAAAAAAAAAAACCGCGCCGCAGACAAGTAGTTCTGGTGGTGAAACAGCCGCCCACAGCTACACAACACATTAAAGTTTGTCTGACTAGAACTGCATGTGGTCAGACTTATTCACTTAACGCAGTAATGCCAATTGAAGTTCTATAACCACCTCTACAAAACGCTAATTAATAACTGTGAAGAAAACTTTCCCATTTATACCATCCATAAAAAATAGTTCGAGATAGTTCAAAATATTATATACAGGTGGAAAAATTTCTGCTTCAATAATGGGATAAATTAAGTACCTATCAAGGAACGAAGGAGAATGAACTGCGAAAAAGAGAAAAAATGGAAGGACAAGCAAACAAGTGGGTCATTCATTCTATGTCTTTTAAAAAGCATGGTTAATAGAAGGTGAAATTTACCATCTTCGAATGCAAGATTCCTTAGAATGTCGGCGGCTACTTCCTTTTTCTTCTCCACCACTGTTAGACTGCATATCCTGCTCAATCGTTTTGAATCGACAAGCAGATATCTAATCGAACACAGTGTGGATAGATTCACCAAAGTGTAACCAATAAGACACGCGAATGAATTCTCCGGTGACGACGAGAAAAGTTCTGAAATAGCGAATCCATGTGAAATCTGATAATGAAAAAAAAACATATTGATTCGCTTACTATCAAACAGAAGTAAGAATTCCAGATTTTGGGCAAAAACTGTGCTCTTCTGTCCACACACGTAGGTATAAACAATACAGTTCCAGAAATAAAACTTAGGAGAAGCCATTATCAGTTGGAACCAAGGATAGAAAAAAAAGGACCACAAGCGAAACCTACATCATAAATCACTTCTTAAAACGAGCTTAATCCTAAGACATAGCATTCACATCACTGAGACAGAAGTTAATCACCCTGTATCTGGTTCAACTTTATATCAATGCAAGATTCCTTAGAATGTCGGCGGCTACTTCCTTTTTCTTCTCCACCACTGTTAGACTGCATATCCTGCTCAATCGTTTTGAATCGACAAGCAGATATCTAATCGAACACAGTGTGGATAGATTCACCAAAGTGTAACCAATAAGACACGCGAATGAATTCTCCGGTGACGACGAGAAAAGTTCTGAAATAGCGAATCCATGTGAAATCTGATAATGAAAAAAAAAACATATTGATTCGCTTACTATCAAACAGAAGTAAGAATTCCAGATTTTGGGCAAAAACTGTGCTCTTCTGTCCACACACGTAGGTATAAACAATACAGTTCCAGAAATAAAACTTAGGAGAAGCCATTATCAGTTGGAACCAAGGATAGAAAAAAAAGGACCACAAGCGAAACCTACATCATAAATCACTTCTTAAAACGAGCTTAATCCTAAGACATAGCATTCACATCACTGAGACAGAAGTTAATCACCTTGTATCTGGTTCAACTTTATATCCCCTTTTTCATAGGACCTCAAAATGTGATGTATTAATTGATTCATAGCACTGGAAATGCTGCACTACTAAGTTGTGCATCTGTGTGGGCATTAACCGATGTTCCGCTCATACCGTAATGCAAATGGAAGGCGGAAGAATCACTAGCACCTCTCATACCCAGAACTACAGGTGGCGTGTCAACACGTCCGCTGTAGACGGACCGTGGTGATTCGATTAGCGGCTGGGCCCGTCGACGGGAGGGGGCTCGTCTCCGTCGCTGGCGGACCGTCCCCCGTCGCCGCTTTTCTGCCAGAAACGGTACTCAGCAGGAACCACCGCCGTCGCCGAAGCGAACTCGCATTTGTGGCGTTCTCTAAGGCAATATCCTTTGTGTTAAACAGTTAACATTTCTCCATTTTATGACCTTGTGATAAAAATCGACTTTACCTTCGTCAACAGGAATAGTTTTCAAAGTGGCACTGTACATAGACCAAATAAAGTCGAAATGATCTCCGATCTCAACCTCTCAACAATGTGAGGTCCAAAAATGGCTCTTAAAATCATCTACGCTTTGTTGGTTAAAATCTGCAAACCAGGCCGAACTCTACAGACTGAATCCACAAAAAATACGTCAAAGAGTTTCACCTATTAATCACTTTTCTAAAGTAAAAATAAATCTATGCATATCTAATTTTGCTTCCCCATGTGCAGTTTAGGAAGGGCCCATCATGACATGTACACTAAAATGGCGTAATGGAACGGCCAAAAGCATGTGATATGAGCTATCAGAATTGACCTATATCGTATAACTTGCCCCCGTAACGAGCTCATAAATCACTGCAAGAGGTTGACCACAAACCACTGAACAGGCCTAGTCCATAGTCGTTTACTCAGCAAATTGATAAATAACACACTTTATATCGAAGGCAACAGCGCCATCAATGATTATTGCTACGGTAACTAGCAAGATACGTGGTGGAAGACTGCCAAAGATGGAAAGCAAGAGTTTTCAGAAATCGGTGAATTTCTGTATGAGAAGCTGGGTGTGGTTCGCAATTTGTGGTTTTCACACGCGAAGTTTTTTTTTTGACAATGATTGATCATGATGTGGAATATATATTACTACATTCCAATATCACCTAAAAAATGAGCGCCGTTTTTCTCTCTAACTCAATCACTGGGAAATTCATCACCTCGAAATGTGTGAGCCTTCCCATCAGTCAATGTTTCACCACCGGCTGGAACTTGCGAAAAGGCGGCCGTTATCAGTCAACTCGTTCTTCTGCCCAGACCAAGTGCACACGCGTCACTTTAACAGTTTGATGTGATTACTCACGAAAATCACGCTGACATCTCTCAGGTCGAGAAAAGAATTCTCGCAAGTTACTTGTGTCGTCGCATTTCGTCATAGATCGCAACAAGTGTGGACTGCAGTCACAAAACATAAACCACCCTCTTTTAAGCCATTAAACCTTGCTTGATGTATTTAACTCCGAAACAACAAGACCTGTAAGCAGGTCTCAGCTCTAGAAATCATATGATAGAAGTGCTACACAATAGTTCTAAAAACATATGAAAAACTATGGCGAATATGATCATTAGAAGCCGTTGGAAGCTGTGATACCAAGGAATGTGCTCAAAGGAAGTCATTCAAATGTAGTCACGATTAATTTGTATTTTTCCAAGATATGTTGAAATATTATATGGCCTAAAAAGTCGGGAAGGTAAGCTCACCAACGAGAATATCAAGATGATTGGGTTCGTATTCGACAAGAGCGTCATTCACTTTGTCTGGGAAATGTCTGGAGAGATTCGCCAACAGGTGAGCCGCGAAATCCATGTATCTTTCGTGAGACCGGGAAGCATCGAAGGCGAGCTGCGCGCATCTGGAGCGACTCAAAATGAAGTCTGCTACTTCAACAGACCCAGATGAGCAGTTTGTGAGGATGCATAGTGCTTCTGAACGATCGGAAACACTGGTCTCACACAGTTTGCAAATTGCCTGAAAACATCGAAGGGGGATACGACTTCATTTCATGTTATATTTTGCTCTAAAAACTTTCTTGAGGTGTTGACATAATGATTTTAAATTAACAATCACAGTAATAATAATATAAACACCCACTTCGGTTATCATATAATCATTGTTAGTGAAAAGGCGAGCAGTTGGCTCATCTATGGTGCCACTGTAGCCCACCACATATTCAAGCGCTTTTCGTCGTATATCCGACCGAGTCTGGGGAGTTAAGAACTCTACTAACTCAACTATTGTCCTCGTGTAGTCGCACGCGTCGACGTCACATGAATCGATCTTAAGTAATCTCTGAATGAATTTTACAAAACCAATCCTAGAATAGTAAATAGGTAGGCTAGTATTCTTTGTAGGAAAAGAAGTGATGTGGACCACAAGTTGCAACTACAAGGAATAAAACCAACATGTAACCTATAACATATGTAAAAACACCTCCTTACATCGAGTTCTGTCTATTATTTATGATTTCACATCTGAGCAAAATGATATCTCTACGTCGACAGCATCTAAAGCAAAACGTGACCATTTCATGCCGAAATTGTCTACCAGGACCATTTCATGCCGAAAATGTCTACCAGGACGTTTTTGCCTCTCAAGTCCACTGTTCAACACTTTATATATTGTCAGTCACTGTGACCACAGTTCCACTACTTTGATTATATGATAGCTCATACGGCGCGCAACGATATCTCAGTATTTTCATCCCCACTTTTTAATGTGGTATAAAGAAAATTATTACTTCGAGATTGCATGAATGGTGTGTCTAAAACATAGTGCGTCCTTCTCTGCACGTCGCATTAAACTTCAGCCTCGGCCTCTTTCACAAAGTACTGATTACTCCCTTATTGACCAATTTGAGTACTACTAAAGAACTCGTCATGGATGGTTCAGGAGATTCACATCGTAGGTAGGGAAGGGTCATTCACATATACCAGTACGTAGGAAATCCCCAAAATAAACTGCATTATGTGCAATCAGGAGCTAATTGTGCCATATGAATACCGAAACTGTATAGCGATAATATGTATAGTCTTCTTTGACTTATATGCAGAATTAGCCATAGCGACCTGCTTTAATCGACAGCAGCAGGCGAGGCTTTGATGTGGGGGATCGCCTGTCATGTTCCGATTGACAAATGTCGTGTGTGGCTCACCTGGCCTGCTTTCGCCGGACTACGGTAGTACCTGAACCGCAATGGAGGCAAACATTAGACGGACACTCGAGCGATACCGTCGCGACACTCTAACACTTGATAATACACACCCGAGGTGACTACGCGGTAACAAACGAAGCTCAAGAGCAGATACGAAATATGGGAAGATGAATGCAGACGACAGGACACGAAAGTGATGGATCAGTCTCAACAACAACTTGAGATTCTCGCAGCAGTTCGGTTGGATACTAGCTGGGTCTGAGTGCTTGAATATATGGTACTTGGCTGTGTGAACAACTGGCTGGGCTAAGAAATACAGAAATGATGTCTGCAATAAGCCTGTCAGTGAAAATCGAATTATCTCATGTTAAGGAAAGCCTATGAGGGCTGGAAAAAACCGCTTGCATCACATTAAGACACAACACTCTGCATGCATTGGCTACAATGCATTTCATGCGTAATCACTGCCACTTTAAAGTTCCAGCCAGGACATCTCAGCATATAAAACTTAGTCAATAGGAATGAAAATAACTAGGATCCACAGATCATGCTACAAGACACAGGCTATCTTATTCTGTCAAAATGAAATTCTAAATTTGTGGAGACGACGAAACATATCCTCCTTTTCTTGCGTGCTTCGCCTAGCAGGACATGGTCGTTCTCTTCGAGGTATTATTGGCCTCGCAGCTGGCGCTCATGTGGTGGAAGTTTTGAGGATTTGAATTTTGTTTTAAACTTTTCGAAAATCTTGTTTCCAAGCACATGCTAAATTAAAAGCGAACTGTGTAAAAACTATGTATACGATTAAGGCGAGAGAGCAAAGTCTCTTAGATAAATCTATGAGATTTTGAGCTCCTCAAATGTTCTACTGATCAAGAAGCCATCGTCTGCTATTGCAAAACCAGCTACGGCTACGGCCGTTATTTCTTGAGGATACGGCGATGGGTGGAATTAGTTATCCCCAAGAAACAAGAGGCACAAGGAATCGTATCTGAGGTGACTTCAAGCACCACACTTTTATGGTGGTCGAGAACAGAACAAAACTGTTGTAAATTTGATAAGTTTGGATTCGAATGACGCTCATCTCGAACATTTTCCTCTCCACTAACTAATAATGTGTGTGTCCAAAGTAGCCCATTTACCCCAGCTTCAATTCATATTTTAAGAATATTATTTCAATTCCAGTTTCATGGATACTACGATTATAAGGAAAGTTCTACTGGAGAGGTTTAGAGTTAATAGTGATTTAACGACAGGTTCACTCAGTGCTTCAATATTGCTGAGAAAGAATTTCTCGAGCAGCACACTGATTCCGACATTCTGCTTCAGTGAGATCGTACACAGGCATGTCATGTTTACGTTTTTATCACAGCAGTTCAGTATTGTGCAACCGACTCGGCGGCATTCACCTTTTGATGATAACGAAGATAATCCCCTAGGTATACCCAGTGATGTCTTTGGCGGCATCTAGGGTGATATACAAAAATGCGTCGCTTCATTACCAACGGCTGACGTTCAGATAAGACAAGACTGCTAACATAAGTGGTAACGAAAGCGTCCGAAAACATACTAAATACATTAGAAACATAAGTCACTTCAGACAGAATTCTCTGTTTTACTTTGAAATCGGTTTATACCTTACTGGAATACGTTTGAATATATTTCAAACGATGTCAAGGATCCTCGAGCGGAGAAAGCAACATCTAATCTAAATCGATGATGGATGAACTGGAGCCATCATTCCATATGAGCTCTGCTATGAAAGCAACACGCGCCACGGCTTCTGGCTGCCCAATAGGAAGGAATCACAAGTTCAATCAAAACTGAGCACATACAGTCGAACTTTCATGCCTGCGGGCTTAGGGTTAACATGGATGATCCTCTGAGTGTTGCTAAAACAGAACCAACTGGAGCCAATAAACTTGCAGGTGACGTTAGGAAAAAGCGACCATTGTCCCACCGTCCCACCACTGTAGATCGCAGAAATTATGTCTTCAGACTACAACTTGCAATGAGGCATTACGTATCACTTCTACGACAAGATGTTTGTCGATGACTAAAACATCAAAACGCTCTTGCCAACTTCCTCGAGCCACAAACTGTGCGTTTATAGAAAAATAAGACTCGGAACCTACCATAGAATGGTATACCATTTCTGTTAGAAACGAAAAAATTGTTTTGTATGTCCCATCTTTTACATCTACCATGCGGCTCCCAGGACATCTCAAATTTGATTCTTTTCCTTGAATCTGTCATCCACAAAGGATTTCCAACTTTTACGTGTGGCCCCGGCTGCTGCTTGAGGATTTTGCTTTCATCATGAATTTCTTTGAATACTGGTCGAGTCAGTCCTCCTTGGAGTCCTTGCTGAGCTAGAGCGTCCCACTTATACTGCAAACAGGGAGCCTTTTCCAGAAAAATCCGAAACCAATTTCCGACGACATCTCAAATTTGATTCTTTTCCTTGAATCTGTCATCCACAAAGGATTTCCAACTTTTACGTGTGGCCCCGGCTGCTGCTTGAGGATTTTGCTTTCATCATGAATTTCTTTGAATACTGGTCGAGTCAGTTCTCCTTGGAGTCCTGAGACTGCTGAGCTAGAGCGTCCCACTTATACTGCAAACAGTGAGCCTTTTCCAGAAAAATCCGAAACCAATTTCCGAGACAAGAAGGATGAGAGGGTTGGTGAGCGCAGAGCAAGTTCGAACGAGCTTCTTACTTGTGGACGAAACGTACGATAGCAATTATGCACGACCCAACTTCTTAACAGTTGTTCATCTTACCGCAGACAGTTTTCTTTTTTATACACTTTTTGTACGCCAACCATAGGTTCTCCTCCATAGATGTTGCGCTCCGAGTTCTAGGAGGAAATCTATTCGGTACACTTAGCAACAAAAAACTGTTCTTCGGAGGAATTTCTCGGATTGGGTTCGCTAATGAGAAGAAGCTTAGTGCTTTTGTATGCTGAAGCTCCACACTTAGGAACACGTTATTGTTTTATAGGATGGCAAAGCAATGAGGGAACTCAAGGAGCCTACTTAGATCTAATTCTGTTGTAAACACATAATCGTCGTCACCAATACTACTGACCTCATGATACTCTCATTTGATGCATATTCTTGAAAACACTAAACATTCTCAGCCCTTATTCTCATAAATGTGGAACGTAGGCATAAACCAAAACCACGGAAAAAGAAGAAAGCTTCTTGCTAGGATTCTTGAGAAAAGCGGAGTACAATACCATCGAATCTCGCGTCGAGAAACATTTCTCCCTATTTCTAGCTTCTAATTATTCTCAATGTTGAGGGGTTATTTCAAATCCTTCATGGATAGCACAACAATTTCCCTTTTATCCACTATATTTTAAAATCATTATAGCAGTACAATTCCATTCTACTGAACCTATAGTTTTCCTTTCGTCAACTTTTGCTACATGACCATCTTGGTAAATCCATTCCTATTTCCTCCGAACAGGTCTACTTCCTTTTATCCGTACACGCTTGATCAAATGTCTCTGGCCGATACGATCTCTCAACAATCATTTGCACACAAACCGTCAGTATACAGATATTTTGCTTCATCGAACAAATCATCAAACAGCTTCGTTACAACAGATTCAACCACACTTACAGTTCTGATGGTGTCTTTTCCTGCATACGCTATAATTCTGTAACGCCAATAGGACCTTGGGCCTTGCGCATTCTCATCATTCGAAATTTAAAGCATAGACCAACGAATGTTTCCGACTCTTCAATAGTTTGCTGGTTCTTCTCCTGTTTTTATCTATTTCCCTCCTTTACAACGTTTAGCTGATGTCAGTAATAATAATTCATAAAATATAGGTTATGTGAATTAAAGTAGAGGCTGAATCCACTCTAGAATTATTGTTGTCGAAGACCAGGAGGTTATGAGACACAACATCGTTCTACCACTCGAGCCTGTTCTGCTCATAAGTACCTTCTCCCTCATCTTCCGATTCGCTTCCTTCAAAATTTGTGACGAACAGCACAAAAGATTTTTTATTTCCTTCAACGCCTCTAAATTCTTGTTCATTCTCAATGAGCACTGGATTGAAAATGAAGTGCATACTTCTCCGGGCAACATAATCGAAGCCCATCAAATTTAATTAGGAGAAGAGAGTAAGTACAGCGAACTGTATGAATCGAATGTGAGTCTCCCATGTGCAGTGGGAAACTAGGTGTGCTCCATGCAAAATTAGGCATAACCGCGAATATGTTAGAGGGAAATATAGGGAAAACTGTCAAGTAAGGTAAGACAGCCGAAGAATGATGGACAATCGTAGTCGACTGAACTTTAAGCTCCTTCAGTGGACACCGTACAATCTACAAGCTTTCACCTTAGCCCACTATACTCACTGTACAACACAAAAGGTCGAGCACCAAAATTAGCAGAATTCACCATATCGGAGACAAACATCTCCGGACATAAGGTGATAGATGAACAAAACTAAACATCACTGTAAGTCATCCACAGAGGAGTCATAAATCCTAAATTTGACCTTAGGAAAGATTTTTGAAAACCTAAAATTTCAGCAATTTTTTCTCGATTTTTCGAGAGATTTTGAAAGTACAATCTTTGCCACATGGGGATCATCACAATTATGTACCACACATTGCCAATACGTGGATAACTTGACCGTTTTCGAGATTCCTGGCTATCGTGAAGCGATCAAATCGTTGTTGTTGTGATGTCTAATTGAATGCCTGGTTCCACTAGTGATCCTGGAGGATGAACAGGTAACATACGAGAGAAATAGGACGCCGAGAATATTCCTAATGGGATAGAATTTGCTATCCATATTCAACCCTTCCTTCGGATATACTAAGCTTTTTTCGGTTTTACTCCCTGGGAAGATGAAATCGTCCGCAAAACGACGCTTGGTTAGGATTTTTCCATAAATGCGAACGCACTTTTCGCACCAACCGAACGACTTCGTTATTCATTGCAATGTGTCCATGAAGAACTCAGATGAGTAGATATTGCCGATGGCCTCTATTTTTAATGGCAAGACATCAGTGGTAGACGAATATTTTTATTTTTAATGGCAAGACATCAGTGGTAGACGAATATTTTCAGCCTATCCTGCTTAAAATATGTAGTGACTAAAGTTGACTGAGAAATTAGCGTCTTTTCTGCAAATGTGATTTCTGACTCTAAAGGTGAACGCCTCTTTGTACTTTCGATTCCAAATTAGACTTCGGAAGATAGAATCCCAAAGCATGAAGTTATAAAGAAGTAATTGCAATAAGTTTTCTATCACCAAACGGCGAGATGTGCTAGCAATGGCTGCCTCATTCAGCAAATTTGACGTCGGAATTTTTAAACCACGAATAAAGCGACGGCACGTTTTCGATGGGCTCTTTTTCAAACCATCTCAGCCTTTTCCTTTCACTGCCTTCAGTCCTCTTAAGCCGTATATAAGCAAGAGCGTTAAATGTGACAAAGTCACACCAAACACGTTTTTCTCCTTCATCATGAAATCTCACGATGATGACGGAAATGTAATCTAACTTCTCGAATGCGTAACTTCTCGAATGAGGAGCGTACAGCATTACTTTCAAGCAAATGAGTACCTTTGATCATCAGTAATATAATCGCCGATTGAGGAGTCACATGAGATAACAACTCCATAGAAAAGATGATCGTTTTGTGCGTCTTCGGAATACAAATTTTCTGTTTCTGCGTGATGACTGCCGAATCAAATATCCACCCGGAGGCGGTAATAGAACCCAATAAAGAATAACGATACCACAAAACTGCCATGAAGGAGTGATTTTCTCCTTGTGGACTATCGCAAATAGTGTTTCATTGGGCCAATCCTATATCTACCGGCGAATTTCTTCCTAACGAAAACTCGATTTCCACGTGTGAAAGCACTGCTATGAACAAAAGCACAACAGTGTGGCCCACATTCTCCATTTGGTCTTCTGTTCAAAAGTTCCGCCTTTCATTCACTTCCACCGGCAATTCCTGTTGTGACATAAATCGCTGGCAACAAAACCGTTTTTCGAAGCATTTTTACAAATCATTACTACAAGCTAGTATTAAAGCACTCGATTACTCTCTTGAGTTTCATAGGTCGATGAATAGCTAATAATGATGCTGATCCTTCTCGATGCGAAGACTGAAGGTGGTGAATTGTGACACTGGTAACGTCACACAGCTGTAACCTAAAAAACCTCCCTCAAAACCACAAAAGCCGTAGTACGGCTAACTCGGAGTTCTATAAAAAGAAAATCTATCGTATAGAGATACTCCAGTCTCGATACATCGAGGACCACAGTCCTGCGATTCCGATATCGTTGAACGCAAAATTTCGAGCGAACAGACGAACAAGTTACTTTTTCAATAGGAACAACGAAGACAAATAATGATAACAATGCAGTTAAGCAGAATATATAAGAAACTACATCTTGTATTACTAAGCTAACACAAGATTGATAATGACGCTTATTCGGCTAACGGTGCCACATCCTCGTCTTCTTCAGAACCGAAGATCCAAGCCGATGGTCCACAGTAGTTCGTCGTCGAGATGTTGCGTGTTCTTCTTCATATCGAGTCAAATTTTCTTCAGTGAAGCAGCGCTCGATTCGAGTACAGGAGGGCGGCGTTGAGTGAGATTTTTCAATCGGTCGGTGGTTTACCGAGGACCACAGTCCTGCGATTCCGATATCGTTGAACGCAAAATTTCGAGCGAACAGACGAACAAGTTACTTTTTCAATAGGAACAACGAAGACAAATAATGATAACAATGCAGTTAAGCAGAATATATAAGAAACTACATCTTGTATTACTAAGCTAACACAAGATTGATAATGACGCTTATTCGGCTAACGGTGCCACATCCTCGTCTTCTTCAGAACCGAAGATCCAAGCCGATGGTCCACAGTAGTTCGTCGTCGAGATGTTGCGTGTTCTTCTTCATATCGAGTCAAATTTTCTTCAGTGAAGCAGCGCTCGATTCGAGTACAGGAGGGCGGCGTCGAGTGAGATTTTTCATTCGGTCGGTGGTTTATTTCATAGGATTCATAGGACGCATCCTCTACGAGCATCTTTGAAGAAATCCCACCAATTATTCCTCATCTTATCACAACGAAATCCTATCCCAAAATATCGAACTTTAGTGTTTAAGCATAGCAAAAGAGATATCTTTGCATTCTCTTCACAAACAAGGTAGACAATCTCTAAAAGAAAGTATCTCACAGCGAAACGACCATGTCAGCAAAAGTTCTTTGAAAATACTTACATGATACTTGAACGACCCGTCATCATTAGTTGTGCGGGCCTCAGCACAATCACCATTTCTCAGAGATTTGCTGATTAAGCTATTGTGGTTCCCTGGAGTCCAGAGGACAGCCCGGCCAAAGTCTGTTCGTCACCACGACAGGCAGTGCAGCCCTTGTGGATCAGAGGGAGATTTACCATGCGACTTTGATACCAACACGGCGGTGGATCCTGGTATTGGTTTACTCTTAGCGAGGCTTCCTGATGGAAACGCCAGACTCCTCAGTTTGGGAGACCTTGCCGGAGGAACGAATCTTCCTGCTGTATATCGCAGTCCGACACCCAGAAGCACCTCCCAGCCACGATGAGGCGATAAACCGTTGAGAGAGTTTTTGAAAATTATTAAGCGTAAAGAGTATTCTTCCATATTGGACCCATTGATTGAATAGAAAAAGTGTGGCAAAAAAGCTACGTGATAAAGCAAACCACTGAGAAGGAAAGGAAAGAGGTGAGATGCCTATTGTCTGCATTGCTCTATGTCTACATTGCAGACACATCTCGAGTGCTAATAAATATCCCAGGTTGCTTCCGAATAAACTCTCCAATCGCGTCTCGACAAGTAAATCAGTCCACGTAGCCGTCCCTTGATGCAACCTTATGAAAAGAATAATTCCACATATTATTTCCTACATCATATTACATAAACGCCTGTGGTCCTCTCAGAAGCCTGTGTTCTAAAATCTCATTCTGAATTCGGACCCAATTTTTTTGGAGCAGTGAAAAATTCAAACTCATCAATAAAATTTATCTAAGTAGAGGTACCTTTTCGTTGCCGTCTAACATCCTTTTATACAGTATTCTGTCTTAAGACTCCAACTTCGGGCTCCAGACTCAGGCCGAGATCCAACTTCCATGTGGCTGCCGCATGTACTAGGCACCTAATCTCTCGGCGCATGCATTGTGAAGTGTACCTAAGTCATACCGGCCAATCCGAATTCTATCAGCTCCAGTCTGATTCCAAGCGATAAGGACCATATTTTGGCACAAAAACGAAAAACATTGTTAAGAGAAATGCTAGTACGGCAACCCGTATAAATCGTATAACGTGCTTTCTAGTGGTTAAAAAAAAGGTAGTTGAAAAAAGGAAAGCTTCTATTGATGGTTGCACATGATCGATGTATCCTTGTATTTAAATATATCTATTTTTGCCATAAGCGGGCCGAAGAGTGTTTTCAAGTGAATACCATTTCTCACAATTCTTTAACTGATGCAGATGTTACTAGCATTAATAAAATATCAGACCAACATTGAATCGCAGGTCTTCGTACGTTCCATGTGACCTGCCACTATTGTTTTCGTTTTCTGAGAACCGTAACCTTTAGATGTAGCCGGGTTCGCATTTGGATTTGACTGCGGTTCCATTCTACGACCTGCCATGCGTCTTTCTATTTGACATTCTGAGCTGGCTATGCAAAGGCATCCCCAATCCCTAACTACTGACAATCGCTGGTCCAGCTTAATCGATGTGAGCTATGCTTTTCGAAGACTAAAATCCTGTAAACACAAATGCGATTTTCGTCGCTGAACTGACTTATGTGATTAGATGACCGATCCATCGATAGAACACATGCCCAACCCAATCTCATTTGCACATTTTTTAAAAGACTTTGGAAGAATTTATGTGTGTAGGAAGTACTTCCAGATCAGATCTAATCCAAACAAAAGACTATCCAGAAGATACGACCAAGGTTATAATGCTAACACAATTGCAATGCATCACAACGGGATGTGCCACATATGATTTAAATGCATCGATTACTAAGGCAATATCAGACAAGCTGGATATGACCGGACGAAGACGATTGTGCTCGCTTACGACAGATGGACCTCAAGAGTTTCCTAGCAGTTTGCTATAAATCGGCGAATAGTGACTCGTTCAAACAAGCACAAGGCCTTCCAAGAGCACCCACATTTTTTAGTGAGACCAATGTTGAGTAATCCTGTCACTGTAATCATCCTCTAGCATTACAGTCGACTTTAAAAAATACTCTAACGAACCAAGCATAACACCATACCAATATAACAAAACTACGTAACTGTTAGCTCAACTAACTGGACCAAATTTACTCTATGGAACAAAAGATATTAAACCCAAGCATATTATAATTGTTTAAAAAAAAAGGGAGAAAGAGAGAGAGAGAGAGAGACAGAGAGAGAGTGGAGTGACCAGAGCTCGAATGGTCTTCATCACCAAAGTACAGAAGCGTCAACCTTCGAATCGAATAAGGATGTCACTAGCCCATATCAAGCAAGCAAAAATGTAAGAAAGACTGTATGTAATTTAAAGATAAGTGGCCAGAACTCTCCTGAACTTACTTGAGCACAATTTCACAAAGGACTCAAAACCTTTCATTTGCAACCAACTAAGGTAGCACGTAACAAAAATACGAAAACAAATTAATGGAGTGAAGAAAAGACAAAAATGAAGACATCAAAAGACGAGTAAGAGGTTGTCCATTTAGAGAACACATTTTGGAACAACTGGGATAAATTAACAATTTAAGCACGCACATAGAAACTGTTCCATGACATACTCAACATTAGGAAAACGAGTAATAAAGTTATAATAACTACAATGACAACATGATACAGCACATTACCGTGAAGAAAAAACAGTTCCAGGAATAACAGCGGCTACAAAGACGGACAACGAAAAAGCCATTCGAGCTCACGTGCTTTGCAATTCCATAGCAACCTTTTCCACTAATATTAGAGCACTTACAGAAACACTATAAATTCCATGGAAAACTCTCTATAGCTTCTCAGCTCGATGCAGACCACTTAACTCCAAAGCCCAAGCTTGGCCTTTTGTTTCTGCTTCTTTTTGACGACATCCAAATTTCTTTCTTTCCAATTAGATTTCCTCAACTTAATTGGACGATTTCCAACATACTTTCCGTCCATTTCCCTCATGGCACGAACATAGTCCTGCCGATAATTATAGAAGTATTCGTATAAAACGAATACACTACCATATACTAACAAACTAGTCAAAATAATAAATTTAAATAAAACTAACATCTGACTCCGTGAATGAAACAAAACCATATCCTTTACTCTTATTGGACCTTGAGTCTCGAACAACCTGAACAATGATTGATTGACAATGATGGATTTCTCTTGAAAGTCCTACCTAACTATGAACCACGGCATCTCAATCTAATGTTATGAAACTCCTGATCGTATTAAAATAAGTAACAATTACAATGGTGAGATTCACTTGAGGTAAAAAAAAACCCAAGTGAGAAAGACAAATACGTGCCAAACAGGGATACAGGACAACCACATTCCTAAGTGAAAATCTAAATAGTCCACTTTCGAAAATGAAACAACTTGTTAAATCATAACACCTTCAAAAAAAGCAGAAGATGAAAGAGAAGACCATTGCACTACTATTTTCCATATTTACTTGGATACTTGAACGGCCCGTCCTCACTGGTTGTGCGGGTGCGAGCCTGTTCTTTATTTCTCGGAGCGTCGCTGGTTTAGCCATTGTGGTTTCCTGGAATCCCGAGGCCAGCCTGGCCAAAGTCTGCACTAGGTCCCCACCACCAGAGGCAGTCGTCGCTCTTGTGGATCAGAGTTTGCCATCATGCGAGTAATTTTATAGCAGGACGGTGGTCGCTCCTCATATTGGTTCACTCTTAGCTGGGCTCCCTGATGGAAACGCCGGACTCCTTCTCTGCTTGGGAGACCTTGCTGTGATGATGAATCCCACCCGCTATACATCGCAGCCCAACACCTAGGAACATTTCGCAGCCACGATGAGGCGGTAAACCGTAGAAAGACCATTTTCTATAACTTTTCACAAATAATTTAATAATTTAGTAAGAGTTCCTATAACAACGTTTCTTTGCTAGATCACTGCGATTAAACAGCAAAAGGAGCTAAAATTAGAGCGCTCCCATTTTCATATAACATCATTTCTACTTCCAAATTTTTCTTGTATCAATTTTAGCTGCTGAGAAAAGATCACGAACGGAAATAAATGAAAACGGAACAAACCGATGTACGCATTACCTTCGCTTTCTGGAAACTTGGATATTTTCGAAAAGCCTTCGCTAAAAGTTCATCCGATACCTGTAATTAGAATGAATGCGAATAAAAACTACTTCATCAAATACACATAACCACACAGACTTCATTTCCCAGATCTCCACAAAATATCCGGAAGTCGTTCTTATCCCATTCAGCGAGTGAGGGATCTTCCCATACCTGAAAAAAACGTTTTGTACACTAGAATAAGAAAAATTCCCGTAATGTCACCAACTAGAAAAATGCAAAAATAAGTTTGGTAACAAGTATTTCAGCTGCTGAAGCTCAACAAATCGTGGAGTGTTGCAAGCGAATTTGTAATACAGCGCAAAGTAATATAAATATACCTGTCCACCACCTGCTCGAAGATATTTCTTAGGTTTGGATGGCTTCGAATCCTTGACTCTCGTTGATGAAGGCGCCGATGGATGTTCATTTTTCTTCTCCATAGCTTCAATATCCGACGCCAGCGCCTTTAAAAATCCGATAGGTATATATAATCACAGAGGATACACAGAAGGAAAAGGATCAACATTCAAAGCCCGATCTTTCCAAGTGGGTAAGGTATCAAAATAAAGGTCGAAAATCGAAGGACGTACAAAGGTAACGGGAGCTGTGGAACTCTGGCCCACCGCGACATTACTTGTAGAAGGATCAGCGTTGTAGATTTTCGGTGCACTTTCAATGGTCGCTGAGTGTTTTGGGGCTGCTTGACGAAGCTGAAAGCTCTCTGCTGTTTAGAAAACTGTACACCAGTTCAGAAACTTTACCAAGCAGAACAGTTATTATAAATTCTATTTAATTGCATGCTTTCTCAACAACGGTTTTCAATACCACAAAAAATTTTTTCTCTGAGAAAGCACCGTTTAAAAAAATAAAGATTCGCAGTATAAGAGATTTCGTAAGGAAGTTGGAAACAGCATACACAAAACTATGCACCAATCTCTATTCTCTAATGACTGAAAATCATAGAAAATTTCCTTAAAACTTTACACTACTATAATGAACTACCGCCCCAACGGCTTACCGCCTCATCGTGGCTGGGAGATGTTCCTGGGTGTCGAACTGCGATGTACAGCGGGGTCGTTCGTCCTCCTGGCAGGGTCTCCCAAGCTGCGAAAGAGTCCTGCGCTTCCATGAGGAAGCCTAGCTAAGAGTAAACCAATACTAGCATCTACCACCGTTCTCGTATCAAACTAGTCGCATGGTGGCAAATCTCCCTCTGATCCACAAGGGCTGCGACTCTCTGTCTATAGTGGTGAAGATCTGGAGCAGACTATGGCCACGCTGACTTCGGGACTCCATGGGAACAATGGCTAAACAATCAAAACTCCGAAAAGTGGAGATTACGCTAGGGCCCGCACAACCAGTTAGGACGGGCCGTCCAAGTTTCCAAGTAATGAACTAATCCAAAACTCTACATTCATGCCAATCCCGCTCCACCTCAAGAAAAACTATCGTTCAACCAATTGGCGAAATACAGTAATGAGAATATGGTTTGGAATCATTCTACAAATCGAGATGAATGAGAAACATGGGCCAGGAATAAAATCACTCAACATATGTGGAAAACAAATTATTCCTATATAATGCACCCATACCATGTAAAAGAAAAAAGAAAAGACAAAGTGAAATTGACTATTAAAGCAAGAGATAAGAAATACCTGATGTGGCAAAAAGATAGTTGGCATTGGTATCGGAAAGGCTGGCGGAGTACGAAAAGCCTGGCTATGAACGAAAATAGGAGGCGGAACAGGAGGAGGGATAACTCCTGGGACTGGTGATAGAAAAGGCGCCATAACCGTAGATGCTGAGAAAGTTTGCAGCATCGGAGCTTAAAGATTGTACGAAGTGGAAATATTAGCTCAAGATGAACAGTAAGAGTTTTGAGAAAAGAAACAAATATGGATGAAGAGGAACCTGCAGCGATTACTGGTACAGCTGGTGACACAGATACAGCAGGAGGAGCACTGATAACTGCACCGTTTGATGTTACTTCCGGACCATTTGCTTCCTTAACTTCTTCAACCGGGTCGGTTTTCTTCTTCTTCTTTGGCGATGGTCCAGGATCAGCAACAAGTGACGATATTTCGCTCTCGAAACTGAATAACAGAAGGTAATATGAAGGAAAAGATAAACCACTGGATGATTTATAACAGCTCCCAACCAACGCAGTGTGTTTTCTAGTTAAAAGCATACTTTAAGAAAAAGGGGCTTTTTGAAGAACAGATGACCTTATGTGTTCAATAGAAAGTGTCAATATCACTGAGCATAGACTTAATCAAAAGAAAGCAGTCGAGCTCTGAATAGATCTTCAATGAATATACTAGGGTGGGTAGTCAGGTAACGACAAGTGACAAGCTTCATATAAAGGAAGCAAAAATTCGCCCTCCTAATCTCCATAAGATCTCAAATGACTAGTGGATTCACGAGCTTAGAGGTTTAGTAAATAATAATTCCTAACCTCAATAGTTTCTAGAAAGCTAAGAAATTCTTCTACCTTACTATACGAAAAACAGTTCAGCTAAGGTAATAATAAAAGAGCCTTTTCTTCATATAGCATACCATTACATGATATGCCCAATTTATAGTGAAAGGACATAATCAACTGGTCAAATAAGGACAGGGACGAGCAAACTATGCACCTCGGTGCTCTTGGCGACCAGGGCGAGATGAGAGGAGAGGAAAGCCCTGTAAAGCGCGAAATGAAACATGCTCTCATGACAGTGGAAAAACCGAGAAAGAAAAAGCACAGAATAAACTCGACACCTACAGAGCCAATTCAGCATCCAGATCCGCCATCGATGATATGAGCTTGCTCGCGTGCGGATCACGGGACGGAACTCTGGAAATGAACATCACACCACCGATCCAGAATCGAAGCACGACGCAGAACAGAGTACGTCAGAGAACAAGATAAGCGGAAACCAATTCGAGCCGCACACAAACACTCGAAGGACACCGTCGTGAAACAGGAGAACGCCGAATCGCAATGGCGCATCGGTGCAACTCGTCCACACCGGCACTTGTCCAAAGGAGTAACGACTATTCCGGATTTTATTCAATCATACAGCCGTAACTGTTCAGGTTTCACTCTACAAAATCAAAAATCTCAGAGTAGACGAATGTGTAGATGCAGAGTTTTTGATGGAAACGGTGTGTAGAGTGAACACGGTAATCGTTCATACGCAATCACAAGTGGTGCCTCAGCCCTCATGTGCTACTTGACCACCGAATTGGTTCCATAAGCGCGTAAATGTGTCAGTGAACAAAGAAGTATGTCCATAAAATAAAAAGGAAAGATAAAGCTCTAGTCGTTGATCAATCACTGAGGGATGTGCCATGCATTCGATTATATTCAGCATCGTTTGGGAGTGATTGAATGCATATCTGGCCTTTACAATGACTCGCGGTGGCCTACCGATGTATCGAGTCAGCGCTGCTATCATCCCAGAGAAGCCTGGGCCGATCCCGGGAGGATGGAAAGTTTGGTGGGCCATGCATGCGGCGATTGAACCCGTGTGTGTTGCGGGGCTCCTCCGAACACTGTGCCACAAGCGCTTTCTAGCACACAATATGTCCATATTAAATGTTAACGAACATTATGGGTCGGAAATCACCATCAGAGTAGAGCCTCAAAGAACAAAAGCACCTGTGGTTTCAGCATGCTTCGAAATGCTACTAAAAGCACAAGAATTCGTACGAAGCTGAAACTCGTTCATTCTTCATGGCCTGTTCTCCATAAAGTGATGATTCATATTTTCTCCTTGATTGGACTGCATAGCTGAGTTTCCGTGCACCAGCTTGTTTGTTTGGGTTAGTGCCGTAGGTGCTGCCTAAGGTCGGACCACTTCAACGCGGCTGGGGTCATGTATGAGTGGTATAGTTCATTAGTGCGGTACTCCATTGTACTCGATTCGACTCGATGTGACCACGACGAAGATCTACATCGCAAGCGGAATCAACTGCTGTGGGCACTCGACTGGAATCACCGTGGCTCTGATGAGGGCAAAACCGCCAAAACGTTAGAGAGAATGAAGATTTGTAGCAACCTTATGTATGTAAGCTTGTCAATAAAGTAGCGCATGTCATAAAGAATAAGAGAAAGGAAAATGTTGGAAGAAAGGCTAGACGAAGGACCCACTTGGTGTGGTGGTGAACACGTTAGTCCCCGCAAAGGATAATAACGAGTTCGATCCCCACCGCAGATTTGCTGTCCGGTGTTTTGCAAATATCTCAGCACCGTTGTGGTTATACTTCACATCATATCTTGCCATGAAAAAAGAATATCATATACATAAAAAAGTGACTACATGTCATGGACTTCAGCTATTTTGGAATTGTTATTGGTCACGTGTTCTTGGTGTTCTTCTTCTGACTTCTCGATATAACTATAGTCGACGTGTATTTCTATTGATTGGGAAGCACATATGATTTAGTCAATAATTCTTATTGTGGGTGACGTTTTAGTGCTAGCGTGTTTTTAGAACAGTAGTTATTTCAATAGAGTGGTCACATCGAGTAATCCTTGCGATGCAGGTCTTCGTCCTCGTAACGAGTCGAGTCGAGTGGAGTGGAGCAACATGCGCATGAAGTGACCTCACTTCATAGTGCATTCCTATATAAGGGATAAAAAGCATAAAGCTCTCGGCATTGATCAATCCCTGAGGGATGCGCCAAGCATTCTACTTCGTTAAAGCATCGTTGGAGGTGATTGAGTGCATATTTGGCCTTTACAATGACTCGCGGTGGCCTACCGATGTATCGAGCTAGTGCTGCTATCCATCCAGACAAGTCTGGTACTAATTTGTCGACCACGGAGGGATGGAGGGCTTGGTGAGCCATGGGCGATGGGATCGATTCCACGTGGGTGCCGCAGTGGCGCCACCACTGCGCCACACGCGCATTCCTATATAGGGGTGTTTTTGCCAGTGAAATAAAGTGATCTCATCCGGTGACATCCGAAAATGCTAGGTGGTTCTTGATCGTTTATCCGTTCAAAAGCATTTTTTTTCTAGCAGCAAACATTTTATGACCCTGTTTTGGGCCGTTTGTATGACCGCACTAGGCTTTTTTTTTTTGTTCAACCCTTTCAATTGCAATCATTTGCGGCCATTCGACGGCTTATTCAACGTAGATGTGGTGGCGGTTGTCGGCGAACAAGGCTGCACACCTAATAGTTTACAAGAAATACTTTCTTCTTGGACGAGTTCATTCGTCTGGTCTGGATCCAGCGGCGGGTACCACCATGTCTACCGTGCACCTTGCACACCGAAGTTCGTGGCTTGGCACGGATTTGTTTAGTCGTTTTGGCAGTATGTAGGCGGACTAGGCGTGCACAAATCGTCTGTCTATCAGTGTGTTTCACAGAAAGGCTGTCTTTGCAAACATTACATAACCTCATCGTTTATCCTCATAAATTTCACTAATGTGAACGTAAACATTGCAGTCTGAGACATTTGCGTCAAAATCTCCGTTTCCCCAACTATTACAGCCATTCGGCACTTCCACTTTACAATGTTTACATAAATGTTCACCACATGACTTCTGCAATCAGTCCTTTCTGTTCTAATTAATAAAATGATCTGAACAAAACTATTTGTTGCGTTGTCTGCATGTAATTCTCACCTGATTCGAGTAGATGGGTCATAAAAGCTTTGCAAAGCTCTCAGGGTCGATCTATCCCTAAGAGGTGCACCAGGCATTCGACTTCATTGAGCATCGTTTGAGGTAACTGAATGCATATTTGGCCTTTGCAGTGACTCACGGCTGCCTACCGATGTATCGAGCCAGTGCTGCTATCCACCCAGACAAGTCTGGTACCAATTTGCCGACGCCGGAGGGATGGAAGGCTTGGTGGGCCACGGGCACGGGAATTGATCCCACGTATGCGTCACAGGGCGCCTCCGACCATTGCGCTACACGCCCTCCTACGAAGCTAGTAGAGGAAGAATTGAGAAGAAAATGGAAAAACATAAAGAGAGTAATTTTAAGTGTCAATACGGCAGAAAGAATGAGATTTCAATCATTCTGATGTATCGAACCTGTGCTGCTATCCTCCTAGACAAGTCTGGTAGCGATTTGCCAACTCCAGAAGAATGGAAGGCTTGGTGAGCCTGAGTCGCCGGGTTCGATCCCGTGTGCATTGAAGGGCGTCTCGACCACTGCCCAACAGGCGACCCTTACAATGTTTACGTTCACATACTTGGTCATAGTATCCACAAAATTCCTTGCAACAGTCAAGACAACGTCCATTTTTTTGACTCCGTTATGCTCAAGGAAATTTTTGTATATTTGAATTAAAATCGAATAGATTTCGGCCTTTAGTACATTCATCCCCACTTTTATTGTTTTGCCACAATGGATCTGACACTATACTTGGCTTTAATGAGGGATGTATTAGCCAAATACACTCTCCCTCTAAAAGGAACAAGAGAATCATCATTGCGGATGTTTTCGCCAGGTGTGTAAACTTCTATGGAATTTATGCTAACGCAAGAATTGATCTGGTTTCTACAGCACATGGAAGTTAATAAAAGTTTCTAAAAATTTTGAGAAAGCTTTTGGTCCATGACTGAGGTTTCACAAAGGTAGAAGTACTAGTTAAGGATTAACTACCTTACCAATGTTCTAACTTTTATTTACTATCCATTCCTTTTTTTCATCCCAGAGTACGATGTGCACTGCAACCACAATGATGCTGAGATATTAGTAAAGCTTGGCACCTCAATTGGGCTTCGAACCCTCGATTATGCTTTTCGGTGGATCACGTGTTATCCACTGCGCTAGTGAGGCACCTAATTCCCCTTTCTGTCAACCAGTTTCTACTGTCCGTGCTGTCAGCAATCACACGTCAACGGTAATGATTTTGAAGCACAAATCGGCATTTAACCCAGTTAAGTTGAGGCTGTAGTCTGAATCACAGCGCCAATCTTTTGTTTCCTGCCTAGTATAATTTTTCACGGCAAGGTATGATGTGAGATAAGGAAAGGATCTCGGAAATGGAAATCGTGACTCTATTTGGCCCGGGATCGAAGTTTTGCAAATATCTAAGCATTGTTGAAGTTGTATCTCACATCATACATTGCCATGAAAAATTATGGTTGGCAGAAAACAAAAGGCTGACATTATCTTGGCAATGTTGACATTTATGTCACTTAATTCTTGATATTGGTTGGCAATTGGCGTGGGGATCGATTCCACGTGTGTGTCGCAGAGCAGCTCCGACCACTGCGCCACAGGCGGCCTTAAATCGTCATTTCTTGTAAAGAAATCTAAAGCTCCAGTGCGTAAAAGTCGTAAAGTGTTTTCGATAAAGCCCAAAAATTCAGAAATGAACCTTAAGGAGGAATACCTCATTATTACGCAAGCTCTCGCACAATTTCTCAGACTATTTTTTGATGAAAGAGACGCATTACGGACTTCCAAATGAGCTCTTTGCAGTTGATCTCCACGTGGAATGCTCAGCGAAAAATTCATAGAGAGCGGTAAGTGCATGAAACAACTGCTTTGCTCCCAATGCGATTGAAATTTAAGCTTCAGGGTTTCCTTTTCGGGATTGTGGAGATGTGTGGCTGACTATGTTGCGGTTAACTTGTGAATAGATGCTGTTCAGCAACAAATTCGTGTGTGCCTATGATGAGCATTGCGAATTACAGTGGATGATTCCAAGCGTAGACGACCAAAAAGTTACCATAACAGCGAAATTCGGATTTGAAAAGTGTTCGCGATTTTCACCTCGATCCGACCATTGCTCCGAACATCACCAAATGTAGCTTAAAATACTAGGGTCTTTCTAATCCTCGTTTTTGACTTCCACAGTGTCTTTGAGTTGATGAACCATTGTTGGTCGGCCAAACACGTTTCCAAATTCCTATCAAATTTCTTGACAAATTACAAACAATACAACTGAAAAAAGCCGAATAGCGTATTTACCTGATCTGATTAACGTGGGATTTATAGCGGGGATAGTGCAGTGGTTAGTGATGCCGTCGATTAGGAAGCAAAGGCGCTGGTTCGATCCTCGCCCCAACGTTCCCCTCCAATCCACGTAGGGATGTTTTAACCCTGCTATCTCCAAGATTTCATAGCAGTTAATACGACCAGCATTCTGATACATTTATAAAGAAGGCGAAATCCTTGGCAGCAGCAGCTGAAACAACACGTGGAATGTTCGTAGACCTTTGTGGAGGATGAATGCCGAGTGAACGAACTGGATGCAAGTGCTGGCTGAGATCTGCGCAGGCTCGTGTAAAATAAAATAAAAAAACAGTAAATATCTAGATAGCTGAACCTGAAAGACGCACAGTGTCTTTGAGTTGATGAACCATTGTTGGTCGGCCAAACACGAGTTCTTTTGCGTCTTAACGAGTAGTTTTTAGAGAGACACTTTCGATTACTGCCTTTACACGACCTTCACCAAATTCTGGTGGATTTCCTCGACATCTGAAGTAAAGAACATTTATATTTCTTGAAGGGTCCTTACGAATCATCTCAGTATTATGCGTTCGGAACCTGATTCCTGATCTGGAATTATTTTACGCCCAAATTTGAACTATTGGACTTGATTTGAGCTTGGAGCAATTTAATACTTTTTCGCAGAAAGCTCGTGAAGCATTTTGGTCGAAAATCCAGAAATGATATGCAAGGAGGAAGGTTTTGCGATCACGCGTGACCTCACATTATATCTCAGGATGAATTTCTGACCCTAGTCAGGCATATTCCTCATTCAGGCTGTGCGGCTGGTTTCCATCAAGACCTGGGATGCTTAAAAAGATCAGAATGATGAGTGCTTCGAAAGGAGCTATTTACCATGCGATTGAAATTTAGGTGTTGAGGGATTGTCTGCTGTGGTTTTGAAAGTGATTAACTGAGTAGGTAACGTATAAATATGACCTCTTCGGTCTCTGAAGTAGGCGAAACGGTCAAATCATGGCTGTTATGAATAATTTACTCGTAGATATTGTGACATTTATTAAAAAGCTCGCATCTACTTAAGAAGAAAGTATTAAATCGTATTCTGAACGTCGAATAAGCCTCAGCAGAGCGTTTTAATATCACCACCACAAGCACTGCTCAATCCTTGTGAACCGAGGATTGGTATGACACATTGTGAAACGGCTCTTTCTTTCAGGAACGACAACTACTCTGCGCTTTGATTTGGTCTTTGCTGATCTTTCGTATGCAAATGAAGAACTCATTCACAGCTTGGCTTTAGGGAATCAATACATCGATACTACTTGACATCGCGGTCCATCATCCAGAAACCCTTACCAGCTACGATGAGGCCATAAATCATTGAGGTGAATTTGGGTACCATTGTGTAATACATGAAACTACTGTTTCACATGATATGAAGTCGAACTTATCATGCATGATACATAGAGAATAGAAAGCACAGAAAAGGAACACCTCAGTGTTTTATCCTTGACAAGGAGCCCGTTACCAATGAATAAACCTCGGAAAAGTGGAAGGCTTGAATGTGAGACAACTAAGACCGCCGTCGCAAAGCATTCTCACGTATACATCATGAACATTCTATAGTCGCTCAGCTGATATTCTAAGTTTTTGTAGTTGGTGTCTAAAATTGTGAGGTGATGGTTTCCAAATTCCTATCAAATTTCTTGACAAATTACTGAAAAAAGCCGAATAGCGTATTTACCTGATCTGATTAACGTGGGATTTATAGCGGGGATAGTGCAGTGGTTAGTGATGCCGTCGATTAGGAAGCAAAGGCGCTGGTTCGATCCTCGCCCCAACGTTCCCCTCCAATCCACGTAGGGATGTTTTAACCCTGCTATCTCCAAGATTTCATAGCAGTTAATACGACCAGCATTCTGATACATTTATAAAGAAGGCGAAATCCTTGGCAGCAGCAGCTGAAACAACACGTGGAATGTTCGTAGACCTTTGTGGAGGATGAATGCCGAGTGAACGAACTGGATGCAAGTGCTGGCTGAGATCTGCGCAGGCTCGTGTAAAATAAAATAAAAAAACAGTAAATATCTAGATAGCTGAACCTGAAAGACGTAGCCCAAATCTAATTTGATTACGTCTCTCACTTTAAAAATGTTGTGTTGTAATTCATAAAATACATGGACTCTGGTCATACGAATGGCCAAAATACATTCGAGCACAGTAGGACAGCATCATATGAATGAAATACTATTTTTATCATAACCAGCCGACCACGTACAACACGAAAATAAGATACATATATTAAGAATGCAGAGAAGGAGCCGTCCGGGATAACCATTCTGACATTGGCCCCGCTGAAATAGAACCCTACAACCATTTTCCGCCATAGGATCTTGTCTTTTTCCGCCAGAAAACTCCTTTCTAGATTTAGTAAACCCTTGGGACAACAACTATTCTGAGTTTTTCTGTTTGATATTTGGAACAAAACCATACAGCCCCAAACGCCACGTGGCACCATAACGGTGTAAAAAATTTTGTTTATTTTAAACGATCCGTCTTTCACACCTACTGTGCAGATCCCAGCATTTCTTGCATTCGATTCGTTTCCTCGTATTCGCCGTCCACAAAGGTCTTCGACGTTTTCGTATGTGGACGCAGCCGATGCTTCAGGATTTTCCTTTCATCACGAATATCACTAAATTCCGGTCGAGTCGATTCTCCCTGGTGCCTTGAGATAACCAGACTATGCCGTCCGCACATTGATAGCAGGTTGAACTTCTCCCCGACAAGTCTGGCATCGATTTGACGATTCCCGAAGGATGACAATCTTGATGACATCACAAACACTGCTCTATCCTCCTCTTGATTGTGTATAGCAGCTAATGATAATAACCGAACAACTGAAGACTCAATGTTAGCAGTCACAAGAGGGATGTTCTATTAACACTGTATTAAGCTCAAGGATGTAGGTGAGTCATTTAAAAAAGAAATGTTTGTGACGAATGGAGAAATCAAATAAGAAAATTCCTTCCTATTACCATAATTACTCTCATACTCTACCATAATATCATGAGCGAATCGATCGATTGGAATCAATAATTTTTTTCTACGGATTAGTGTTGTAGACATTAGCCCGTGGTCTTTCCCCGGTAGTTTTTAGGAGTCTTGGATTCACTTTGGGAGAGATATCGTGGTCAAATAGAACTTAAACCAAATCTGGCAAAAAGGAAGTAGAACTACCTATTTGGCTGCTCCACCGCGACAGCATTCTTAAAACTTGAAGTCCAACGATTAACAAAATTTTGAGCAAAACATAGAGATATCACAGTTAAGGTGAGGAATTTGTTTTCTTTTTCCAAGTTCCGCGAATATCTCAGCATCGGTGTAGTCGTATTCCACATCATACCCTGCCGTGAAAAATTACAGTCGGTAGAAAATAAAGGGTTAACATTGTGATTTCGGCCAAAACCTCAGCTTAACTGGGTTCATAGCCTATTTGTGTTCCCCAGAGCAATCCTACTGACGGGTGACTGCTGATGGCAACGTTAGGGAGAAAACTATCTCAGAGAAACGCAAAGCAAAGGCCTTAGTGGTGCAGTGTGTTAGAGACGACCTCTCGGAAAGAATAATAGTGGTTCGTCGTATTCTTGTTGAGCAAACGCAAGGTGTTATTTTTATTCATCATTCACGAGTAAGCTGACGTTTCTGCAGACTTCACCCTCCTCAGAGCCTGGAAAAGTCAAGTCGACAGCAATCTATTCGGCCATACACCTCCATAATCAAACGGAGAAAACACTAAACCAGGATTTCAATCACATAGAACGTAGCTTTGCGCAACCACCGGTTTCTATAAGGCTTCCACAGAGTTTGTCGCGTGGAGACCAATCGCTGACGTTTCGGCGATTTCGCCTTCCTCAGAGCCTGGGCGTATTTTATATCAGAATACTTTAATTATTCGGTGCAAAAAAAGGCTAAAGTATTAATTGAGATCAAAATTTTTAAATAGACGGTGGGTTAGGATGCTACGATCAAATGTAGGTCTACACCATATTGAACAGAAAGGCTACTCACCGTGATGTTTCGAGTGGGACTGGCCCACGCATTGTTCACGTGGGATCGCGAGCAAGACACAGCTGGGGTCAAAATATCATTTTGAAATAGGGCCCCAGGTGAGTGTGATAGTGAGACATTTGTCTTTCCGGTTCATCTTTGGATTATTGAAATTTATCCAAAACGCCTCTAGAGGTTTGGGCATTGATGTTTTCGATTCCTGCACTAGGATCCGCACAGTCACTTCAAAATTATCGCCGTTGTGCTTTTGTGCTCTATGCGTACCTAGAGGAGTGTTTTGACGTATTTTAGCTTTCCCATCCAGGTGTTCTTTCATGCGGACACAAAGTGGCCTACCCTTTTCCCCAATCTATTCTTCACCGCATGCGCTACATGAGATCAAGTATATTACACCTGAAGTCGTGCAATCCCCGTCTCTCCCTTTAGGACAGATCGTACAATTTTCTGAGCTGCACAAACGATCACAGAGACGGTTGCGAACTAACTGTCGGCGTAGGGTATTGGGTGGGATGTTAATAATCGTTACATAATTTTCAAGACCACTTTTTCTTAAACATTTCTTAATGGCGTAACTTACTTCATTTGATATGAAGGGTATTAAAGGGAATCTTACTTACGTTCGAAACATTATTTTGGGAAACCATCCTACGTTTTTTTCTAACCCTAGTTCGGATTTCTGGAATTAATCCAAAACGCCTCGAGAGTTTTGCGCGCTTGTGTTCTCGATTCCCGTGCGAAGGACGTGACACGTACCTCAAAGCTCTGCCCGCTATGTCCCTGGGTCCTATGCCTGCCTAGTGGAGTGTTTGGTGTCTAGCGAAAGTCCCTTATGTCCTTCTTCTGCAGAAAAAAAACACTATCTTCCTATCTAATTGAATGCCACGCGATGAGGGAGGACACACCCTGAGGTCATTCTCCTGGTCATTCCCAGTGACCTGAGCAAGGTCGTGGTATCGAGTGCTATGTGTGTTCATAGTGTCCATTTATAACTCTTACATTATTCTCTGCTAACACTACTACAGTCAATTCTTTATGTCAAAACATCAAATTTTCCCCTTCGACGATAACCCTAGAACCCGACAATACAGCCACGGTAATTGTTTGATTATTTCAATGTCTTCAATTAATGGGCACCTAAATTCCACCCGTATCATTTTGTACAGTAGAGGAAATTCGAAATCTTCTCACTTTCTAGTTCTGAATCTGAATGGACGTGTTTTTTCTTTCGCACACAACTACATTTCTAGACTGTGGAGCCTTAGAAAGCATAGCAACATCAGTGGGAATATCGCGCTATGTATATTTCGTTCATCGGAAAACTGTAATACCCCGAATAAAGGACACTGTGCTGACTGTATATGATCTCTGGACCGGCGGTAACAGGTATGTTCGATCTACTTAATGTTATACTGCATCTATTACAGTAATATCAAAGGATATTATCACTTCTTGTTTACTGCCTAAGTAAATGAAAAGTGGACATTGTGATTTATATCACGGCTTCAGTTTAAGCGGGTTCAATGCCGATTTGTGCTTCCAAGATCAATCTCGTTCACGGCTGATTGTTGATAGAATCCATAGGTCAATAACACTGCTGAGAGAGACGCATGGTGTGTTGTGCACACGTTAGAAAACGTTCTCGGCTTTGATCATTCCCTGAGGGATACGCCATGTATTCGATTTCATCAAGTATCGTTGGAGATGGGCGCGTGTGGCGCAGTGGCTGGAGGCGCCAATGCGGCGCGCACGTGAAATGCGCCCATGGCCCACCAAGCCTTCCATCTCTCCGGGGTCGGCAGATTGGTACCAGACTTGTCTGGGAGGATAGCAGCACTGGCTCGATACATCGGCCGGCCACCGCGAGTCATTGTAAAGGCCAGATATGCATTCAATCACCTCCAACGATGCTTAATGAAGTCGAATGCATGGCGCATCCCTCAGGGATTGATCAACGCCGAGAGCTTTATCCTTTATCCTTTTATCGTTGGAGATGACTGAATGCATATCTGGCCTTTACAATGACTCGCTGTGGCCTGCCGATGTATCTAGCCAGTGATGCTATCCTCCCAGACAAGTCTGGTACCAATTTGCCGACCCCGGAGAGATGGAAGGCTTGGTGGGCCATGGGCGTGGGATCGATTCCAGGTGTGTGTCCAGTGGCGCCTCCAACCACTGCGCCGCAAGCGGCCTGGTGAACACGTTAGCCCTCGGAAAGAATAATAACATGTTCGTTTCTCGCCGCAGACACCAGTGGTTCGGGGTTTTGCAAATGTCTCAGCATCATTGTAGTTCAAACGGTAGTTAATTAATTAAAAAAGATTTAAATTTAAAAAATAATTAATTTACGTCCCACTGTGACTGTTTTATGCGGTAGTTTGTTCTCTCAATTCAATTTAAGCGAATATAAAGTGGATTTTCGCGATGGCGAAGAGCTTCTGGAATTCTACGAGTTGAATGAGGATGAAGCTGCCGTTATTGTCGAAAGCGTGGATGAGTTTTCGGTGAGTCCTCATTGCTCTTACTATAAAAAAAAACAATAAAGTTGAGCTTGATAGCTAAGTACGTGCTATTTTTATATCGCCTAATTCAGCAGTTACCGAAATCACCCAACTTACTCGTACATGAGCAATTCACATCAGCTTGCAATTACAGTTCTAAGCATTCGGTTTTAGATTTTACATGCTCACGTAAACCATGAGGAAAAGGGAGTTGTGGTGCGGAATCGTGTTCAGATAATTGAAAAACGACATCAGGAAGAGGGAACGAACGAATACAGATGCATGAGGTGAATGAGACGATTAACTTCGGAATTTCATGATACTAAAGAATGATCCTCTCAACGGTCTACCGCCTCATCGTGGCTGGGAGGTGCTTCTGGGTGCCAGACTGCAATGTACAGTGTGGGTTTCATTCCCCCAGCAGGATCTTCCATGCTGAGAATGAGTCCGGCATTTCCATCAGGATGCCCACCTGAGAGTAAACCGATATCAGGATCCACCACCATCCTGGTATCAAAATAGTCGCATGGTGGTTCATCACCTACTGATCCACAAGAGCAGCGACTGTCAGTGATGGGGACGACCTGGGGCAGACTTTGGCCAGGCCGACCTCGGGACTCCAGAGAACCATAATGGCTAAACCAACTAAACCTCCCAAAAATATGGAGATTATGCCAGGGCCCGCACAATCAATGAGGACGGGCCATCGGCGTAAATGGCTAAAGAATGATTCGAATGACCGGATTACTGACAGAGTGCGCTTTACTTTACGTTGTTAGGATCTTTATGAACAGTGCTCCTCATCAAAAAGTCAATGAGACTGAATAATTCAGTGCTATGAATATTTTTGGCGCGATTTCAGGTACGAAAAAGGGCTAACAGTGTTAGCGTGTTCGCGATTTGGTGTACGAGTATTGGAACTTGAGTGCAGAAGCATGGCCATGGATGTCTCTCGTACTGGTAATTTCTAAGTTTTGCTTTCCTCTTTCTTTTAATTACGTTTCCAGCCGAAAACTCTCCTTTCCTTCCAATATACACGTGCTGTGTCAAATTAAAGCGTTACGATTGTATACACTTACCAGTCCGTTTTAGAAGTCATTCAAAGCCAACAGACACCTTACTACCATGAAGAAATTGCAAATAACCTGAGAAACTTGTGTAGATGTTGTTTGTACGGTGCGGAAAAACGCAACGACTGCACAAAGTTCTCGTTCACCGAACTCTTCATAAAGTGTGTCCACGTCTCAGGAGATGTTGTAAAAGTTGTATTTTAAAGCATTTACTTAAAAATCTACAACGTTTACAGTGGAGCCATGTAAAGTTCAATACAAGCTCAACCTGATAGGTAGTTGATTGTTGGTTCATTTCCATCGTCAACGATGAATTATCTCATCTTTAGTGTATGGTATAGACTGATGTCGAAATCTATTTGACATGTCTTACGAACGCTTGCTAAAACACCGACCATAGTGTGGTTGGGTGGCGGATGCGTTTTTTTCATAACACATATGAGTTGAAAAAAGAGAAAAAAGCTTTCTGCGTTGATCAATCCCTGAGGGATGCGCCATGCGTTCGTCTTCATTAAGCATCGTTTGAGGTGACTGAATGCTTATCTGGCCTTTACAATGACTCGCGATGGCCTAATAATGTATCAAAGAATACGTAGGACATAAGAAACATAAAAGTGATGAATAAAGAGTATCGAGAAACCGAACTACGAGGCGATAGGTCACTTGGTGAGCGTATGAAAATTAAGCAGCTTGCCATGCTACCGTAGCCACGGCCAGGCCGACCTCGGGACTCCAGAGAACCATAATGGCTAAACCAACTAAACCTCCCAAAAATATGGAGATTATGCCAGGGCCCGCACAATCAATGAGGACGGGCCATCGGCGTAAATGGCTAAAGAATGATTCGAATGACCGGATTACTGACAGAGTGCGCTTTACTTTACGTTGTTAGGATCTTTATGAACAGTGCTCCTCATCAAAAAGTCAATGAGACTGAATAATTCAGTGCTATGAATATTTTTGGCGCGATTTCAGGTACGAAAAAGGGCTAACAGTGTTAGCGTGTTCGCGATTTGGTGTACGAGTATTGGAACTTGAGTGCAGAAGCATGGCCATGGATGTCTCTCGTACTGGTAATTTCTAAGTTTTGCTTTCCTCTTTCTTTTAATTACGTTTCCAGCCGAAAACTCTCCTTTCCTTCCAATATACACGTGCTGTGTCAAATTAAAGCGTTACGATTGTATACACTTACCAGTCCGTTTTAGAAGTCATTCAAAGCCAACAGACACCTTACTACCATGAAGAAATTGCAAATAACCTGAGAAACTTGTGTAGATGTTGTTTGTACGGTGCGGAAAAACGCAACGACTGCACAAAGTTCTCGTTCACCGAACTCTTCATAAAGTGTGTCCACGTCTCAGGAGATGTTGTAAAAGTTGTATTTTAAAGCATTTACTTAAAAATCTACAACGTTTACAGTGGAGCCATGTAAAGTTCAATACAAGCTCAACCTGATAGGTAGTTGATTGTTGGTTCATTTCCATCGTCAACGATGAATTATCTCATCTTTAGTGTATGGTATAGACTGATGTCGAAATCTATTTGACATGTCTTACGAACGCTTGCTAAAACACCGACCATAGTGTGGTTGGGTGGCGGATGCGTTTTTTTCATAACACATATGAGTTGAAAAAAGAGAAAAAAGCTTTCTGCGTTGATCAATCCCTGAGGGATGCGCCATGCGTTCGTCTTCATTAAGCATCGTTTGAGGTGACTGAATGCTTATCTGGCCTTTACAATGACTCGCGATGGCCTAATAATGTATCAAAGAATACGTAGGACATAAGAAACATAAAAGTGATGAATAAAGAGTATCGAGAAACCGAACTACGAGGCGATAGGTCACTTGGTGAGCGTATGAAAATTAAGCAGCTTGCCATGCTACCGTAGCCACGCGTGAAAAGTAAGACGATTTAGCACATTTCCACTCTGCCGGTTTACCTCCAACCATTTAGATTATCCAGTCCCTAGGTTGTGGTGACGGTCATGCTGACATCTCTGTTGGACATGATTCTACTTCACCTGTTCCAGACCTTCAATTTTATTCTAATAAAGATGGAATGCAGCCTATGATTACAGATATACCTTATGAGGGCGAGTTGTTTTTCCTCTACACGGATCCTTGGAGAGAAGGTAGCATTATATACTGCTTCGAGAGTGAACCAGTGCTAAATTCAGAGGATGATCGGAACTTCAATGGAAATTTGTTCGCTATAGATATATGCCACAAAGAGGTATGCATGGTTATCTATGACTCTAGGCCTGAAGAATTATTTCCAGAGAAAGATGAAACGAAGGTCACGCATGGTGTGGTGGCGAACACGTCAACCCTCGGAATGGGCAATGGCGTGTTCGATCCCCACCTCAGACACCTGCGGTCCGGAGTTGGTGGCGGATGCGTTTTTTTCATAACACATATGAGTTGAAAAAAGATAAAAAAGCTTTCGGCGTTGATCAAGCCATGAGGGATGCGCCATGCGATCGTCTTCATTAAGCATCGTTTGAGGTGACTGAATGCTTATCTGGCCTTTACAATGACTCGCGATGGCCTAATAATGTATCAAAGAATACGTAGGACATAAGAAACATAAAAGTGATGAATAAAGAGTATCGAGAAACCGAACTACGAGGCGATAGGTCACTTGGTGAGCGTATGAAAATTAAGCAGCTTGCCATGCTACCGTAGCCACGCGTGAAAAGTAAGACGATTTAGCACATTTCCACTCTGCCGGTTTACCTCCAACCATTTAGATTATCCAGTCCCTAGGTTGTGGTGACGGTCATGCTGACATCTCTGTTGGACATGATTCTACTTCACCTGTTCCAGACCTTCAATTTTATTCTAATAAAGATGGAATGCAGCCTATGATTACAGATATACCTTATGAGGGCGAGTTGTTTTTCCTCTACACGGATCCTTGGAGAGAAGGTAGCATTATATACTGCTTCGAGAGTGAACCAGTGCTAAATTCAGAGGATGATCGGAACTTCAATGGAAATTTGTTCGCTATAGATATATGCCACAAAGAGGTATGCATGGTTATCTATGACTCTAGGCCTGAAGAATTATTTCCAGAGAAAGATGAAACGAAGGTCACGCATGGTGTGGTGGCGAACACGTCAACCCTCGGAATGGGCAATGGCGTGTTCGATCCCCACCTCAGACACCTGCGGTCCGGAGTTTTGCAAATATCTCAGCATTATTGCGGTTATATTTCCAGATTCTTTTTTATCCACCACCGTTCCAATTTGCTCCTGCTCTGTGCAAACCAAGTGGCGTGGGAACTGTTCTTATGCTGGGGGTATTTCATCGACCAGGCCATATTTGGGTTGTCACCCAGAACAGCGCTCAAATAGGAACTCTTAACCTTTGGAGACTCGAAAATGATGGGTAAGCATTCTGTCAAGATAAAATCAACAGTATTTCAAAGATCCTTAACCTAACAGTGCTCCTATGATATTATGGTGTGGTCTTCCATGTATTATAATTACGTCTGGCATTAAATTTACTTTGGAAATAAGGCGAATTACAGGTGGTATCTAATTGCCGATGTGGAGAATCACGAGTATGAGGTCACCATGGATGTATGCGTAGATGGCAGTGCTCTTTTGATTCTCGAAGATGAAGTAAATGGAAGCCCGAAGATGATCAATATCAGATTCCGGTGAGTCTTTTGTTCGAAGCGAGTAAAGCAATGCAGCTATGTACATTGCATTTCAGAGAAGTCCCCACTCTCTTTTCTATGGCTCGTTGTACTGTTCTTAAACACTTTCCGTCTCTTCGATGCGATATGTACCTGACTCATCTCTTTTCAAAGCGACTATTCAGATAGTTACACTAATGACACGCTATTTCACAGCAGTACCGTAGTAAGGGATAATGGCACTGCATAGCATAACTGCTTATTGTGGTTGCAATGACTTTATGTTCAGAAATATCTGTATTCTGTGGAAATGTTGTCAACAACAGATCATAAAGTTACAATAACATGTGACTAATACCATGTCATACAAGGTCTAGAATATGTACGGCATACATAGCTTTCGGTAAAGCAAAATAAGACAATGACAATAACCAAAATAAATAAAGAACCTAGTCATTTATAGAAAGCACACTGATGTCGAGTTCTTTCTCAGGAGCAGCAGCATCCACTATGCTATTTATTGAACCATTTGACTTATAGAGCTGCGACAAGGTTCTCATAACCTGAATGCGTAGCAAGAACTAAACCAAAATATTCCTTCACATCAATAAGAATCAAATCTAGCAAACAGGTTTTAGTTACATTATAAAAAAGACCAGTGGCTGAACAAATTACGATAACCTCACTTCGCCGTGTTTCATGCCAAGTTTCTTGTGTTTCGAGTAGTTTTCCTTGACAAACTTTGCGAAGGGATTCTGTTCTAGTCCAACTCCAGGCGAAGTTCTCGCACGTGGAAAAGTGTTAAGGGTGAACGAACACTTGCAAATACCGCATATTTTTCGACTAATATCCAGCGATTTTGTATGACGTCTTACTCTGTAATCAAGTTTTTGGACAAAAATTCTCAATAAGGTGAAGTTTATTACATTTGACCAACATGATCTTGAATTTAGACAGTGAAGGAGGTTAACCAAATATTCAGAAGAAATTTGCTTGGAATTGATATCTTCAAAGGATAAAGGATGAAGCCTTACACACTGATTAATCCCTGAGGGATGCGCCATGCATTCGACCTTATTGGCAGCATCGCAATGATGACAATGCGTATTTCACCTATACAATGACTGTGGTCTAGGAATGTATTAAGTCAATGCTGCTATTTTCTCCAGACAAATCTGGTACCAATTTGCCGGTCCCGGAGATATGTAAAGGTTGGTGAGAAAGGGCGCGCGATCGAACGAGGGATCATGTGTGTATTGCTGGGTCATCCTAACCACTGCGCTACATGCGCCTCTACTTCTGTATTGAAGTTGCAAGAATTCTTTTTGACAAACTAGATACTATACCATGGAAAAGATGAGGACCACAACAAATGAACAAATAAAAATTAGAAGATAAACGACGTGTAGTTCACTCACTTTTGTCCACAACCTCCACACTCGTATATGAACTTTGCTTCTATTTCATAGTCATGACACCGATTAATGATGGGAAGAGATCGAAATCTTTGCATGCAACGGGAAGCCCTGGTAAAACAGGTTGACCGCAAACGAAACAACCAATAACTCATGTCCACCATAGTCTACAAAATAACCAGCCAGGATTGTAATTTCCATGGCCGATTTTCTATTAACCTCTGCATTGATCTGCACTTCCGTTTTCTTGATAAGAACACAAAAAGCTGTTACTTTGCTTTTTATTTATAAAAAAGCTGACGTTCCGGCGGATTTCGCTTTCTTATGACCCTGAAGATGTCAGGTTAACCGCAATCTAGTCAGCTAAATAATTCGATAACCCTAAAGGAAAAACATGGAACCTAGATTTCAATTGCATTGGAAACAAAGTAGTTCACATTTCATTTGCTTCCTATTGCAATTTTTCACGCTAGAGTATTATGCGAGACGACACCACAACGACGGTGAGATATTTGCAAAACTCACTACTGCAGGTGTCTGCGGTAGTGCAGTGGGAAAGGAACGAGCTATTGTCCTTTTCGCGGAGTAAAGCGTTCATCACCACACCATTCACCACAAAGTAGTGTATTCACACACTCATCGCTTTCTACTGGGTCTTCCACTGAATACTCCATGTAGAAACTAACCGCAGAGTTCAAATAGATGGGTAGTGCGTCTGTCGTCTCACATTAGAATATCAATCTAAGATATTGTGTGAGATCACGCGTGATAACGAGGCATTCAACACTGTGGTTCATTTTTGGATTCTAGGAACTCTTACAAATGGCTCCTCGAAATTGATGTAGACGATAAACAACGCTTCCAAACTATGATTCTACAGAGAATAAGCTCCCGTTCATTCTGTCCCTGATCTACAACGAAATAAGTGCAGCTATAAAACGTTGCTTGAAAAGGGTCGATCTAGAGAACGCAGTAATGATGACGGAAAGCGCGCAAAACTCTCGAAGGATTCTGGATAAATTCTAGGAATCCAGAAATGAACGGCAAAGAGGAATGTCTCGTCATCACGTGTGATGCCAAACAATATCTTACACTGATACTTTTATGTGAGAAAGGCGTATTGCCCATCCGTGTGAACACTGTGTGGTTAGTCTCCACGTGGAATATTCACTAGAAGACTCATGGAAAGCGGTTACTGTACTAAGAAGTTGTTTTAACTCCAATGCGACCGAAATCTAGGCTTTGGGCTTTCTGCTAGGATTAAGGAGGTATTTGGCTGAATAAGTTGCACTCATTTTGACTTTTCTAGGCTTGTAGGAAGGCAAAGTACGGCGAAACGTCAGCTTGTTTGTGAACGAAGCGTGAAGCACCAACCTTGTATGTGCTTATCAGGAAAACAGCAGATCCAGTATTAAATTCAATACTCAGTTTTCATTAATATGTGGCTAGCTTGGAGTTCCTCGTACTCAACAAAACCCAAAAATAAACATGGAGCTCATGAAAACTTCCCTAGTGATAAGAATTCGATGAATTATTGAGCAATGTTAAGAACACCGAGTAGTCTAAACCAGGAAATAATGATCTTTTATTATCCTTCGGCTCTTATTCGATACCCACCATTTCCTCCACATCGGACCATGGCCCTCCTTCACTAGACCATCGACTATCCACACAGCAGCGTGGCACATTTCATGAATAAGCGTATCACGAATCCGTTCTAAGTTCAATGTATTGAAAAACGCAGAAAAAGAAGAAACAGAGCTTGACCACAAAGTTTAACAACGGTAATGCCCTACCCGGAGTGCTGCAGACCTTTGGAGACAGTTCTATCCAACTTGTTCGATCACCTTTATTCCGACATAGACCCGCAGTTTTGAGCAGGCGAGGGTTCCATTTGATGGTAAAAAGTTCGGGAAGCTTAATAGTACATATTTATACTCATAATGTAGCCTTAATGGAGGAGAAAATAGATAACAAGTGCACTAGCTCGCCAATCAACCCGATTTCGACCTTCAATCGCTATACCTTTCACATCGCTAAAACTCCTTTAAAATAAATCCTTAGCTAAAATGTATTCGGATTTGTATTACGACAGAATTACACCTCTTCGTTAAAACACTGCGTGCGGAATATGTCGAAAAGACGTTTGGTGAGCTCGTTTCTCAACTTCTTCTTCTTAACTCCCTTTCTTAAATAAAGTTCAGCATCCGGATGCCGTTTGCCATGGTAGTCCGGGGATAACGAAACGAGGAAGTACTCGTCTTGGTCTACTTCCTGCAAAATAAAGGCATACGTTGCAAACCTTTCGAAATAGTTCGAAATCGTATTCTGGAGTTGCTTCTTGTTGGAAAAAATGTGCTGGTTCCAATGGCGCTTATTTCGATTAAAAAAATTAGAAAGAAAAAGTTATGGTTACTTGAAGTTTAGATTTAAAATCAGACATTTCATATGCTACAACCTAATATATAGTATTCCATGCAGTTCAACTAAAAACTACGACAAATGAATAAATCATTCCACACTCCCGGTGCATTTGGAACACTTTTCAATTGTAATATTTAACTTCTAATAAACTTACTTGCGCCTTTTTTGGAAACAGAGATAAACTACCAAGAGAATCCTTGACAGAATTTATTTGCTGCTCTGAATGAAGCTTATCTTCATACGTTATAGCGAAGTTCACTGAACAGAAAAAGGAAAATTTCCATAATAACCGTTCAGAAATTGCACCTTTCTCGCTGCTACTTCCTTCATCACATGTTTCATCAGGATGCCAAGACACATCACTAGGTTCACTCTCAGAAATCGAAGGAGATGAAACATCGCTATCGCTCACGATGAAACTGTGAACAGAAAGCTATAGAAAAACAGCAAAATTAGCAAAAAGTGGGCAAAAACTTACTAGCTAGCACGGAACGATCAACATTGAAAAAACCAACCTACTCAGTGGAGTTTGCTCACAAACAGTCCGCTTGCTCTTTGTATCCGTGTTACATCGCAGTTTTTTCAAATCTGCTTTTAAGATATGCACATCAAATAAGCAAAAATGTAACAAATATCTCTGAACAAAACGTCGACCTTACAGCTCTCAAAGCGCTCGTCTGTATCCACATCACTTTCATCGGAATCATCCACTTGAGACGGTCGCTCTTCGCGTTTCTAAATGACAATTACAATAAATCACTATAAATTTCAGCTTAAGTCAAACGTCTCATAGCACTTTTTACTGCAATATATGATAAAAACAACATTAATATACATCACACTAATAAACATTAGTGGTTTTCTTGTTTGTAGGCTTTTCGCCGAATTAATGTATCACTCACACACATGAAAGTAACATCACGGACAGGTGTATACATTAATGTGTCTATAACCCCATAGATGTCGTCAAATGGTAGTGATGTCGGCCACCACGAATATGATATTAGTTCGATTCAGCTCTGGGTCAACCAAGTCTCTCATCCCTGCGGGGTCGAGAAATTGGTACTGGATTTGTCCGGGAAAAAACGGCTCTCTACAATCCAATTGGTAACGCTCCAGTCCGGCTACCTCAGGCACCTTTCTCGCTGCTACTTCCTTCATCACATGTTTCATCAGGATGCCAAGACACATCACTAGGTTCACTCTCAGAAATCGAAGGAGATGAAACATCGCTATCGCTCACGATGAAACTGTGAACAGAAGCTATGAAAAGCTATAGAAAAACAGCAAAATTAGCAAAAAGGGGGCAAAAACTTACTAGCTAGCACGGAACGATCAACATTGAAAAAACCAACCTACTCAGTGGAGTTTGCTCACAAACAGTCCGCTTGCTCTTTGTATCCGTGTTACATCGCAGTTTTTTCAAATCTGCTTTTAAGATATGCACATCAAATAAGCAAAAATGTAACAAATATCTCTGAACAAAACGTCGACCTTACAGCTCTCAAAGCGCTCGTCTGTATCCACATCACTTTCATCGGAATCATCCACTTGAGACGGTCGCTCTTCGCGTTTCTAAATGACAATTACAATAAATCACTATAAATTTCAGCTTAAGTCAAACGTCTCATAGCACTTTTTACTGCAATATATGATAAAAACAACATTAATATACATCACACTAATAAACATTAGTGGTTTTCTTGTTTGTAGGCTTTTCGCCGAATTAATGTATCACTCACACACATGAAAGTAACATCACGGACAGGTGTATACATTAATGTGTCTATAACCCCATAGATGTCGTCAAATGGTAGTGATGTCGGCCACCACGAATATGATATTAGTTCGATTCAGCTCTGGGTCAACCAAGTCTCTCATCCCTGCGGGGTCGAGAAATTGGTACTGGATTTGTCCGGGAAAAAACGGCTCTCTACAATCCAATTGGTAACGCTCCAGTCCGGCTACCTCAGTACTCCAGGGAGAATTGCTCGACGGGTTACAATGCTCTACGACATACAAGATGAAATGAAAATCCTCAAGCAGCAGCCGAAGCCACACGTAAAAGCTGAAGAACTTAGGTGATGGTGGATAAAAGGAAACGAGTCGAATGTGAGAAGTGCTGGGATCCGCACAGTAGACGTGAGGACAGGTCATATTAAAAATAAAAAAAACCGCACAGAAATATGAAGTAACTTGCTCTACATTTGAGTGCTTCAAATTGATGACAGAGTGCGCATTCATGGATTCCGCTGTGTCTCATGGAAGCATAAAAGCGCTCACGTCGAATCCTTTATGCGCCATCTGAGACCGACTTAAAAGGGCTTCACCCGCGACCAGTCTCAGATTCTTCACATCAAGAAGATCCATAGAATCCTAACATCATGAATGAAAAAGGCGTAAAGAGTGGAACTCTACGAAATCCTTCCCTTTCCAAAATTAAAAAAAAATGACGTCCTCTTCAAAAACGGCAACAAGTTGTGGATAAACTGCTGGGAAATGAGAGGTGCACAGGAAAAAAGCATTGAAAGTGCAAAGAGCTCATCAAGAAGAGTTGGGTAGAAGAAGTTCGAGTAAAAAAACTTCATTTTCAACTCGACTTAAAAAGTGATTAGATTGTTGTTTCCCAAAATATGGCAGGATGCGAAAAAAACTTGTTTCCAACAATGTCAGCAAGTGTTCATACGGGATAGGTTGGCTCTAAGGTATTACAAAAGTCTAAAACCACGCAGAACTTTTCCTTAAAAGCATAAAACAATAAAAACGTGGTGCACAGTGGTGCAATGAAATAAACCGTTAGCGTGTCAAACGAGTCTTCTAACGGTTTACCACCTCATCGTGGCTGGGAGGTGCTCCTTTTTGTCGGAGTGCGATGTAAAACGTGGGGATTTATCATCCCGGCACAGTCTTCCACGCTGAGTCCGGCGCTTACACCAGGAAGCCCAGCTGAGAATAAACGAATACCAGAAATCACGACTGTCCTGGTACCAAACTAGTAGTATGGTGTCAAATTTTCCTCTAGTCCACAAGGGCGGCGACTGCTTGCGGTGGTGACGAGCTGGGGCAGACTTCGGCCAAGTCAACCTCGGGCCTCCAGGGAAACAATGGCTAAGCGGGTCGTCCAAGTATGCAATTAAGAGTCAAACGAGAAGCAATTGTAGTAGATTGCACTTGTGATTTGAAGCAAATGAAGTGATGAGTACAAGGAGGTGCACCAAGCCAAAGAGCGCTAAATACGAAGTCCTCACCTCTTGAATCGAACTAATACTCAATTTCGGTGATAAATCATCTCGATCCTTAAGTACTCCTAGGGTAGTACTATCGCCATGTCGGAGCAATGTGCTGTGTTTAACATCTGCAGAAAATTAAACCACACACTTATACGATCTTGCTTTAGAGTTAATAAGTTTTCCCACCTTGTTCTCTTTGTGATGCAGACACATCCACTACATACACTCGATTCAACACAGCTTCACGTGAATCTCCCTGAAGTTTCTGTCCGAAAATAACAACTGCTTCAAAAACATTTGAAGAAATCTGGATCTCAAACTTTTGCACGGCGAGGTGGCTGAGCTCTTCTAGCTGTAGATGGTACATTTTCAAGCGACAAATCGGCGTCCGAATAAGACAGAAAAGAATCATCATCTGGATTAGAATAAGTAAATATAGTGTCCCAACTACTATCTCTAAAAAACTGGTCAGAGAACAATTTCACAGTTATGTTTTAAGCGATTTTTTCGATAATAGCAATGCCAAAAACCAAGAACTCACCAGTGAGGTATTCGTCGTCGGATACTATGAAAGAATCAGTGTCATAGACATCATCGGAGCTCTCAGTGGCGTTCTCACCAAGTCTCTATAAACACATTGTTGTCAAAAAACACTTGGCTCATTAGAGAAATACTCGAATAGGGCAAGGCGCTATGACACGGACATGACACAGACTCAATCGATTTGAAAACTGAAGTCATTACTTTACTGGCCTCAAGTGTTTGTGCCTGTCAATTCGGGTAAGCAATGCAGGCAGACTTTTGTATCACAAAAGCACCACCTTTTACAATGGTAATTTTATTACCGATAGCGTAGAGACCAGGAGATTACTACTACGGCTTGTTGGCATCACTGATATTTACTACCTGGAACACAATAATCCAAGCTTTAAAGATTAATTGCATGGGTGTGGAGTCTTATTGCTGTTCAAATAATGACTGTTCATGCCCACCACAACAAAAGACGCAAACGTGAAGTCAGGACTAGAACTGTGTTATGTTACAAACATAAGTTACCCACGCAAAATATCCACTCGCCCCATTCGCGAGCCTTGTCGTCTTCTGATTAGCTCTGACATTTTGACGTTTCTTGATTACTAGCATAGATGAATGAGCGCGTGTATGCAGTGGTCGGACGCGCCTCGCAATATACATGGGATCGATGCCGGTGCCCACGCTCACCAAGGCCGTCATCCCCCCAGGGTCGGCAAATTGGTACTGGACTTTTCTTGGAGGATAGCAGGATTGGCTCAATACATTGGTAGGCAATCGCGAGTTATTGTAAACGCTATATAGGCATTCAGTCGCTTCTAATGATACTTAATGAAGTCGAACGCATGGCGCATCCCTCAGGGATTGATCGACACCGAGAGGTTTATCCTTTAGAGCTTTTTTAGCGTAGATGAGGAATTCAGAACCCAAAGACTTATAAACTCTTGGATTTAAAAGAGGTTGCTCTATCACTTCAAAGGCATACATAACTTTCGTAGTATATTCTTTCAGCTCTAGATTTGTTTAGAATTCGAATTTCAAAAAAAAAAAATTGGAACGAACTCTAAACTTTTAAAACCTTCAACGCTGGTAAATTCACAATGCACGAAAGTGTTGCGATGTCCGATAGACGAGAAGAAAAAAGGTTCGAAAAGAAGCACAAAGAGACGTCTCGTGGGCTCCAAAAATTCGGGATCTCATTCAGTTCGAATGGGCAAATTTTCATCTGGTTAGCAATAGATTCCGCTGGTTTCTATTTCAATTGATGAAAATCACTACTTTCTAAGAGACTTAAAATTAAAGCTGAAGTTGGCCATTGTTTTCTAACCAAATGTATTGAAATCAATGCACACAGTTGTAAATGAATATAGTTCTATTCCTTGTGACAAACCAACAATTGGAACGTCCTTAAAACAAATTCTCACAGAAAGTAACATGGTATGTTAAAAACTGAAACTCAGAAAATTAAAAAATGACGGGAAAGTTAATCATAAATGTTCTTGATCTCACCTCGTTTAAGTCTGGCGTTGCTTCTGAACGATCATCCCGAAAAAAGGCACTACCATTCACACTATAAGTATTGTCATTACTATAAACGCCTTTTACTATCATTACTATAATCGTTCTAATTACAAGTACGAACAGGGGTACGCGCTTTGTAGAAGTAAAAATCTAACGAGACATAACAAGGACAAAGTCGTCTCCCGTTTAGAAAATCAGCTCTTCGCCGTTGCGAAACACTCACCTCTCCGCGTTGCTGCTGTCCGCTGAGTCGTCTGAGATCAGAATCCGACGATAGGTGGACGTTTTGCCGCCATATCCGGCCGATGACGAAGGCGCATGGGACGAGAGACTCCTATCCATGTGACCTATGCCGGAGTCGAACTTGGAGTACCCGTTGCGACAGAAACAGACAAAACATACCACCTACGGAAATGCACGTTACAATGAATTCTAAGCAAATGATACTCACGTCTGCACCATATACTCGATAATTTATTTACACGGAGCAAATTTAAATTTTCGCGGGTGCAATACGGTATAAATGGAGCGCCTTATCATCGACGATAGTAAATCTATGCCATAACTTCAGAGTAGTTCTCGGTTGATGGAATTATGTACTGTTGGTACATGGAAACAAGTTACTCTTATGTTCACGGGGACGGTAGTAGGTAGCGATTATTTTGGAATTACCGTTTGTAATTGGCGCACAATCGCAATAGAGCTGATCGCTGTTGATGACGAGTACATTACTTAAAGCTGAATAATTCTTTAGCCTCATGTTTGTCTTCTAGGGATTACTAATTTCATACGGCTCCTAGAATTCGGTATAATTCTATACACAACTTTCTTCCTTGACAACTAGTGGCGCGTGTGGCGCAGTTTTCGGAGGCACCTTGCGACACATACATGGGATCGGTCCCTGCGCTCGCGGCTCACCAAGGCTTCCAATCTTCCGGGGTCGGCAAATTGGTACCAGATTTGTTTGGGAAGATAGCAGTATTGGCCGGATGCATCGGTTGGCCATGAGAAATTGTCAAGGTCGGACATGCATTCAGTCACCTCCAACGATGCTTAATGAAGTCGAATGCATGGCGCATCCCTTAGGGACTGATCGACGCCGATAGCTTTTCATTATTCTTCATTAGCTTTTATCGCAGTGGGAAAAGTTGCTAATATCCATTTGATTAGTTTATCAGTTATGTACCAGTATGTAAATGCATAATTGTCCTATGTTATTCGTCGTTTTCTCTCTTAGAAATCGCGAGGTTGTTAAACAGCATACGCTTGCTTCCATACAATAACACACATACAACACAATCGCAGTTGACGTTTCGGCAGAATCGCCTTCTTCAGAGCCACTTTTTTCATCTGTCCTCCACCGAGGAAGAACAGCCGCTCAGAGCCGTATATGGCTGACGACTCTATACGTCAAACACTAACGTCGTCAGCCATATGCGACTCTGAGCGGCTGTTCTTCCACGGTGGAAGACAGATGAAAAAAGCGGCTCTGAAGAAGGCGATTCTGCCGTAACGTCAGCTACGATTGTATTGTATGTGTGTTATTGTATGGAAGTAAGCGTATGCTGTTTAACAACCTCGCGATTGCTAAGAGAGAAAACGACGAATTCATAATTCAATGCCGAGGTTAATAGAAAGTCGATCCTGTGTCCTATGTTAGCTGGATCGCTACGTTTTTTTTTTTTTCAAA